>CAMZMU010000055.1:55725735-56087342 GCA_947311845.1 Poa pratensis | reverse complement strand
TACACCCTGGAAGACGTATTAATTTTCATAGAAGAAAGGCCAAGACGGCCGATACAACGCCATAGAGGCTACAACTCCACACACCCAACTTGATACATCGCCAAGCGGCTTACAATGCATCCTCAACAAACGACCCGATGATAGCGACTCGCCTTGCCCAAACATCCTACCAGGAGTGGCAGGAGATGGAGCACCGAGCTTCAGGACCGCGTCACGGGCCAAGTAAAACACACCGTAGTACGACCGCGACTCCAAGGCAACCCACCAACGTACCTCTCCTCTTGTGCCTAGAGAGAGATCGGCGAGTAGACGGCAGGATCCTTCGGACTTGGGGAAGATGTCGACCAGGTTGCGTCCACCATGCCATACATTGTGCCCCAGAGGCTCTTGCTCTGGGCGGCAGCCAACACCGGCAAGGCCTCGCATTGCCCTGAGTCCCCAAAAGTCACATCAGCCTCTCCCCGGGTAGCCAAGACGGCGACTTCAATATGAGAACGACGCCATGGCGCCGCTACCGCTTCGCCCGAAGCACGGGACCTAGGGTTTCCCCCGCCACCGAAGGAGAGGAAGGTACGGCTGGGACCAAGACCACGCCCCCAGGAAGGAAGCGGCACTCGTAGGCGTCGCCGTAGTCCGCATCGGATGAAGCCGAGCAGGGCTTTCACCACGGTCCTTCACCGTGACCCTGATGTTACCGGAGTCGGCTGACTACGGATGAGGGATGGGGATGCAGCAGCCGGCTTGAACCACCACCAGAGAAGCAAGAAGTAGCACCGGCCTCACCATCGAAAAAGAGGGGCGCTGGCCACCACCAGCGTCGCCGCCAGCCAGCACGGGCTCGATGGAGGCCCACATGCCAGCCGACGACCACTGCTGCTGCACGGCAACACACCGGGATCAGAGATCCTCACGCCGCCACCACGTCCTGAAGTCACGGCCCGCATCGGCTCAGATCGGGCCCGACCGCCAAGCGCGACCACTGGCAGCGGGGCGCTCGCAGCAGCCACCATCGCATGCCATCCGCACCGCCACCACGCCCTCCCAGCGCCGCCCCACGCCGCCACACCGTCAAGAACCGCCGCCGCCGCCCTGGCCAACGGACCTCACGACGAAGCACCGCAGGAGAGAGACCCTGCCTCTATCGTCGGCGGCGTGAGCTTTGCCCGGCCGCGTCCTCTAACGGAGGCGGGAGGAGAGGGAGAGGGAGGGAGCTCGCCGGCGGCTGCTAGGGTT
This sequence comes from Poa pratensis, assembly GCA_947311845.1. Classification (NCBI taxonomy): domain Eukaryota; kingdom Viridiplantae; phylum Streptophyta; class Magnoliopsida; order Poales; family Poaceae; genus Poa; species Poa pratensis. The sequence continues at coordinate 56,086,109 of CAMZMU010000055.1, read as the reverse complement.
TGGGCTCTCCGGTGCCACCCGAGCGGGGGCGAGACGGGGGAGAGAGAGAGAGACGTATTCCCTTCAATGTCAAAAGACTGAAAACTCAAGTAAGCTCGCCAATCTCATCTAACATAAGTTTGACCATCGAACAATCAAAAGAGCGATCATTCTAGCACGTGAACACTTCCTCTTGGACAAACGAAAGTTCCATCAAAATCAAAGTTCTCCAAAGCCTTAGTCTCGATTATCACCGGTGAGACCAAAACCGGAGAAAGACAAAATGTATAACCAAATCTGTCCGAGTAAATTACAAAAACATACCACATTTGAGGCAGGTTTGACGGGTGAGTACCATTCTTGATAAAAATTTCACAAATATAATTCTGGGACTAACGACAACAGAATGCACTGAATTCTGTCTAACTGCATTTTAACAGCAGAGCTAACAGAGGGGGCCCATCTGTAAGGAACCAGTTGGCAGCACACGTAGAGGTGAAGCTGAGGTGGACATGGGACGCACCTGTCAGCCCCCAATCTTCTCTCTCTTCTCCTTTCTTCCTCCTCTTCTCTCACCCAAAAATTCCCAAACCGCACTATCCCGTTTCTCTCTCTCCCGTCCCGTCTCTCCACCGGCCATGGGAGCTTCTCCACCATCGGCCATGGGAGCTCCTCCATCTTCCCTTCTTCTCTTGCCGTCCACCTCCAACGCCGGCTAGCGCCCGTCGACCTCGGCCTCCTCTTCGTCGGCCAGTATGGTGACAAGGAGCAACGGGCACGCAGGAGGAGCACCGGGAAGCGAGCTCGAGTGGCGGACCGGACCCCAGGCGGCCTGACGATCCCCTTTGCCTCCTCGACTCCTCCTTCATCTCCATCCTACCACCAGCAATCCCGATCCCCATCCCCATTTGCCGCCGCCTCCAGCGCTGGCCTATTCCGGCCGGTGACCGGTTGCGCTTACCGCCATGACCACGCCTAGAACTTGCCGCAGTACTTGGCGCCGGCGACGAGCGCGACGAGAAGTGCACCATCGCGCCGTCCCTCATCTTCCCGCACGTCACCGGCGACGCAGGCTACCTATACATCTGCGGGCTTGGCTTGGGCGGCAGCGACACCTCCGTGCTCCTTCTGCTGGCCTCCCCGAGGAGCTCGCCATCCGCCACCGCTTCGCGCTCGCTGACGCGCACCAACCCCGCCGCTGTCGCCAAGCAGGTCCACATCAACCCCGACGACACATCAGCCTCTCGCGTATCCCAGCCAAGTCGGACGTGCACGCTCTGGGATGTTGCCACGGGACTCCGCGTGTGCAGCTACGCGTCGCCATGGCGGCGGCGCTGTGGCGGGAGCGTGGTGAGGAGGTGGCAGCGCGCGGCATCCAGTGGTAGACGGCGAGGGGAGCGGGAGAAAGGGGAGCGTTGCGACGCGCGGCGTCAACGAGGACGAGGGAAAGGGGAGAGGAGCGGGTGCGAGAAGTCGGCGATGATGGAGAGGAAAAAGGAAAAGGAAGAAGAAGAGAGAAAGAGGAAAAGGCAGGGGCTGCCAGGTGGGCCCATGTCCACGTCAGCTCGCCCTCCATGTGCTGCTTACTCAGCCCTTACAGATGGGCCCCGCCAGTCAGCACTGCTGTCAAAATGCAGTTAAAGAGAAATCAGTCCGATCTGTTGTCGTTAGTCTTAGAGTTGGTATATTTTTTTTAAAAAATACCAAGAATGGTACTGACCCGTCAAACCTGCTCAAATGTGGTATGTTTGTGTAATTTACTCAATCTGTTCGGCACCATTCAAAGCTAATAACCATGATCTGACTGGCAAGTGTTTATTTAGGGCATTGTGTGCGGGTCTAAGAGAATCTCTAGCAGATACCGGTTAAGCCCCTCGACCAGGAAAAGTCCGGTCGATTGGGGGTACGGGCCGGCTCGATCAGAAATGGGAAAATAGGCCGGCCCGAAAAAATATATCCGGGCCGCCGGATAAGCGGCACCTCAGCCGCTATATTAGGGGGACAGAGGGGGCGATTCGGTACCAATACCGCACCCCTCCGCCGCACCCAGCACTGCTCCGCCGTGACCCAGCACCATCTCCGGCGAGCAATCCGCGCCGCATCTCGCCTCCTCTCTACTTCCCACCTACAGATCCATGGTCGGCTCGAGCCTGCGCAGCTCCGACGGGCTCGGAGGAGGCCGGGAGCCGCCGGAAGACGAGGCGGAGAGGAGGGCGGCCGAGAAGGCGGCCGAGGGTCGCTCGAATGCCTCCCGCTTGCGTGACTCGTACAAGGACCGCCGGTGGGCGGGGCTCATGACGCCGCGGATGCACTACGCAGAGGCGGGGAGCTCGCGCGGCAGCCGGAGGAGGAAGGCGCCGGAGCTAGAGGAGGATGACTACCGCCTTCCGGAGCTACCGCCGATTCCGGAGCTACCGCGACCGAGCGCACCGGCACCTGCAGCCTCGACGTCCTCGTCGACGACGTGGCACCGGCATGGAGGAGTGCGGAGGACGCCGACGCCGAGCTGGCCGCCGCAGAGGCGGCGTTTCAGGCAGGCGAGCCCGGTGCCGAGGATCGCCTAGTTGCGGCAGTGGACGCGCAGGAGGTCGCAGCGGCTGTCCTCCGCATCATCGAGCAGGAGGAGCTCTACGACCCGTAGGTCGACGCCGACGCCGGGGATAAGCACGCCGCCGCATCACCGGAAGAAGAACGCCGCCGTCGTAGTAGTAGATCTAGGGTAGAACTAGGGTTCCATTAAGAGGAGAAGAAGAAACATGATAGTATCCATCAAGGATGAGAATGGTATCCAGCACATGCCGAAGCAAATTTCCAATACTTTTGTAAACAATTTTCAGCATATTTTTGCCTCCACTAACACAAATGTTGGCAGGCCTTATCTCCACACACAATTCCCACAGGACACCTCGGATTTCACCTACTCTATTCCAGATAAGCAAGAGCTTTGGGACACTTTGCAGGACATGAAAAGGAATGCTTCTCCTGGCCCAGATGGATTCATCGTGGAGTTCTACCTAGCAACCTGGAGCTAGATCGAAGATGATGTGACAAACCTGGTAACCTCTTTCTTTAACTCAGGAGTTTTACCACAGCACATCAATGAGACTCACATTGTCTTAATCCCTAAAAAATTGGTGCCTCTTATACCTGCTGATTATAGACCTATAAGTCTTTGCAATGTCGTTTACAAACTTATTACCAAAACCCTTGCAAATAGACTTAAACCTCATTTACCAGACTATATAACCCAGCTCAGCAGGCTTTCATTGAAGGGCGCGGCATTAGTAATAATATTATCATTTCTCAGGAAATCACCCACTCCTTTGCCCTTTCCTCATGGAAACATCAGGCTTTCATGCTCAAAATCGACCTAGCTAAAGCTTTCGACCGTGTAGAATGGAACTTCATAGTTCAAGCACTAGCACGTAAAGGACTGCATGGTCATTTCATAAATTTAATATATGCCTGTATTTCCTCGCCCACCTTCTCAGTTGTCATTAATGGTCAACCGTTTGCGAGATTCCGCAGTGACAGAGGTATACGACAAGGCTGTCCCCTTTCTCCATACCTTTTTGTCTTCACAATCAATGAGCTCTCGCTTACTCTCCAAGAAGCTATGAACAACAACGCCCTCCAAGGAGTGGTGCTAGGACCAAATTGCTCTTGAATTCACTCTCTCTTTTTGCTGATGATTACTTATATGTGGGGAGGCTACAATCCAAGAGGCAGCCACCATGAAACATATCCTTGATACTTTTTGCTCAATGTCTGGACAAACACCAAACTGGTCAAAATCAGGAATTATTTTCAGCAAACATGTCCAACTAACAAATGCAGAGGCCATTAAAACCATCTATCCAGTGCAAGAAATAGACGACTCTTTCATTCACTTGGGACACCCTCTAATTCTTCCAGCAAAAAATAGAACTTCAGCTTACAATTTTGTACTCGAGAAATTCAAATCAAAACTAAGCACATACAAAGCTGACAAACTTTCCCACGCTGCTCGCTTAGAACTCATTAAATCAGTCTTCTCCTCTATTCCAGTTTATTACATGTCTAACATTCTCTTCACCAGGAAATTCATTTCTAAACTCACAACTATTATTAGAAATTTCTGGTGGACCGGAATAAGAGATGAAAATAAAACAAAGGCCTTTGCTTAAGAGCTTGGAAAGATCTTTGTGCACCTAAAAAACAAGGAGGGTTGGGCATTCGAAATCTGCAGGCTGTTAACCAAAGTCTTATTCTTATGGCTGCCTGGCGCTTAGCTGAAAATCCCAACGACCATCTTCATCGTGTTTTACAAGCAAAATACTTCCATGGTTCCTCGATCTGGAGACCCAATTCCAACGCGCCAAAATCTGCTTTCTGGGCGTCGATTCTTAAAATCTACCGATTCTAAAAGCTCACACTTCCTACCAACTAACGCAAGGTAATATTTCCATCTGGAACACGCCCTGGTGCCCTTCTTGGGCATCCATCTATGACGATCTAATTATTCAACAGCCTGGTTTCAGCTACCCGGCATATGTAAAAGATCTCTGGCTTCCCAACCAAAAAGCTTGGGATAACAACCTAATTGACACTTTATTCGTCCCTTCAGCAGCTTGTTCCATTAAGCAAACACCTATTATTTATTCTGATGATCCGGATTGCTATGTTGGAACTAACACAAAATGGTAAGTGCAATACAAAATCTGCCTACTATGCATGTCTTCAGGTACTTTACCAACAGAGGCAAGAAGAGCGCCCGAGGACTCCTGCTCCACAGACAATAAAACTACTTATGCAGGTCTGGAAATCAAAGGAGATTATTCCAAGAATACAAACTTTCGCCTGGCGTTTCCTTCGAAAGGCACTGCCAACGGGGGCTCGAGCGGGAAGGTATTCGAAACATATTGATAAATCTTGTTGCAGGTGCGGCATGCAAGAAGATGAGGTACATCTCTTTTTCACCTGCCCTTTTGTCAAGGCTGCTTGGTTTATTGCCCCTTGTTCATAAGAATAGATCTCATTGTTGCCAACTGCACCACTCTTACAGATATAATTTTGGCTTTACTCACAATGAATCATCCTTATGCTAATTTGCCTAATATCCTCACCTTCATGTGGTGCACTTGGAAATCTAGAAATGACATGCTTTTCCAAGGAAATAAGGGTGAACCCTATCAGATTTCTGTTAATTCACAAGCCCTTATGAAAAATCTGGAGCTTTGTAATTCTTTTCTTATAAGCAGGAGGCCAACCAGAAGCTAAGGTAGGATCCGACGAATATGCTTACAATTCCATCACAGGGTGCGACCTTACAATCTGACTCATCTCTTCAAGGAGTGGTAATTTTTGCAGATGCATCTTGGAAAAAAAAACAGTCTCACAGGTTCGCTGCAAGGAGGAACAACGGGTCTGGGAGTATATATCCGACACAACGCAGATCACAACAAATGGTGCATCAGGATACAGGCTTCAACGCAACACCAGCATACAGTATTTCAAGCAGAGGCGAAGGCTCTTCTACTAGCAGCACAACTTGCAAACGCCCTTAATGCTGACAGACCAACATTCTTGACGGATAATCAGGTCCTTGCCAAGATTGCAGCAGCAAGAAGAATCGATCACCCTCTCCTTCACTGGAATGCTAGAGATTGTTTAGCCCAATTCTTCAGGACTAACATCGAGCGTTTCTCCGCAGGTCTATCATATATCTAGGGAACTCAATGGAGAGGCTCACCCATGTGCAACACAGGCCATTAGGCTCAGCCTAAATCAGCCTATTTACGGATGTACAAACCCAGCTCACTCTCTAGTTTCTTGTCCTCTACTATCCACTTTGCAAAATGTAAATCTACAGGACATTGTAATCACGGCTGCCTAGTGCAGTTGAGCTGGGAATAAAATTGGCGCTCCTGGCGCCTTTTGCTTGTTCAAAAAAAAAAAAAATCAGTCATAGTTTAGTTTAATTTCAGTTCTAATCTAGTTTCGATCAACTTTCTCTGTAAAATTATCGAGTGAACTAGTATATGTTCTTCAGTTTAAATATCCAGTATAAATATCCTGCATCTGTTATGCGAGAGCAAAATTTGGTACTGCAAAACTTTTCCAGCTTAACCGGATACGATTTTTTCGGTACCAACTTATGCGGTATCTGCTAGAAATGCTGAGAAACTAATGCTGACAAGTCAAGCGAACCAGGTTGCAAGAGACACAGTTGACCCAAGGGCCTGCAGGCTGCACGCCTTCACGGCCGGGAGGAAGCGTTGGCCGCCAGTGCCGCGCGGAGCACCTCGCCGAACTCGACGAGCCTGTCGGCGTCGGGCATCAGGTCCCTGACGGCCTCGTGCGCGCAGAACCGCGCCGCCCAGGCCGCCAGCCGCGGCGTGGTCGCCTCGTCGAGGACGCGCAGCCCGGCGATCCTCTCCGCGGCCCCGAACCACCCGATGTAGGAGCCAACGACGATGTCCAGGAAGCCGACATCGTCTCCGCCGAAGTAGCGCTTGCCGCCGCTGCACTCCGCGAAGACCTCCTCGAGCTGCCGGAGCGCGGCGGACACATGCTCCACGGCGTCGGCCTTCTCGCCTCCGATCATACCTCTCATCGTCCGAAGCGCCGGAGGGAGCTGCGACCGCCCGGATTCGACAGTGCCGTGTGTGTGATCAATCGCCAGCGCAAACTAAAATTTAAATCAAAATGGTCAACGAGTGACTGGCTCACCTTGGCGTCGGCGTACTCTGCCCAGAAGCGGTGGACGGCGCGGCGGTAGGGGTCAGCCGGGAGGATGGACGTGCCGGGAAAGGCTTCGTCGACGTACTGCAGGATGACGAGGGACTCGCAGACGGGGCGGCCGCCATGGAGGAGCACGGGCATCTTCTTGTGCACGGGGTTGGATCTGAGCAGCAGCTCGCTCTTCCGGCCCACCGGTTCCTGCAGGAACTCGTACTCCACGCCCTTGAGCTTGAGCGCGATGCACACTCGCGTCACGAACGGGCTCGCCCACCCGCCCACCACCACCACCGGCTCCGACATCGCCGCCGCCTACGCTAGCTGTTGCCGGTTCTTCAAAATTCTAATGTCAGGCAAAGAAACAGATGAGCTCTTAAGTAACTCACTTTTATCTCATCGCATGTGGTGAATCCCTTCTTTAGTAACTAGTGGACTGGTAATTTGGTTTTGTCTTCTATGCAGCAAGATTTTAAACCACGGTCACCGCGGCGGTGTTGCAGGCTGGGAGCGAGGCAATTGAAGCACAGCTGGAGCCGTTTGTTGGATCGTGACGTACTAGGCGTGGTTGGTGGCTTGGTGATCGGGTCGATAATAATAAACAAACAAGGGAAATACCACAAAGCGCAGCTGCGCTATTTCGTTGTGTCGAGCGCTCACGCTACGCGACAAGCTCCACCCGCTGATCTCGTCCCACCCTGACCCGTTCCTCCTCCCCCAAATCGCGCCATGGCGCCATGGCGGCCATCCACATCACCGCGCCACCTGGAAACCATGAGAGAGTTGGACAAGCTCTCTGGCCGGCAGCAGGCGGAGCCCGCACCCCGCGCCGTCGTCGTAGAAGAGCAGCATCGCGCCGCCTGGGTTGTCGCCGGTGCCAGGAGGGACAGAGCAGAGCGCCGGAGCAAGATGAACTTGCTTACCCAATCTCGCCGCGAGTCCCCTGCCGCACTCCTGGACGGAGGACAGTTGCCCCGTCTGTCCAGCTCGCTCCGCACGCGCCTTCGGCAGCAGCAGCAAGAGTAGCACCCACGCGCTAGACAGCAGCATCTGGAGCTGTGCCCGTAGGCGGTAGCAGCAGATCGAGCCGAAGCTTGCAGCGTGAGCTCGAGTCGACTGGGCCAAAATCAGAAAGGATGAAGAAGACATGCCAGCGCGGAGAGATCGCCTTCGATTTTACAGGGCATATCAAGCCTGGAGCAGTTCGGAGCAAAGAAGCCTCGATGCACTAGCTCAGGCATGGCTTTGCTCTGTTGATTTCGATGAGATAATCTCCGTGTGTGAGAGACACTAGCGTGTGTGGTAACTTTTTGTGTTTTGCCTTCTTACTCCCCTTCTCTCTCCTAAAAGACAAGTACTTGTCTATGAAGTGCCTAATATGAAGTTGTTTATAAAGTTGTTCTATTGTTATGAAATTATCGTTGTTATGAAGTTGCATCATCGCACACCAAAATTGCTTTGCCTTGTATCAAAGTTGTCTTTAAGTGTCGTTTAGTTGCTTACTGTTGTTATAAAGTTGTCTCGTCACACCCCAAAGTTGACTAGCGCTACTGTTAAGTTGTGCGCAAAATTGATCGCCTCGTATCAAAATTGTGGTTTTACTTGTTGTGGAGTTGCTTACCGTTGTTTTGAAATTGTCTCATCACGAACAGAAGTTGCTTGCGTCCCCTGGTTCTCCCCGCACCCACACGAAATCAGGCACCGCCTCCTCGTAACAACGCGAGGCCACACGCCGTCTCTGCTCCCCCGCCGGTGAGAGGCTACCTCCGCTCCTCATCCTCCCCCGATGGTGAGAAGTCGTCGCCGACATCGACGCCATTTCGCGGTCTCTGCCTTGCAGGGCTGTCTCGACGCCACGCTATTTCCTCCTCACGTCATGTCATATTTTGTGAAGTTGTGTGCCACCTTTTAGGAAGTTGCTTAATTACCAATCTAGTTGCCTAATAACATTGTAAAATTACATGCAACTCTACTAGAATTGCACCCAACTTTAGTGGAGTTGCTTACCGCTTTTGTGAAGTTGTCTCATTTCACACCAAAGTTTCTTACCACTGTTGCGAAGTTGCCTCAACACACACTAAAGTGGCATCGCCTCGTACTAAATTTGTTTTTACATGTTATGTAGTTGCTTAGCCATGTTGTGAAGTTATCTTATCGCTCACCAAAGTTGTTTACCGCTGTTAATTTTAATTGTTGTGGAGTTGCTTACCATTGTTGCGAAGTTTCCTACCGACATTTTCATGTTGCTTCATCGCACACCAAAGTTGTTTCGTCTAGAACCAAAGTTGCTTTTAGTTGTTATGGAGTTGCTTACCGTTGTTTTCAAGTTGCCTACCGATGTCGTGATGTTGCTTCATGTTGTGAAGTTATCTTATCGCTCACCAAAGTTGTTTACCGCTGTTAATTTTAATTGTTGTGGAGTTGCTTACCATTGTTGCGAAGTTTCCTACCGACGTTTTCATGTTGCTTCATCACACACCAAAATTGTTTCATCTAGAACCAAAGTTGCTTTTAGTTGTTATGGAGTTGCTTACCGATGTTTTCAAGTTGCCTACCGATGTCGTGATGTTGCTTCATCGCACTCCAAATTTGCCTCGCCTAGAACCAAATTTGTTTTTAGATGTTATGGAGTTGCTTACTGATGTTGTCAAGTTGTCTACCGATGTTGCGATGTTGCTTCATCGCACTCCAAAGTTGCCTCGCTTAGGACCAGAGTTGCTTTTAGATGTTATGGAGTTGCTTACCAATGTTGTCAAGTTGCTTACCGATGTTGTGATGTTGCTTCATCGCATTCCAAAGTTGCCTCGCTTAGGACCAAAGTTGCTTTTAGATGTTATGGAGTTGCTTACCAATGTTGTCAAGTTGCCTACCGATGTTGTGTGCTTCACCGCACTCCAAAGTTGCTCTTAGATGTTATGGAGTTGCTTACCGATACTATCAAGTTGTCTACTGATGTTGTGATGTTGCTTCATCGCACTCCAAAGTTGCCTCGCCTAGGACCAAAGTTGCTTTTAGATGTTATGGAGTTGCTTACCGATGCTGTCAAGTTGCCTATCGAGGTTGTGATACCTCACCTAGGACCAAAGTTGCTTATAGATGTTATGGAGTTGCTTACTGATGATGTCAAGTTGCCTACCGAGGTTGTGATGTTGCTTCATCGCACTCCAAAGTTGCCTCGCCTAGCACCAAAGTTGCTTTTAGATGTTATGGAGTTGCTTACTGATGTTGTCAAGTTTATTACCGATGTTATCAAGTTGCCTACCGATGAAGCATCACTCCAAAGTTACTTTAAAGTTGCCTCGCCTAGAACCAAAGTTGTTTTTAGATGTTATGGAGTTGCTTACCGATGCTGTCAAGTTGCCTACCGATGTTATGGAGTTGCTTACCATACACTGTTGTGAAGCGGACATCAAAGTTTCTTACGGTTGTCTCAATATACAACAAAGTTTCTTATCACTATTGGGAAGTTGTCTCAGTATATAACAAAGTTGCTTATCTTTATTCTGAAGTTGTCTCAACACACACCAAATTTGCTACTCCACCTTCTTCTCCTTGTCGAAGCGCGGTCATCGTAGATGAGGAGAGTAGGAAATCGAAGGGTGGTTGGACTCGCGCGCGGTGGAGCTGGATGCCGGAATCAAGAGCGGTTTGCGTCCAGAGCAAGGGGACGGTGACGTCCGATCTCACCTGTGAGGATGGCGGCCGCGCGTGGAGCAATGGAACCGGCGGCGTTCTAGCTCCTCGGGCGGAGGGTAAATGAGATAAGTTCATCTCGAGAATTCCAAAATTGAATTTTTTTTTGTCTCCTATAGTATCAAAGTTGCCTCGCGTAGCTTCAAAGTTGCTCTTAATTTTTTTTGGGTGCAGTAGGCAATTTGGTATGAGATATCGGCAATTCACACTACCATTAAGCAATTAGCTGTTTAGACACACGCATTTGGCTCATCTCATCAGAATTTTTAGCTCTCACCAGCAACAAATGGGTACAGTACAGGGCCGAAAAAATATGCTGCTGCTACTGCACATGGTCAACATCGGCAGCACGTAGAGATAGTTGATGCGCACTCGCTGAGACACACGCGCAAACTAAGCAAGAGGAATTGCTCCTAACTAGCCTGCACACGCACGCCAAACACACTGATGATAGGAATCGCTGGATTTATGGCACTCAGCAACGCAGGACCAAGAACGGCGGCTGGCCTTGGGCGGCGTGGAGGATGCCCGGGGAGGAGACGGGCACCACGGCGGTGACGAGAAGGAGCACGCCGTGGCGCGCACTCCGGCGACGGTGGCCAGCAGGAGCACACAGCAGCGGGAGCATGATCCGGAGGTGACGGGACCTGGGCCAGCTCAACCCCACCGTCGTCCCCTTCGACCTTATCCTCAGCTCTGTAGCTGTCGTTGCGCCACAGCGGAGCGGAGCCGAGGACGACACCCTCGCTCCCGGCGGCACGCGGTGGAGCTGGGGCCCTCCCGGCGGCGCGCGGTGAAGTTGGCCCGGGCGACGGCTCAGGTGGGGTCGGGGCTCTCCGGCGGCGCGAGTTGGAGCTGGGAGGGCGGCGCTAGCCGGATCAAATGCCCACGCGTCAGGGGACAGGTCGCTTTCGTGTCCAACGTGGCAGTGAGCGTTCATATCTACGTCCGGGCGCCCGGGCGCCCGCTAGACGTGTCCCCAACAAACAAACAAGACTAAAAAAAAGCAAACAAACAAACAAACTGGATCAGCAGCTCAACAAGGGAGAAGATGCCTGTGAAAAAAAACAAGGGAGAAGTTTTTTTTCTCCTTAAACAGGGTCGGTCCAAAGAACCGAGAAGCTTTCATTCATTCCGTCGGTGGAGATTACAATTACAACACGGACCAGTAAAATGTAAGAAAACACCAGTGCACGTAGCGTCCGGGTGTTTCTGGACCATGACCGGCGCCGCCGAGTCGAACCCCAAACATGAGGCTAGCTTGGGGTGCTGGCTTGCCGACTGGTGGCCCTTTTTTTTGTATCCGAACCCCCTTAGAATTTTGAATTTTGGGGGAGGGAGTGTTTTTGGAGTGTCGGTGAAGATGGTGTAAGGAATAATCTAGCATTGGCCACGATGACCATTCACATTATTCAAAGTACGAAATGCTCCTGTATAGAACCGATGAATATACTAGCGAATAAAGGTAACCCGAGCTCCATGTAGCTTTTTATTTTAAATTTTTCGAAAATAATATCTCTAAGTTTCAAAATATTCTGAATGTATACTATGTCATATTCTACCAGCGTGTAAAATGTCAACTTGAAAGTAGGGAAAAGTGCAAATTTTGAACTCGCCAAAATCTGTCAGATTTTTATATTTTCGTGTAGATCAGAGTATGAGTTATTTTGAGTTGAGATTTTGCACATTGGTAAAATGTGTCATTGCCCACATCCAGGATTTTTTTCAGATTCGTTTGAAACTTCAAAAATACGATTTTGAAATTTAAAAAAATGAAGAGCTTCGTAGAGCTCGGCCTTCATTTGCACATTCCGCTCTGATCATGGGTTATTGGGTTACAATTCTAAACGCATAGGAGGGGAAGCCGCGCCATGCCTTCGAGCCTGAAACGCATGATTTTCTTCCACCAATCAGTTGACATCTTGCCACACGCATCTTGCCATTCCATCTCCCTGAAATTTCCATGGCGCTCCTGACATTGCAGCAACCTGAGGCCTCCTCCATCAACCACTTGAACAGTAACCATTGCAACCTCTTCAGTCCCAAATGCTAGACAGTGGCATTGCCAATGAAACTCCCTTAACAAGCAGAATCGATAAGAAATACTCAATCGTTGTCAGACTATTTTCATTCAACGTTTTGAGGGGTTGTCTTTCTTTATTAGACTGTTTTCAATTTTCAGCGTGTATCTTTTTTATGACTCTTCTTTGTCAGTCTATATTCAGCTTCCAGTCTGCATCTTTTTTGTGACTCTTCTTTTTGTCGGACCATTTTCAACTTTTAGCATGCATTTTTTCACGACTCTTCTTTTGCGACCGGTGTATGTGATATCTGAGGCGCTTTCTCAAGAGTCTACAATTTTTTATTCCGAGTCTTTATAAATTTGAAGCGCTGAGAATATGAAGATCTACTCTTGAGTCTTTGAAAGGACACGAATGTCGCCTAGGGGGGGGGGGGGGGGGGGGTGAATAGGCGATTAAAATTCTTTTACGGTTTAGGCTTGAATAAATGCAGAATAAAACTAGCGGTTAATTTATCAAGCACAAAACCTAAACAAAGCTAGGTTTACCTATGTGCACCAACAACTTATGCTAATCAAGATAAGCAACTATGTGATAGCAAGATATATTACTTCAAGCTCGACGGCTATCACAAAGTAAATTACATAAGTAAGAAGCTCGGGTATAGAAATACCGAGGCACTTGGAGACGATGATTTATCCCGAAGTTCACTTTCCAATGGAAGCTATGTCTCCGTTGGAGCGGTGCGGAGTCACAAAGTGATCCCCGAATAGCCGTCAAATGGCACACCGTAATCTCCTTCGTGCCTCTACCAATGTAGAGAACCACGAACCACTATGGGACACTCGAGGGTGGTCACCGAACCCGTACTAGGATGAGGTACACTCCACAACTTAATTGGAGGCTCCCACCGAATTCCCGCGGCTCCCAAAGGCACAAGAATCACAAGGTTGAGGCATACTCCACAATTCAATTGGAGGCTCTCAACTAATCCCGGGAGCCACCAAAACTCCGAGATCAGCAAGGACCGTCTAGGGCACCCCAAGTACCCTAGAGGACAAGCTCTAGGGCACCCTAAGTACCCAAGAGTAACAAGCTTCTCAACTTCACTTTCCACGTATCACCGTGGAGAACTCAAACCGATGCAACTAATGCAAGAAGGCAAGACCACTAGAAGTGGTCAAATCCTTCACTCCCAAATCCCACCAAAAGAAACTAATACTTGTGGGGGGGGGGAGAAGAGAGGAAGAACAAAGTAGAACTCAACAAATGGAACTCTAAGATCTAGATCCAAAGGCTTCCCCTCACTTAGAGGAGAGATGGATTGGTGGAACAATAGATCTAGATCTCCTCTCTTTTCCCACTAAATGGAGGCAAGAATCATGGAGGGATTGAGAGATAGCTAAGCTCAAGGAGGTCAACAATGGAGGTCAATTTCGTGCTCAGCAAAGCTGGTCTTAATGGGGAAGAAGGGGCCTTTTATAGGGCCCCACGAAATAGAGCCGTTGCTGGAAACTTAACCCCAGAGATTCCGGCCTGGAAGGCCGGAGTCTCCGGCCTGGGCGGAATATCCGGCCCACGAGGGGACCGGAAATTCCGGCCAGACCAGACACTTCCAAAGTCTCCGGCCAGTCTCCGGACTGGGCACTAGAGGCTTACGCCACGCGCTGGCGAAATGAGCCCAGCCCAGAAAAATATAGGCCGGAGTCTCCAGCTGCCCTAAGTCAGAAACTCCGGTGTTGAACACCGGAGTCTCCGGCCTAGACAGCACCGGAGTCTCCAGACTGTTTCCAACAGCCACTCAGCAAAACTGTAAACCCCACAACTTTTGCAATTTAACCCCAAATAAGGTGAGACCAATTTAGATGGAAAGCTATCGACAAGAGATTCCATACAAAAAGACGAACCTATAATATTTCCACCACCGAAAACACAAAAGGTTTTTCATATGAAATCCGTTTTCGAAGAACTCGGGCTTGTCATGAAGATCACGACAAGCACCAAAACCCAACACGGAGAAAAGCCAAGAAAGAACAAAGAAAGATGATGATGTCAAGTATGCAAAGGTTTGAGCTCTCTCCAACTGATACGCTTAAGCTTTAGTCGAGATCCCCTCTTGATAGTACGGTATCTGTCATATAACCCGGTCTCCCAACTAGCACCATGAGACCGGTAAAATAGAAACCCTATCAACATCATACCTTTCCCTTGAACATTCCACTTGAGCTAGATGATATCGATCTTGATCTCTTCAAGTGGACCACCTTTCTTGATTGCGCTTCGCTTGGTGAAGTCTCACATATTGCTCCCCCATACTCCACTATGGGAGAGCCTCTCATAGGCACATCTTCACTTGACCATTATCTCCAAGAGGGTGGCAAGCATCAAGCATAAGATATCTTCGAGATACTTCTTTTGAACTTGCACATCTCAAGCTTGATGACGATCACCACTTGACGTCATCCTTCGTGGGCTATATGAAATCTTCATTTGATGCAAGCCCATAGAAAGATACCTAACCACACATAGAAATACCACACACATATCATGGGTTGTGTAGCTTTGTGTGTTGATCAATATCTTGATCAACCTTGTATCTTTTCTTCTCTTTTCAATAGATGATGTCTTGAAGATAACCATGAATGATCACATAATCCTTTTCTTCAAGACATACTTACAATATGCTCAACTCGCATATGACCAATCATCAGATAACTCCTCGAATAACAACTTGGTCATCACATACTCTTCTTCTTGATCATATCAAATATATCCATACAACTCGATGATCTTGATGCCAAATACTCCATTATATCAATATATTCATGGCATCAACCTTGAATCCAACATATGGAGTTCAAGCATGGTCTATGGACAAACACTACAAGAATAACTCAATGCAACCATTAGTCCATAGGGATTGTCATTAATTACCAAAACCATACATGGGGGTGCCATGCCCTTTCAGTCTTCATTTTCACAACTTCTCAGCTTCGCTTTCTGAGTCTTCTTAGTACCGATATATTTTCTTGATTGTATGCGTCTTTATGATTTGATCTGTTTTTTAGGAAGCTTAATTTAGAGGGATTAAATTTGTTGTTGACTGTTTGAAGATTCTGACATGTTTGGAATGTGTAGCATCATCTTAAAAAATCAACTTCTGGTTTCGAGTTTTCATTTAGAACTATACCGAGTCTTCTCATATTTAGGGGTGTTCTTCCTTAAGGTTAAACCAACACATTGGAACTACAATATTTGTAAATACTCGATAATTAATTTGTCCCTTAACCAATTGTCATATATCATCCAAAACCCACACACAGTGACCTGTGACCGATGCAGCCTCCCCAGACGCCAAGTTTTGGCGTTTCTTCAGCCTCCTGTGTGGAGACTCCTTCCAGAGATTCTTGTCAGCATCCATCGCCTTCTCGTCCCAAGTGGTGCATGGCGTTAAGGTGGTCGGCGGTTGAGTCTCAGACCCAATGGAAAGGATCAAACACACTTGATTGTTTTTACTGTTTTTTGTATTAGGGTCATATGTGCAATTTTATAGAACTGTGTTGTATCATATTGAGAGGTATTGTGTGTAGAATATAACCCACATACGATGATTTAATGCAACAATCGGGATCCTTGGAGACCCCTCTTATACCGTTAAAAAAAAAGTTAAGACCAACATATAGAGCGGATAAAACAAAGACCGACCACTAAAGAGAACCAAAAGTTATCAACGCAGGTAACAAAGAACGACGGTGGTATCTGCCTATCTGGTATGTAAGCTTTGTGTTCCTTAAAATATGGTAGAGTTGAAGATTTTCTCATAATCATCATGTAAGCAAACGAAATCATCTCAAATCACTACAACAAGGCTTGCTGCATTTAAGCACGTTTTAGCATTAACCAACTAAATGCCCACCAACCTTTACTCCCAAACCACTCTCCTCCAGCCAATCTTAACATGTATCCTCGCAAAGAAAAAAAGCTAATCCATCCAACATGCGTAGAAAATAAAATGGACCAAAGGCGTCTCAAAACAAAAGACTACCCGAAAAAGATAGAGGAAAATGGAGGGAAGGAATAAATGCAGAAATGAACCCAAACCAAGCTCAGGCGTCACTCGTGCGCATCTCGCCTGATTGATGATACAAGACCGGGTCCAAACCAACAAAAGCCGAGAACATCACTGCGGAGCTCATTTACTGTTAGTCATGGCCGCGGCTCCTTCGCCTCTTCTGTTCCTGCTGCGCGCCGCCCTCCTCCTCGCCGCCGTGGCGGCGAGCTGCGTGGCGGCGCTAGATGACCCGGCGGGGCTCCTGCGCCGGGCCAAGGAGCCGGAGTTCATGGACTGGATGGTGGGGGTGCGGCGGCGGATCCACGAGAACCCGGAGCTCGGCTACGAGGAGTTCGCCACCAGTGAGCTCGTGCGGCGGGAGCTCGACGCCATGGGGATCCCCTACAGACACCCCTTCGCCGTCACCGGCGTCGTCGCCACCGTCGGTACAGGCGGCCCGCCCTTTGTTGCGCTCCGGGCCGACATGGACGCGCTCTCCATGCAGGTTGCTCCCCATACACAAATTTTGATGTTTGTATTGAGTCATCGCGTTTGAGCTTAGCTTTGATGCGGCAGGTTCGCCTACCGATCCGTTCCTATAATTTTACCTGCGAGCGCAGAATCGCAGCACCGCTTGTTAATTTTAGAGAGGAATTGGTCTTGATGACGCTAGGTACCTATTTGAATATATCAGCACAGTAAGATTGCAAACTTTTTTCAAAAACAACTAAGCCAATCCTCATGTCTTGAATACACCTCTCAGTGCTAGTGTGCGAGAGGTCATATTTCTAATTCGGATTATCGAGATAATTTTATGCTAGTCTTGAAGTCAGGAGGATGCATATCTCTGAAATTGACAGCAGGGAGATGTAAAATATTGGTTATCTGGCCTGGATACAAAAATGGTAGTATATCAAACTTTTTCTAGTCTGGATAGATGGTTCGATGCAAACACTTCTTTTGTACTCCCTCCGTTCCAAATTAATTGACTTCCATTTATCCACACATGGATGTATCTAGACATGTTACACGTATAGATACATCCACATGTGGACAAATGGAAGTCAATTAATTTAGAACGGAGGGAGTATTAAAAAAGAGGGACATACACTAGCCTAATCCTGGCTGTTTCCTGCCTTTTGACTAGGATCATACAAAAGTAGGTTCATGCTTATTGTGGGAATGAATCACGTGAGTAGCCTATGTGCACGTATACAGTAAAGCTAGTTTTCAAACTTGTCCCGAATTGTGATGAGACAATTATGCCATGTTGTTATATATCTCCCAGTCCCATGATGTACTATCTGATTATATCTGAACTTAGTCGCTGTAATTTTATTATCTACGTGTCATCTTATTTGTTTTCTTGTCACGGCTGGTCTCTGTTTTCAAGGCGTCGCCTAAACGTCGCCTAAACGCCGCCAAGGCGTCCAGTCGCGCTGGATCCGACGACTGGGAGCGACGCCCAGGAATTTCGAGTTGGGCGCCAGCCCAGGGAAAAAGTCGTCGCCCCGCTCGTCTGGGCCGGCAAGATTGAAAACTTTGGGGGAGAAAAGGAGGCAGCGCTGCAGGGGAGAAGGCTGGAGGCGGTGGAAAAGGAGTTGTGGCGGCTGATTTCGGTGAGGGGCGAGCTGCTCCGGCGAGGATTCGACCACTCTGGCGAGGTTTCTAGGGAGATGACGAGGAGGAGACAGATCGAGGACAAGGGAGAGAGGCGGCATGAGGGAGGAATAGGAGGGATGCGGCTGTGAAAACTGAATGGTTCTGATACTTTAGTACTACTAGGGTTTTCTGGTGGGCCTTATTGGGCTATATTTTATACGAAAAGCAGACTGGGCCTTATTGGGCTATATTTTCTGTTCCTAAATCTCCAAATTTGCTGGCATATGATGCATAATTTACATTGTCCTGCCATATTATTTATTTATTTATTATTATTACGCCCAACGCCCAATTGTCGCCTAGGCATCGACATGTCGACATGTCGACTCAACTCTTCGAGCTCGACTCGACTCGACTCGACGACATGTGAACAAAGCGGCTGGTATAGAAACACATAATTAGTTTATTGAAACTGCAGGAATTATGTCAACCTGCTTTTGGTTGTTACCATGAAACGTTTTCTTGAAGTGGATACCATAATTGCCATTCCCAGTTATTTGTACATTAGTAATATTTATTTGAACTATATTTTAGTGCCCATTTAAGCGTTGTAATCATCCCGTGCCACTCTATCTATTTCAAGGGTCATGTTACTTAAATTACCCTTATGTGTCTTCAGGAAAGCGTGGAATGGGAACATAAGAGCAAAGTTCCTGGGAAGATGCATGGATGTGGCCATGATGCGCATGTTGCTATGCTACTGGGGTCTGCCAAGATTCTTCAGGAGCACCGTGATGAGTTGCAGGTTGGTTAAGAATTCTGTTTGTATTGTAAAAGATTGTGATTCTCTCATTTTAAGATGAAAAGTAGCAGGCCGATTTGAATTTATCTTTTAACACTGAAAGAGTGTTTGAAGATTAACAGTTAAGTATAGGTTCATCATTTTGTTGTCGCTTCTGAATTCTTGACGTTAAATGAAAATTTAGTCATCAGATTATTCTGTCTTAACCGCCCATGTGCTTGATGTTTCATGCTTCTCTTTTTTTTTTTTCGTTTCGTGTACAAATAATTGTCTGTTTACTGGAAGTTAAACTTTGATGGGAACAAATTGCAACATTTTGATGCTCAATGTAGTGATGTGTTACTTTTGGTGTATATATGAACTTTCATGGTTAGATGCTTACCTGATTCTGTATGCTGGCTATGGTAAATGATTTTTTTGTTTGATTAACTATAAGTGATAAAATTTTGGTATTGCTTCGTCCACTCCACCAGCGAGGTTTCCTGAACTGCTTTGGTGATTTTGGCAAATGAAAAGTGGATTCTGGATTCGTTTTCCTCAACACTTATTTTCAAGAGATGCACATTTTTTATGAATTACTGTTTCACATTTCAAATCAGCCTTCATCTTAGCAGTCTATGAATTTCTTATGGCACTATGTGGAAAAGGCGCATGTGCATTTGGTTGTTCAATATTTGACATGTAGCTTTGGTCAGACAGCATACGGATAGTCCAAGAATTGTTTGGTCCCTACTCCCCAGTTAGGTCTCAGTTCAGTGATATACAAACTGAACCATGTGGCTGCCTATGTATTAATTATGTCAACATCTTGCAATCCTTGGCCAAAAAAATCATATCTTTGTAGACATGATATTTTAGTTACCTGCAATATTTTCCATTACATATGTCTTTTTGTTTATCGTAGGGTACTGTAGTCCTTCTATTCCAACCAGCTGAGGAAGGTGGTGGCGGGGCAAAGAAAATGTTAGAAGCTGGAGCCGTGGAAAACATAGAGGTCATGTTTGGGATTCATGTAGCTGACATTGTGCCAATTGGTGTGGTGGCATCGAGGTCTGGACCTATAATGGCAGGGAGTGGATTCTTTGAGGCAGTAATAAGTGGAAAGGGAGGGCATGCTGCACTTCCTCATCACACTATCGATCCAATACTGGCTGCTTCCAGTGTTATTGTAAGCCTTCAACAACTTGTATCCCGAGAAGCTGACCCCTTGGATTCACAGGTGCTAGTCAATCCTTGACCTACTTAATTTATTTAACAATTTTATATGATTTACATAGTTCTTTGACCATGATTATGTGATTTACATCTCGTGGTGTTTGCGTGGATGATAGGTCATTTATATAGTGTTTATGGGTCCAACTAGAGAAAGAAATATGTGCTTGGAATTCTGCCAGGAACATAAATGGTGTGTTGGCAGACCTATTTTTTGATAATCAAAATCTGTCAGGATTCTTAGGATTAACAAGCTTATAAAAAAACTTTTAGTTTTGATTTACTGCAGGCCAACTAATCATATCCTAACATGGAAGCTGTCCGCTCCTAATGTACCCTAAAACTACCATGAAAGCTTAGTGGTCTATTATCTAAATTCATAACTTTTTGGACTTACACTCCTGAACTTTGTATCTAGCATTACGATTTCATAGATGAAATGATTTTCTGCACATTAGAGCATCTCCACCGGGGGCCTCCAAATTCGTGTCCGGCACCCCCCCAATGGGGCCTCCATTAGGGGGTGCCGGACATGTGTCCGCCCATGTTTTCGACCGCGTCCACAGCGGCGCACCCCAAACGTCCCCCCCAAACGCGAGAAATCATCGAACACCTTGCGGGCGGAAACTTGTGTCGATCGCGACATTCGAATTATTTTTAAAGCATACAAATTTAAATTAAACCGATACAAGTTGCAAACTTAGGCTAACACGTTTGCAAACTTAGACTAACACGTTTGCAAAGTAAAACTAAAACGATAACTAAAGCTTAATCTAAACGCCGCCGCTCGAGCCAGCCTCGTCGTCGTGCGTGGCCTTGGCTAAGCGGGAGCGCACACGTCTCTCCTGCCGGAGCTGACTCGCCGCCCGGCGCATGGCATCCCTCTCGGCCGCGTCTGGTTCAGCTCGTCGTGCGGGTCCCGCTCGGCGCATCTGGTTCAGCTCCTCGTGCGCCTCCCGCTCGGCGCGCAGCCGGGAGGCCGCATCCGCTAGCTCCTCCGCCTGGGCGATGAGCTGTTGCTGCGTGGGCTCCTCCGCCTGGGCGTTGAGCTGCTCGTACGCCGCCCGCTCGGCGGCCATGAAGGCGCGGCAACGCTCGTCGCGCTCCGCGGTCAGGATGGAGGACTGGATGATTGCGGCCTCCACGGCGTCCCCAGCCGCCTCGTAGCCAAAGCCTAACCTGGCGGCTTGCCTGCTCGTTGCGCCAGCTCTCAAACGAGTTGGCGGCAACCACCTGGTCAGGCCACAGCGGCGGCGGGAGCGGCTGCTGCGGCGCCTGCTGCGGCGGCGGCAGTGCCTCGTCGAGCTCCGGCGGCGGCTCCTGGCCGGGGTACGGGTCCTGCACCGGCTCCTGCTCCTCTTTCTCGTCGACGTCGACGTCGTCCACATCCGCCCAGTCGAACGGCTGTTCGTCGGCGGCGGCGGCGTCCTCCTGCGCCGTGCCGTGAGCGCGGCGCGCTGCCTGGGTGAGCGTGGCCCATGAGGTGGCGAGGCATGGCTATGTGCTCAACTGGCTACGGCTGGACTATGTGCTCAAATGGCTACCGGCGAGCGTCGGTGCTGGTGTGGCGAAATGGCTGCACGGCGGGGGCCTCTTTATAGCCAGCCCAATGTCTCGGCGGGAAGCGGTGGCTCAGGGCGGGAAGCGCCGGGTGGGTGAGCACGCGTCGCGTCGGAGTTAATGGCGGCGACACGTCTCCGCGACTGCGCCGCTTGGGAAGCCGGGAAAGGCTAGGCGCTCAGCAGGCGCCGCCGGAAATGCGAGGCGTGCGGGAGACGCATCGCCGTCCCGTCCCTTCGTCGCCCGTGGAAACGCGTCGCCATAACGCGGGCGGAACAACCTCTTGCACGGCGCCTTAAACCCATGGCGAGGCGGGCGCTGTCTCTATGACGGGCGGGCCACCCATGTCAGAGCCCATGTCCGGGCAATGTCCGGCACCCCCCAAGAGGCCTCCAAATTTTGAGGCCTCTTCGGGGGTGCCGGACATGTTTTTGCTCGGGGTGACCCTTTGGGGGTGCCGCTGGTGGCGTTTTTGGCCGTCCGGACCCCCAATGGGCCTTTGGGGGATCACTTGGAGGCCCCCGGTGGAGATGCTCTTACAGTCCTACAAATATGGACTATCTATTAAAAAAAGTCCATTGTTATGTTTCATAAGTTTTTCCAGTGGCCGCCTATAGGTATTTATTATTTTTTAATTGGTGACTGTCCTAGTCATTCCTCTAGTATTGCCATATTGTTTTCGGGGTCTCCAGTATCTCATTTCCCTCCTTTTGTTGGCTTTGTTCTGCAGGTAGTAACGGTTGGGAAGTTTCAAGGTGGTGGAGCCTTCAATGTCATCCCTGATTCTGTCACAATAGGTGGTACCTTTCGAGCCTTTTTGAAGGAGAGTTTTGATCAATTGAAGCAGCGGATCGAAGAGGTAACAGCATTGTAACTTCGGAAATTTTCTGTCGTTTATCTGGTCATTCAGTTCTGAATTATTGGCTCTTGAATGAAAAAACAAAGAAGCAATGAAACAAAATTGTCTTAAATAAATACTGTTGGGGTTTGAATTCTTGGGTTAAATGTGTTATAGTTAAGCTAACTATGAAAATGTCAAGTTAATGACTTAATTGTACAATTTGTACACCTCAGCCTCTGGCCACCCAAAATAGTTAATGATAAAACAATGAGCTTGTGGTCAATCTGTTCCTTGATTACTATTTATTTATTTAGACATATGCATCATTTGGGTTTCGTAGAAAGAAAGTGTCTTTTGGTGTTTGTTTTATCATGGATGATTAAGCTGAGATCGCTAACAAATGATACAGTAAGTACTACGAACCACTTTATTTTACTTGAAATAAGGTTCTCATTGGTGGGCCATGACTGCTGACTGCTGAGTGTGCGTGTATGGTTGATATCACCGAGAAGTCAAGAGACTTGGCATTTTTTAATTCATCCATAAATCATAATGCATGGTGTGTTTATTGTCTCAGGTCATAGTGTCACAGGCATCTGTCCAGCGTTGCAGCGCTGTGGTGGACTTCATGAACAAAGATAAGCCTTTCTTCCCCCCAACAATCAACAACCCAGAGCTCCATGATTTCTTTACAAAGGTGGCTGGTGAGATGATTGGCCCCAGCAACGTGAGAGACAGGCAGCCACTTATGGGTGCGGAGGACTTCGCCTTCTACGCCGAGGCCGTTCCGAGAACATACTACTACTTCGTGGGAATGCTCAACGAGACCCGTGGCCCGCAGGCGCCACATCACTCGCCCTACTTCACCATCAACGAGGAGGTTCTGCCGTACGGTGCGGCCATGCAGGCGTCATTGGTCGGTCGCTATCTGCTTGAGCACCAGCATGTTACCGCGGCTAAGGCGGAGCCCCGCGATGAGCTGTAGATGATGCCGTTCTTGAATGAAACTCAGATGAAACGTGAACTGCAATTGTTAAAGAAGGAGGTTCTGCTCCAAGTCAACCTGACTTTGCTAGACGACCATCTCTGTACCGCCACCAGGTGATTATGCAACAGCTTGTACATAATTTCCTGATTGTGCGTGCTCCAAAACAGCAGCAGATGCCCATTGTACTGCATTGAAGCACTGTCCAGCATTCCAGTAGGCGCTAAAGTGTCTGTTCTGCTTACCTGGTGCACAGGCTGCTAGTGCTGTGGTGCATGTGGTTTCGTGTTAGCTCTCGTTCGTTTTGGGCCCTTTTTATGACGTTTTTCGTAGAGTAATCTTTGTTGATGACATCTGCACTTAGCTGAGTTTATGTGTAATACTCTATAAAACATGCAGACGGACCTGCGTTTCCGAGCCCGGAGGGGAACGCGTTCAGTATTGGACTTCCGACACCTGTTGCTGTGATTGGATTCAAGGCACCGCCCCTGTGCCGTTCTTTCAGTTGCCAGCGAAGGCCATGTGTCACTGGCCCCAGGTGGTCACAACGAACCCCAACTGCTGCCCATGTGAAACAGGGTCCGCGCCACTCACAGGTACAGCGTGTGCTTGCTTGGAAAGCTGGCCTTGCCTTTTGCCTGAACTCGCACAGCCTCACGCTTCCCCTTCGTGTCAGAGATCACGGAGGGCGTGTTTGGTTACTCGCATTTTTTTTTTTCACGTATCCGTGGCTCACTTAGGTCTAGCGCTGAAAAAACGTGACCTCGGCAATGTTGTGTAACCCGTTTGATTGACTGCATATCGTTTTTTTCCTATTTATTTCGCATTTTCATGTTTGGTTTACCTGCATTGCATCACTGGTTGCATCTGCACGCGAGTTACTCTCACCTCCAAGTCTCCAGTCTACATGGTGAAGCTTACCTCCATTCCATGGGGAACGGCGGCGACAAGCGCAGTAGCTACTGCCGTGACAAGGGCAGTTCATGGCGGCGAACGGCGGTGACAAGCGCTGTAGCTACTGCCATGACAGTGCAATTCATGGTGGCGAACGGCGGCGACAAGCGCAACAGCTACTGAGCTGCCATGGTAGTGCAATTCATGGCGGTGAAAAGCGGCGAACGGCAGCGACAAGCGCAACAGTTACCGCCGTGGCAATGCAGTTCATGGCGGTGAAAAGCGACGACGTAGGTTGAAGAACACATTATACACTAGTGTAGTCTAAACACGTACAAAGTTCAGTATAAGTCAGTACAAGATCTGCTCGTATACGACCATCGAAATAGAAAACTTACAACACAGAAGTTGTGCAGAACGTTGAGATGAATCTACACGTAAAAGTAAATTTCAAACAGTCGACCAAGTGCGAGTGCGGCGAATTTTGAAAATGGTGCAAACTTGGTCCAAAATTAATAAGCTGAAGTCTACGAAACTCGAAACCGATCACGGGAATGGAAACTACTCGTCAACGCGCACATATTTTGTGTTCAAAATATTTCGAATCGAAGTATATTTATGTATACTAGAGGGGATTATAGGAAGGAGTATAAAGGAAGGTGAGGGGAACGTTACCAAACTCGTATGAAACATCCCGCATGGGAGCTCGTGCAAGAGAGAGGCATGAGTGGCTCTTCTCGGTCTGGCTCTGGGAAAAGCCTGGCCCAAACTGTTTTAAGGTTCGTGCGCATGCAAGCACGCGGGCTGGCCTAGGCAAGCAAACAACCGAAATTTGCATCTGCAGTGCCTGGTTGGGGTGTCCGTGGACTACCAAACACGCCCCAAGGCTATCACGGTGCAGGGAATTCTGGCCATTCCTCTAGGTTTATCCCGTGGGGCTACTTGAACTCTTGAAGCAATGAATCTCTAGGGTTTTGGAGAAGATTACAAAACACGACGTGAGGAATGGTGATCGAGCACTTTGCAACGTCTGATCGAGCACCACGTCTTGAAGATATATATGTTCTCACCAAGTTTTAGGAATTCCTGGCCGATCCGTAGAATTCTCTTCCCATTTTTCCATTCGAGAAAGTGCATATCAGCCACATGACATCTGTTGTCTCCAGTGAGGTGTGGACGATGCGTCGGGCTAGTTTATCTTCCTGCAGCGACGAGTCAAGGATTCACATTTCCCGGCACCATCGAAGGGCTCCGGTACAAAATACGAAGGGACAGCGCCGTATGGAACCAGGGCTGGTCCTGACTTTCTAGAGGCCCGGGGCAAACTAAAAAATGGGCCTTCACAATTGTAGTATAGTAAATGAAAATCACATGAACACTGCCCCAGGGGGCCACTGCCCCCGACCCGCGCAACCCCTAGCTTGACAAATCCCATGTATTGGGCTCATTTTCTCTCCCTAATAGAGGACCAAAATTCCTCCCTAGCCCCCCACCCCATCTCCCGTCCCAAATGACTTGGCACAAGCTGCGCCACTCGAGCAGAAGCATTTCAACAAAGGCACCATGGCTTGCCGTCTGATGACCTTGCCGCGAAAGATGACCTCGAGATGCATGTTGTCCATCTGGGTGACCCTTGTGGTGGCCTTGGTGGATAATTCCGTCATGATGTCGATCTGGGAGCTCAACGCCAGGCCACCGAGGACGGGGACGTTGACGGCGTTGAGCGTCGCGTACTCGATCTTGAGCACCGGAGGTGAGATGTGGTGGACGTAGTAGATGGCGAGCAGAAATTCGACGAAGACGATGATGATCAACCAGAAACACATGCAACACAGTGTGCAGCCTAACGCAAGCCACCGCGTCGGGGGGTGATACGTGTCAAACAATATCTATAATTTTTGATGTTTCATGCATGTTTTATACCAATTGCAACATGTTTTATATACACTTCATATCATTTTTATGCATTTTCTAGGACTAACCTATTAACAAGATGCCATAGTGCCAAGTTCATGTTTTCTGCAGTTTTTCCGTTTCAGAAAAGCTAGTCGGGAAATATTCTTGGAATTGGACGAAAATCGACGGAGCCCAGTTTTTCACCGACACGAAGACGAAGTCCGAAGGGTGCACGAAGAGGTGACCCATGGCGGCCAAACACCACTAGGGCGCGGACCCGTGGCCGGCGCGCCGAGGTGGTGTGTGGGGCCCTCGGCTAGCCCCACGCGCCGCCCTTTTGCCCATATAATCTTCTCATCCCGAAAACCCTAAACACCCGATCATTATTCCACGAAAAGTTCCGTCGCCGCCGCTGTCGTCAACCCTAGATCGGGACGGTTCTGAAGCTCTTCCCGGCACCCTGCCGGAGAGGGAGATCATCACCGGAGGGCTCTACATCACCATGCCTGCCTCCGGACTGATGCGTTAGTAGTTCATCCTTGGACTACGGGTCCATAGCAGTAGCTAGATGGTTGTCTCTCCACTTTGTGCCATCATGTTTAGATCTTGTGAGCTGCCTAACATGATTAAGATCATCTTATTGTAATGCTACATGTTGTGTTTGCTGGGATCCGATGAATAGTGATGTTATGATCAAGTTGTTTATCAATATATCTACTGTTTTATTTATGTTCTTGCATGCTCTCCGTTGCTAGTAGATACTTTGGCCAAATAGATGCTTGTGACTCTAAGAGGGAGTATTTATACTCGATAGTGAGTTCATGCCTCCAGAAATCTGGGCTCGAGCGACAGAAACGACTAAGCTTGTGGATGTGCTGTTGCCAATAGGGATAAAATAACTAATGCTTAGCTTAAGGGTACTGCTATTAAGTCTAATGCATTTGTTTACATTATACACTTTGCTTAATGCAATTATCCATTGCTTGCAACTTAATACTGACGGGAGACACGGATGCTATCCTGGAGGTGGATTATTAGTCACGGATGCAGCTAGTAAGCGGTCCATGTATTATGATGTAATGCCCAATAAATACTACAATAAACAATCATGTCATATATTGCATTGTCATGCGCTTGCTATTTGTCAATTGTCCAGATATAATTTGTTTACCCAACATGTATGCTATCTTTTATGGAGAGACACCACTAGTGAATTGTGGACCCCGGTCCGTTCTTTTACACTGATAAAAACACCGTTTCCATCACGCTCTGCAATCATTTGTTCTCTGCTATTTTCTGCAATTATAATTGTTCTCCACACCATACGTTTAATCCTTTGAATTGAGCAAGCCGGGGAGATTGACAACCTTCCTGTTTTGTTGGGGGCAAAATAGTTTTATTGTGTTGTGTGCAGGTCCACGACGACCACCATATTTTCTGGCGCTGTTAGGAGGCTTCTCTCTATAAAACGCTACATTTTCTGGTACCGTTGTCAACCTTCTGAAACTCTCTTGACTCCTACTAGTTCGACAACCTTGGTAGAATTACAAGGGAAAATTGCTGCTGCACTACATCATACCTTCCTGTTGGGGTCTCCCAACGAACGTGTGTTTTCACGTCATCAAGCACATTTTCTGGCGCCGTTGCCGGGGAGTCAAAAGCTACAACAAGGGGAGTTTCACACTTCCAATCTCATTACTTTGTTTTTGTCTTGCTTAGTTTATTTTTATTTTATCTTGTTTGCTTTAAAAAATAAAAAACACAAAAAATTTATTTTTCAGCACCTAGTTTATTTCGGTTTGTTAGTATGTCTAGTTTTTTACTTGTTATCAATGGCTTCTTTCTTGGATACAAAATATTATTGGCACGGTGGGTTCACAGATAGTCAACAAAAACATTTTAAGAAACACCGTTTGATTGGAAAGGGAACAAAATTATGGACTTTCATTAAGAAAGTTAATTCATGTGCCTGAGATTTATGTATGCTTTATGACGTAAAATGTTCTTGTGGACCGCGTCACCTTCCTTTCCAATGTGTTCACAATGATTATGAAATCGTATCTTCTTATGCTAAAGGAAATTATGATTTTCATGATGTGGAACGAATAGAAGAATTTATCGCTTTTAAGGGGCCTATGAAATTGCTGCTTTGTTTGAGATTATTGATATTGATGTTACCCTTTATAAACGTGATAATCTTGCTGTACTTAAATATTGCTTTGATAATTACAACGCTAATTGTTATATTACTGAATTTCTTGAGAGGATCTCTCCTCCAAAAGAAGAGATATGCCTTGCAGGAACCTGTGAGAGAAGAAATTGCTGAAACTGTGATCTCATTGGATAAAAAAGAGGAGAGTGAAGGACGAAAGGAGGATCCACCTTCTAATGATAGTAACTCTTTAACTCTTACATTATATGATTACCCTCCATGCCTACCTAGGGAGGAAGAATGCTATATTGTTGAATTTCGTGATTCTATTGAAATATCTTCTTTTGATAAATTTGAAGGAACAAATTCCTTGACTCAACATAAAGAAGAAATAACAGGAAATAAAATGGTGCTCCCTACTGTTATATATGATAATGCTCTTGATGATGGTCCTATATTGCCTGATGATATTAATTATACTACTATTGTCAAAAGTGGGTTTAATGACCCCACTGTTTTTGAGCTTAATAAAAATTATGTGTTTGTAGATCATGAAAAGCATGCTTTATGTGATAGTTATATTGTTGAGTTTGTTCATGATGCTACTGAAAGTTATTATGAGAGAGGAAAATATGGTTGTAAAAGTTTTCAAGTCACTAAAACACCTCTCTTTATGTTGAAAGTTTTGAAGTTGCATTTTTTTCATCTTCCTATGCTAGTTGCTTTATGCTACGATAATTTATTTTATTACAAGATTCCTTTGCATAGGAAGTGGGTTAGACTTAAATGTGTTTGATATTTGTCTCTCGATGCTCTCTTTCGTTTCTCAACTCTTATTCTTATGAGAGCATCATTAAAATCTTCTAGCCTAGCTAAAAGGCTTTAAAGAAAAAACTTTTGGGAGGCAACCCATTATCTTTTGTTTTCAGTTTTTAGTCAAGGAATTTGTTTACTTCTATAACAATTCCTTTGTATCTTTTATTTTTTTTGTTTTGTTGTGCCAAGAAGAGCCTCTAATAGCAAGATATGCCAAAAGTTTAGTATGCTGCCCAGAAACAGATTTCTGTGTCTCACGGTAAATATTCGAGAAAAATCACATAATATTATTTTAATCTGCCATTTTTTGTGCAGAATCCTGAGCTATTTACCTATCTTTCATTAGTTCAGCGTTTTTTGATTTGAGCGACGTAAGTTCCTCGGACAAATTCGTCTTTACGGACTGTTCTGGTTTTGGCAGATTCTGTCTTTGTTTTGCATTCTCTCTTTTACAAGTGTTAAGTGAAATTCTTTAAAGGTGGAAGAGCTTCACATAAGGCTAGTAAACAGTAGCTAATGTTTAAAATTATGTTTATGATGTGTCTCTACCGAACCAAGTGTGATTATGTTTGGTGCAGTAACCCGCTAATGATATTTATGCTGAGTTTGGTGTGAAGGAAATTTTCAAGTATTAAGAGAGAAGGATGATAAAAGAAGATCAAGAAGAGAGAAGAGCTTAAGCTTGGGGAGGCTCCCCTAGACCTCCCCAAAATATTTAAAGAAGACTCAAGCGTCTAAGCTTGGGGATGCCCA
The DNA here is from genome assembly GCA_947311845.1 of Poa pratensis. Classification (NCBI taxonomy): domain Eukaryota; kingdom Viridiplantae; phylum Streptophyta; class Magnoliopsida; order Poales; family Poaceae; genus Poa; species Poa pratensis. The sequence continues at coordinate 56,056,135 of CAMZMU010000055.1, read as the reverse complement.
AGGCATCCCCTTCTTCATCAACAAATTATCAGGTCATCTCTAGTGAGACTATATTTTTATTTCTTCACATTATAAGTGCTGTTCTTGGAGCGTCTGTGTGTTTTTATTTTCAGTTTGTGTATGTTTTGTTCTCTGTTCATAACTAGTTGGACCCTAGCACTCTTGTTTGGGAGATAGACACGCTCCGTTTTTTTATTAGAATACTCCTATTCTTCACTTATACTTGTTGAGTATTCTTGTCTAGCGCTGCTATGCTTCTAGCTCTTGTTTTTCATGTATCTCTTATTCAGAGCTATTATTTCTTTTGAAGAAAGTACTCTCTTGATTCACTTATATTTGTTTGGAGAGTTGTTAAATAAGTTGATTGGTGTTTGGTTGGAACAGAAAATGCTATGCATGTGGTAATGGTAAAAAGAAAATGCTTACATAGTCTTGTAGATCATTTGTCTTGAGTAACTTGATGTTTGTCAATTGTTTTGAGTTATCAAGTAAGTGATGTTTAAACTTGTGTATCATGTAAGTAAAGGATCATTAGTGAAGAACTACCGTAAAGCTTGTAGTTATTTGATTTGTCATAATTGGTAGTTCCAAAGTCTAGATATTTTCTGTTAAAAGGATGTTATGGTTAACAAGGAAGACAGTGTGGAGTCTTATAGTTTTTCTTATATGTTTGTCATATGGTTCTTTTTGTACAAGTTGACGTTATGTGTTTGCTTAAAATAACATTGCTAGCCTAAACTCTGTACTGAGAGAGAATGCTTCTCGTGCATCCAAAACCCTGAGCCAAAATCCATGCCATCTGTGTCCACCATACCTACCTATATGTGGTATTTTTCTGCCACTCCAAGTAAATTTGTCATGTACTACCTTTAAATTATTCAAAACTGTTATTACTCATTTTTGTGTCTCTGTTTACCAGCTCATGAGGAAGGGGTAGATGGTCTTTATTACACTTGTCAAACAGACTTTACTCTAGACTAGCAGCTTACATCTGCTTATCTATAATTTTGCAAAAAGAGTTGGCAGCGGGGTGCCTAGCCCCATAAAAGATAATTTACAACTTTCACCAATAATTCTCTTCACATTTTGTTCCTGAGCAATCAGTCAAACATCTGCATGTGTAAACCAAAGAGAAAGAGGGATTATCTGCTTGCTGCAGAAATAACGTTCCTCAATGGGAGCCGCTCTTAAAAAGTCTGCTTGGCATGGATAATACTGTATTGTCTACTTCCATTCGTTGACCATTAACATGCACCTCTCAAAATATATTTTTACTCTCTATATGATTTCAAAAATTAAAAAACTCTAGCACATGACATAATCCATGCTTCCCTCCGCGAAGGGCCATTCTTTTACTTTTATGTTGAGTCAGTTTTCCTACTCTTGTCTATTCTCCACAAGCAAACACTAGTGTCAACTTTGGTACAAGAATTATTATATGTTAGCATTTTTGACTGATTATGCTACTTTGTGTTGACAATATCCATGAGATAAATATGTTGAAAGTTGAAGCAAATGCTGAAACTTAAATCTTCCTTTGTGTTGGTAAAACACTTTTGATTCGAAAATGTTGCTTGGTGAGCTAACTTTTATGCAAATTCTTATAGCTCCATGTCTCCAAAGTACTATCCATGAAAAGTTTTTACTTGTATGATGCATTTTGTTTCCTCATTGTTTACTTTATAGCAACTATAGATAATTGACTTGGATCACTTCATTCAGTTCATGTGCTTTACACTACTATTTGATCAAGATTATGTTGGTAGCATGTCACTCCAAAAATTATATTATTATCGTTTACCTACTTGAGGACGAGTAGGAACTAAGCTTGGTGATGCTGATACGTCTCAAATGTATCTATAATTTTTGATGTTCCATGCATGTTTTATACCAATTGCTACAGTTTATATACACTTCATATCATTTTTATGCATTTTCTGGGACTAACCTATTAACAAGATGCCACAGTGCCAGTTCCTGTTTTCTGCTGTTTTTCCGTTTCAGAAAAGCTAGCCGGGAAATATTCCCGGAATTGGACGAAAATCAACGGAGCCCAGTTTTTCACCGACACGAAGACGAAGTCAAAAGGGCGCACGAAGAGGCGACCCAGGGCGGCCAAACACCACTAGGGCGTGGCCCCCTTGGCCGGCGCGCCGAGGTGGTGTGTGGGGCCCTCGGCTGGCCCCACGCGCCACCCTTTCGCCCATATAATCTCCTCGTCCCAAAAACCATAAACACCCGATCATTATTCCACGAAAAGTTCTGTCGCCGCCGCTGTCGTCAACCCTATACCGGGAGGGTTCTGAAGCTCTTCCCGGTACCCTGCCGGAGAGGGAGATCATGACCGGAGGGCTCTACATCACCATGCCTGCCTCCGGAGTGATGCGTGAGTAGTTCATACTTGGACTACGGGTCCATAGCAGTAGCTAGATGGTTGTCTCTCGACTTTGTGCCATCATGTTTAGATCTTGTGAGCTGCGTAACATGATCAAGATCATCTTATTGTAATGCTACATGTTGTGTTTGCTGGGATCCGATGAATAGTGATGTTATGATCAAGTTGTTTATTAATATATCTACTGTTTTATTTATGTTCTTGCATGCTCTTCGTTGCTAGTAGATGCTTTGGCCAAGTAGATGCTTGTGACTCCAAGAGGGAGTATTTATACTCGATAGTGGGTTCATGCCTCCAGAAATCTGGGCTCGCGCGACAGAAACGACTAAGGTTGTGGATGTGCTGTTGCCACAAGGGATAAAATAACTAATTCTTAGCTTAAGGGTATTGCTGTTAAGTCTAATGCGTTTGTTTACATTATACACTTTGCTTAATGGAATTATCCGTTGTTTGCAACTTAATACTGACGAGAGACACGGATGCTATCCTGGAGGTGGATTATTAGTCACGGATGCAGCTAGTAAGCGGTCCATGTATCATGATGTAATGCCCAATAAATACTACAATAAAGAATCATGTCATATATTGCATTGTCATGCGCTTGCTATTTGTCAATTGTCCAGATGTAATTTGTTTACCCAACATGTATGCTATCTTTTATGGAGAGACACCACTAGTGAATTGTGGACCCCGGTCCATTGTGTTGTCGGCTTGCGTTAGGCTTCACACTCTGTTGCATGTGTTTCTGGTTGATCATCATTGTCTTCGCCAAATTTCTGCTCGCCATCTGCTACATTCACCACATCTCACCTCTGGTGCTCAAGATCGAGTACGCGACGCTCAATGTCATCGAGGTCCCCGTCCTCGGTGACCTGGCACTGAGCTCCCAAATCGACATCATGGCGGAATTGTCCACCAAGGCCACCACAAGGGTTACCCAGATGGACGACCTGCACCTCGATGTCATCTTTCGCGGCAAGGTCATCGGACGACAAGCCATGGTGCCTTTGTTGAAGTGCTTCTGCTCGAGTGGCGCAGCTTGCGCCAAGTCATTTGGAACGGGAGATGGGGTGGGGGCTAGGGAGGCATTTTTATCCTGTATTAGGGGGAGAAAATGATCCCAACACATGGGTTTTCTCAGGTTGGGGGTTGGGGGCATTGGGCCCCCTGGAACCGCTGATATTTGGTTTGATATTTAAATTATATGAAATCCATACATATGGGTGTACGTGATTTCATTTACTATGCTACAATTGTGAATTTCCTGTATTAGGGGGAGAAAATAAGCCCAACCTCGAGGCAGTTGCGGCAGCCGACCCGCATGCGAGAGAGAGAGAGACCACCATCGTTCGGAATCATTCTTGAGCCCCAGGCCCCCCTGACGCGGTGACTTGCGTTAGACTGCACACTCTGCTGCATGTGTTTCTGGTTGATCACCATCGTGTTCGTCAAAATTTCTGCTCGCCATCTACTACATTGACCACATCTCACCTCTGGTGCTCAAGATCGAGTACGCGACGCTCAATGTCGTTGAGGTCCCCGTCCTCGGTGACCTGGCACTGAGCTCCCAAATCGACATCATGGCGGAATTATCCACCAAGGCCACCACAGGGGTCACCCAGATGGACGACCTGCACCTCGATGTCATCTTTCGCGGCAAGGTCATCGGACGACAAGCCATGGTGCCTTTGTTTAAGTGCTTCTGCTTGAGTGGCGCAGCTTGCGGGTCGGCTTGCGTTAGGCTTCGCAAGCCGACCCGCATGGATTTCATATAATTTAGATATCAAACCAAATATTAGTGGTTCCAGGGGGGCCAGTGCCCCCCAACCCCCAACCCGAGAAATCCCATGTGTTGGGCTCATTTTCTCCCCCTAATATAGGACCAAATGCCTCCCTATCCCCCACCCATATCCGTGCCAAATGACTTGGTGCAAGCTGCACCACTAGAGCAGAAACACTTCAAGAAAGGCACCATGGCTTGCCACGAAAGATGACCTCGAGGTGCATGTCGTCCATCTGGGTGACCCTTTTGGTGGCCTTGGTGGACGATTTCGCCATGATGTCGATCTGGGAACTCAGCGCCAGGCCACCGGGGACGGGGACCTCCACGGTGTTGAGCGTCGCGTAGTCGATCTGGAGCACAGGAGGTGAGATGTCGTGGATGTAGTAGATGGTGAGCAGAAATTTGAGGAAGACGATGATGATCAACCAGAAATACATGCAGCAGAGTGTGAATCCTAACGCAAGCCGCCGCATCGCGGGACCAAGGGGCTCGAGCAAGATTCGGACCCGTGGTGTTCTCACTCTGGCGCGTGGGTAGGCTGCAGTAACAGCCTCGAGGTTGGGCTCATTTCTCCCCTAATGCAGGACCTTCACAATTGTAGTATAGTAAAGGAAAATCACATGCAAACATATGTATGGATTTCATATAATTTAAATATCAAAATAAATATCAGCGGTTCCAAGGGGGCCAGTGCCCCCCAACCCCCAACCTGAGAAATCCCATGTGTTGTGCTCATTTTCTCCCCTAATACAGGACCAAATGCCTCCCTATCCCCCACTCCATATCCCGTCCCAAATGACTTGTTGCAAGCTGCACCACTAGAGGAGAAGCACTTCAACAAAGGCACCATGGCTTGCTGTCCGATGACCTTGCCGTGAAAGATGACCTCGAGGTGCATGTCGTCCATCTGCGTGACTCTTGTGGTGGCCTTGGTGGACAATTCCGCCTTGATGTCGATCTGGGAGCTCAGCGCTAGGCCACCGGGGACGGGGACCTCGACGACGTTGAGCATCGTGTACTCGATATTGAGCACCGGAGGTGAGATGTGGTGGTTGTAGTAGATGGCGAGCAGAAATTTGACGAAGACGATGATGATCAACCAGAAACACATGTAGCAGAGTGTACAGCCTAACGCAAGTCGTTGTGTTGGGGGCCATGGGGCTCAAGAATGATTCCGAACCATGGTGGTCTCTCTCTCGCGCGCGGGTCGGCTGCAACAACTGCCTCGAGGTTGGGCTCATTTTCTCCCCCTAATACAGGACCTTCACAATTGTAGTATAGTAAAGTAAAATCACCCCAACCTGATAAATTCCATGTGTTGGGCTCATTTTCTCTCTCTAATACAGGACCAAAATGCCTCCCTAGACCCCCACCCCATCTCCCATCCCAAATGACTTGGCGCAAGCTGCGCCAATCGAGCAGAAGCACTTCAACAAAAGTAGCATGGCTTGTCGTCGATGACCTTGTCGCGAAAGATGACCTCAAGGTGCATGTCTTCTATCTGGGTGACTCTTGTAGGGCCTTGGTGGACAATTCGGCCATGATATCGATCTGGGAGCTCAGCGCCAGGCCACTGGGGACGGGGACCTCGATGGCGTTGAGCGTCGCGTACTTGATCTTGAGCACCGGAGGTGAGATGTGGTGGATGTAGTAGATGGTGAGTAGAAATTTGATGAAGATGATGATGATCAACCAGAAACACATGCAACAGAGTGTGCAGCCTAATGCAAGCCGCCGCGTCGGGGGGCCATGGGGCTCAAGAATGATTCCGAACCACGGTAGTCTATCTCTCTCTCTCACGCGTGGGTCGGCTGCAGCAACTGCCTCGAGGTTGGGCCCATTTTCTACCCCTAATACAGGACCTTCACAATTTTAGTATAGTAAAGGAAAATCACATGCACACATATGTATGGATTTCATATAATTTAAATATCAAACCAAATATATGCGGTTCTAGGGGGCCAGTGCCCCCAACCCCCAACCTGAGAAATCCCATGTTTTTGCCTCATTTTCTCCCCTAATACTGGACCAAAATGCCTCCCTATCCCACCCACCCCATCTCCCGTCCCAAATGACTTGGCGCAAGCTGCACCACTCGAGCAGAATCACTTCAACAAAGGCACCATGGCTTTCCATCCGATGACCTTGCCACGAAAGATGACCTCGAGGTGCATGTAATCCATCTGGTTGACCCTTGTGGTGGCCTTGGTGGACAATTCCGCCATGATGTAGATCTGGGAGCTCAGCGCCAGGCCACCAGGGACGGGGACCTCGACGGCGTTGAGCGTCACGTACTCGATCTTGAGCACCGGAGGTGAGATGTGGTGGATGTAGTAGATGGCGAGTAGAAATTTGACGAAGACGGCGATGATCAACCAGAAACACATGCAGCAGAGTGTGCAGCCTAACGCAAGCCGCCGCGTCGGGGGGCCATGGGGCTCAATAATGATTCCAAACCATGGTGGTCTCTCTCTTGCACGCGGGTCGGCTGCATCAACTGCCTCGAGGTTGGGCTTATTTTCTCCCCTAATACAGGACCTTCACAATTTTAGTATAGTAAAGGAAATCACATACACCCATACATGACGTGTTGGGATCATTTTCTCCTCCAAATACAAGACCAAAATGCCTCCCTAGCCCCCACCCCATCTCCTGTCCCAAATGACTTGGCGCAAGCTGCGCCACTCGAGCAGAAGCACTTCAACAAAGGCACCATGGCTTGTCGTCCGATGACCTTGCCGTGAAAGATGACATCGAGGTGCAGGTCGTCCATCTGGGTGACCCTTGTGGTGGCCTTGGTGGACAATTCCGCCATGATGTCGATTTGGGAGCTCAGTGCCAGGTCACCGAGGACGGGGACCTCGACGACATTGAGCGTCACGTACTCGATCTTGAGCACCAGAGGTGAGATGTGGTCAATGTAGTAGATGGCGAGCAGAAATTTTGACGAACACGATGGTGATCAACCAGAAACACATGCAGCAGAGTGTGCAGCCTAACGCAAGTCACCGCGTCGGGGGGCCCTGGGGCTCAAGAATGATTCCGAACCATGGTGGTCTCTCTCTCGCATGCGGGTCGGCTGCCGCAACTGCCTCGAGGTTGGGCTTATTTTCACCCCTAATACAGGAAATTCACAATTGTATCATAGTAAATGAAATCACGTACACCCATATGTATGGATTTCATATAATTTAAATATCAAACCAAATATCAGCGGTTCCAGGGGGGCCAATGCCCCTAACCCCCAACCTGAGAAATCCCATGTGTTGGGATCATTTTCTCCCCCTAATACAGGATAAAAATGCCTCCCTAGCCCCCACCCCATCTCCCGTCCCAAATGACTTGGCGCAAGCTACGCCACTCGAGCAGAAGCACTTCAACAAAGGCACCATGGCTTGTCGTCCGATGACCTTCCCGCGAAAGATGACATCGAGGTGCAGGTCGTCCTTCTGGGTGACCCTTGTGGTGGCCTTGGTGGACAATTCCGCCATGATGTCGATTTGGGACCTCAGTGCCAGGTCACCGAGGACGGGGACCTCGACGACATTGAGCGTCACGTACTCGATCTTGAGCACCAGAGGTGAGATGTGGTGGATGTAGCAGATGGCGAGCAGAAATTTGGCGAAGACAATGATGATCAACCAGAAACCCATGCAGCAGAGTGTGAAACCTTGACCAAGACCGAGGCCAGCCTCAGCCCAGCCAGGCCGGCCATCGCGATGGCCTGCGTGCCAGTTTCGGCTGAACCAGCTTTCTGGTCGGTTTGTATTAGTTTTGGTCGAACAAAAACCTATTTTGAGTCGGTTTGTGCCTATCCCCAGCCCTTGGGCTCCCATATATAGTTGGGGACGGCTAGTTTAGAAGAGTAGACCATGTTTTGATTAAACCCTAGATTGGATTGCTAAGCATTCATCTATACTAGGATACCTCTTTGCTTCGATCTGGAATTCACCCCTCCACTTTGTTTCGATCTGGAGATTGTTGCTACCAAAGTTTGAGTGTGATCTGTTGTTCCACTGGGAATTGGTAGATTGCAGAAACCGCTTCGTGGTTGGCGGTTACGTTGCATCAGTGTGAGGTGTTGCGAATATCCATTGGGTTAAAGAGCTATTGCATTGGCAACAGAGGAGCGACCGAAAAGTTCGTCAGAATCTCGCAAGTTATCATCCACCATCATCGATTTACCCGCAGCTCCCTGAGAAGATCGGGCCACCCCATATCAAACATCCTCGAGGTTGGGCTCATTTGCTCCCCCTAATACAGGACCTTCACAATTGTAGTATAGTAAAGGAAAATCACATGCACATATATGTATGGATTTCATATAATTTAAATATCAAACCAAATATCAGCGGTTCCAGGGGGGCCAATGCCCCCCAACCCCCAACCTGAGAAATCCCATGTGTTGGGCTCATTTTCCCCCTAATACAGGACCAAAATGCCTCCCTAGCCCCCACCCCATCTCCTGTCCCAAATGACTTGGCACAAGCTACGCCACTCGAGCAGAAGCACTTCAACAAATGCACCATGGCTTGCCGTCTGATGACCTTTGTCGTGGGGTAGATGACACGGCAGATGCTACTTTGGGGTAGCTTGAGTTTTTGGGTAAGGCGACACTGGCGTCTGGGAGATTGTTTAGCATTGCAGGGGACACAGGTTTACCCAGGTTCGGCCTCTCCATTGGAGATAAAGACCTACTTCCTGCTATCTTATTATTACTCTTGGTCTCGATCTCGATAACCCGGCTACGACAACAGAGCCGGATCTCGATCTAGGTTACAAAGCTTATGTGTCTCTCTCGATGGTTCTCTCGCCTAAAGCTTGGGGATTATGAAAGTCTTGCTAGCTATGGCTCAGGGGCCGGTTTATATAGATACCGGGCCCTCTGACCGCGTACACAATAGAGCCGGGTTCTACCCGAACTCCAAGTCCTATCCTAACTCCTTTATTCTTCGTGCACTCCAAGCCTTCAACCGCCTCTCGAACCGCCTCTGGTACCTTCCAGAATATCGCCTTCCTTAGCCGGGTCACCGCCAAGACGCCGGCCCAGAAACATAACCCGGCCCGTGCTGAGGGCTAACTGCCCTGACCGGGCCTCCTTCCTGGCGGGTCACGTTTCCCTCTTCATGGGCCTACCGGGTTATTATCCCTCCATCAGTAGCCCCCAGGTTAACCAGGTAACCAGGTTGCCATGCTTTGCTTCCAACTTTGTGTCGCTTCCTTGATCAATGCTGGTACCCTGGCTTGCCGGGTTAACCACCTGAAATACAAAAACAACAAATACATATAATGCACTATTTTATCTTTCGGCTTAGCTGGGCCAGCTCTTCTTGGCGGGTCATACCGTAACCCGGCTTTCTCACACTAGGTCAATGTCTCCGGGTCTCTCACCCAACACTTAGCGAAAATCTCAACTCAACTGGGCCACTTGCTAGTCATAACTGGAGCCAAAGAATATTCCTTTTGTCCTGTCTGTTTGTCGTTGACTTCCTGGAGAAGATGCTTATCTTATCCGCTCACTTTTACCGCAATACCCCTAGGGTTTTCACCGTGGCTACAAATATCTGGCCACGACCCCCAGAGTAAATTTCCCCATTCTCACGTTCATCCCCTACCTCACGCTCGCGTCACTGCCACCGCAGCCGCCGGAACTCCGATCTTCAATCGCGCCCTTCAATCTCGTTCAAACTCCAAGGTAACCTCGATTCTTACTTTTATCCATTCCGCGCATCCGATTCCAGCCCTTATTTCTTCTAGATTGGCTCCGTATTTCATTATCCACATCCGCATCTAGAACTAGGGTTCATAACGCCATTGTTGCGCTCTGTCCTTCTCCAGAGCTGAAATCCATGACGAAAGAGAAGATAAAATCTGGAGGGCCCCGTGCGGCCAAAAAGCTCACGAAGAAACCCTCTGGTACTGCTGCTGTGCATCTGGATCCGCGGCTCCCGCAGCCGCTCCAGTGAACTGGACAAGGTCCAGTGCGACCAAGACCACGCTTCAGTCTTTCGTGAACCGGGGCGAACTCCCGGCTCAGAACGAGATCCAGTGGCGCGCACCTGGGGAGGAGACCCGGCCCACACCAGAAAAAGGTGAGGTCGTTGTGCTCTTAGATCACGTGACCCGGGGTCTCCGCCCCCCGGGCTCCCTCTTTTTCCGCCAAGTCTTTAAATACTACGGGCTCACTCCCATGGATGTGGCGCCCAATTCCATTTTGAACATTAGCAACTACGTCGTTTTCTGTGAGGATTATCTCCAAATACCTCCGTCTCTCGAATTTTTCCTTGAAATCTTCTATTGCAACCCATCTCGAAAAAATCAACCTCTTGGTCCGTACGGGGGGTGTCTATTCAACGCCGCAAAGAATGCACTTTCCCGGCTCTTGCTTTAGCCAGCCACCCCAAGGGGTGGCAGAACACTTACTTCTACTGCAAGGATACCTCTCCTGAGGCTGATGAGGCCAAATTCCCGGCCTTCAGAAATTCTCCTCTTGTGTACAATTCAAAGATGAACAGCTATGCTAGCCCGGATAAGCGGGAAGCACTTGAAGGCATCCACCGCCGGGCCAGAGCCCTACTAGCCCACGGCCTTCGTGGACTGATCTGGTGAAATGCTGGATTGGTTGGTTCATCCAACCTCTCAGCATCAGGACCCGGCTCTTCATGAATACACAGAAGAGACCACTGACGACATGCGTTACTCAGAATTCACACTATTAGAGATCAGATCGTGAAGAACGCCAAGAAACTCCTCGGCGAAAAGAAGACTGATATTGCTATGAACGGGCTCGCCCCTTTCAGCACCAAGAACAAACCTCCTACGGTACAACTTGTCATCCACTCACTTCTTAACTGTAACCCGGTGCTTCTTGCAAACTATCTTACTGATACCTTCTTTTTGTCAGGACTCCAAATGGTGGAGTGCAGATTACACCCCTACATCCTCTGCTGAAGAGGACACAGAAAGTGACGACCAAGAAGAAGAAGAAGAAGGTGAGCCAGACTCCATAGGCCGGCTCTTCCTCGAGCTGATTAACAACGAAGTCCCCAAAAAGGACACTTCTACTGATAACCCGGCTCTTCTCATTCCAGGCCCCAATGACCCGGCTCCGGACGTATTGCCGGGTCCACAAACTGCTGCACCCACTCCTCAAAAGAGGACCCGAGCTGCAATTGCAAAGGTGCCATTTTCTCGTTTCTCAACTTGCATGATGAACTCATCTCAAACTCAAATACCAACACAGGAAAAGGAACTTGAGAAGGAAGCTGAAGCCAACAAGAAACCACGGACCCGGTCCTCTGCAAGCCATGTCACTCTGAGCACAGGTATCCCTCCATGTTCTTTATCAAGCTGGGCCAAATCGATCCAGAAGACGCCCAGCAAAAAGTATCCTTTGGCTGGCAAAATCCGGGTCCCTAAACGTTCTCGTGTATCAGATTCTTCCTCGGACGCGGCTAGCACGCCCGAGGATTTCCTCATCAATACCGGGTTAGGATTACTCTCCTTTTCATTTTTCAACACTTTAATCTTTTCTGTAACTAAATTCACCTCTTTTCGCTTCAGTGCCAAAGCTATTGTGGAGGAAGACCCGGAATCTTCTCCAACCGCATCTCCTCCACCTGCCAGAACTGAACCCTCTCCAATGGAAGTACAAGTTGAGGAGGCGGGTCAAAAAGAAGAATCTGGCGCCGAAAACGTGGTAACCTCACCACCAAGTCCGCCAGTTGCTCCAAAACCAAGCCCAGATGCGCAATCACCCGGGCATGGGTCTGGAACCAAAGAAGTTGACCCAGAAGTCCAGATCACCGGGTCTAAGCAAGGCCCGGCTCCTGGCGTGTCCACTGCTATTGCCAAGGTCACAGCACCAGAAATCAAGGTGGATCCCTCTGCAAAGGGCAAGGACCCAGTTGCTTCTTTGGATCTGGCGACTCTGAACTCCATGTCCACACCGGCTCTGTGCGAGGAATACTTTTCTCGCCTTGCTCATCATAAGAACTTGGAGACTGAGCTTGTCTCTCTGCTTCAGAAACGGTACCAGGTGTGCTTTTAACTTTACTTACCTTCTTACTTCTTGCATAACCATACTCTGCCTAGCCCCCAAGCTCCAAATTTATCACTTGTTGAAAAACTTGGTGCTTGAAACGCCAACATCCTTTACAAAAACTTTTCAACACTGTAGCCCCCAAGTGCCGGGTTAGCTGTCCACAGCAACCTGGGACTAATCACTTGAACAATTTTAAAATTTACCCGTGTAGCCCCCAAGCACCGGGTTAGCACGCTTGCGGCAACCTGGGGCTTTACTTGTCTGTTGCAAACTTTTGAAACTTTGTAGCCCCCAAGTTCCAGGCTAATAACTCCTTAGTAACTTGAGGCTAAACTGTGCACTTTTTTTTAACAGGAACATGTGAACCAAGCCGATGAAGAAGTGGCCCGGCTACAAGGAGCCTTAAAAGCTGAGACTGAGACCCGGGCTGAAGTGGCAAACAAACTTCAAGCCCTGGAAGAAAAATAACTGCCTTGACTCAGGAGAACTCAGACTTGAAGCGGGACATGCAAGAGCATGAAGAAAACTTTCAAGAGCAGCTGACCAGCCTCCAACAGAAATTGAATACAGCTACCAGCGAGCTGACCCGCCTGAAGAAGATGATTACTGCCATGGTTGCCTCCCTTGTTGGTAAGCACAATACTCTCAAAACCCGATAAATTTTCGTCTGTTCCAAGCTCGGCATGTAAACTATGCCTGACACTGGTTTCCCTTTTGCAGGTGCACGTGATGGCAACATCCGCAAGACCGCAACTGAGAAAGTCAAATGCATGTATACACTGGTCCGCCAATTATACTTTGGGAGTTGCGAGGTCATCAAAGCTGCAAGAAACTGGGAAAACCCGCCCAGCACTTACACTGAAGTGCTGGGCCATTTGTCCACAATGCCTGGCTGGATTCACCTGCTGAAGAAATCTGCATGCAGGGCCGGGGCCATGCGCAGCCTAGCTTTGGCTAAAGCTTACTATCCCCAACTTGACCCGGCTCCTCTGGCATCGGGTTTTCCTGAGTACAATGCAGATGGCACTCCTTTTGACAGGAAGACCTACAGCCGGGTTATGAAGCAGACCCGGTTCGTGGCTACCCAAATTGCCAACAATCTGAAGCTTAACACCATCCAGTATGGCTACAACGAGGCGAATAAAGAAATTGTGGACGACGAGCCTCAACGCATCGACCTGCTACAGAGCTACAAGGAATCTGTTGCTGGTGATAAAACTGCTCCAAGTACTTCCGCTGCGCCAAGCTCCTCAACTCCCACTGTGCCACCTCCAGCGCGTGCACCAGTAGAAGATGAAGATGAACATTACTTCCAGTCCCTTCAACTTGTCACCTGGCGCACTGATGGAGCCCCCAAGACCCGGGAAGCAGAAGCAGAGACGGCCAAGGATGACTCGACAAGCGCCAAAGACGACACCCCAGCTACAACTCCTCCACTAACCCGGCTCCAGAAGCCGGCTCTTAACTTATGCAGATGCTGTGCTCTGCTAGAAAACTTATATCATTCGGCCCTTGGGGCACTTTATTGTAATAACTTAGCTATTCTGATACCATGCCTGTGATGTGTGCTTTTGCACTTGTTTTAAACTTTGGTGAAACTATGTGGAATCACATGACATTTGAAATATCCAATTGCTTATCTTCTGTGGTTTTGATGACCCTTTTGGTTTCTTTAACTGTGAGCCGGCTTTCGCATGGATATCCTGGCGCAACTTCTCTGAGAAAAACAGGGTCAAACCAAGTCCCAATGGGCTTCATGGTTGATTGAGTTTCCAGGTGTGCAATCAGGCCATATAAGTGCGAGTCACATCAGCTACACAGCAAGATAACCAAGAATACTAGTGGCATAAAAGCCGGGTCTTGGGATTGCAGCTACAGACTTTTTGCAGTAAGAGCCCCCAAGACCTGGATCAATGTTTATAAAGTAAAGGGCTTATGCCTCAGTACCCCATTGATCCAAAATACTGGTGGGACGCACTCTCTGGGCATCCTCAAAAATAAAAAACTTAAACAACTGCAACTAAAACTGAAACCCGGGGATACTTATGAGCCGGGTCCTGGGGAAATAACTTTAGCTATCTCAATGACAAGCCCCCAGGACCAAGCTTGACCAGAACTGCCACAATACATATAGAACAAAGAAAAATAACCGGCTTATAAAACTGAAACATAAACTGAGACAAGACAAATTTCTTTTCAACCTTCACTTTATTGATAGAAAAGGTTAGGTCAGCAAGCCGCCTCATTAAAAACCTTCCAGTCCCCTTAGGTACCCTGGTAAGGAAAAGAGCGCGTCTGAAACCTGCTGCCTGTTACATCGTGTGTTACATCTGATACATCTTTTTCATGCTAAGTATAATATGGGCGCAGCTGCGCAATGTTCCACGGCCTCTCACGCTCTTCCATAGAAAAGGTAGAGCGTGTTGAGTCATTGACTGTCTCTGATTTCTCTCTAGCGTCCACCAAATAGTATGAACCATTGTTCAATTTCTTGCTTATGATGAAGGGCCCTTCCCAAGGAGGAGATAACTTGTGCATCCCTTCCTTGGACTGCACCCATCGCAACACTAGATCACCTTCCTGGAAGGTGCGGTTTTAACCCGGCGGCTGTGATACCGCCTCAAATCTTGCTGATAAATTGCTGATCTTTCCAATGCTTGCTCTCTATTCTCCTCCAGCAGGTCAACAGAATCCTGCCGGGTCTTCTCATTTTCTGTCTCCACGTAAGCCGCCACGCGAGGCGAGTCATGAATAACATCACTTGGCAAAACTGCCTCTGCCCCATACACCATGAAGAAAGGGGTCATCTTTGTGGATCTGTTTGGTGTTGTATTGATTCCCCAAACACTGATGGCAATTCCTCCACCCACGCTCCGGCGGCTCTGAGACACGGGACCCGGAGACGTGGCTTCAATCCTCTGAGTAACTCCTGGTTAGCTCGTTCAACTTGCCCATTGGCCTGAGGATGAGCCACAGAGCAACATCCAAACGTATACCATTGTTTCCACAAAACTTTGCCATCTCTCCCAAGGACATATTAGTACCATTGTCTGTGATAATACTATGGGGATACCCAAACCTGTGTATGATCTGCTTCAAAAACTTCACTGCTGTTGCCGCCTCACAATTTGTAACAGGCATGACCTCAACCCACTTGGTAAACTTGTCAATGGCAACGAGGAGGTGGGTTTTCTTACAAGGAGACATGCTGAAGGACCCACCATATCAAGCCCCCAAACTGCGAAGGGCCAAGTCAAAGGTATTGTTCTCAACTCCTGAGCCGGCACATGAATCTGTCTTGCATACCTTTGACATCCATCACATCTATTCACCAAGCGCTCTGCATCTGCCTGGGCTGTGAGCCAAAAGAAACCGTGCCTGAAAGCTTTGCACCAAGGACCTGGTTGAGCATGATGACCACAATCTCCCTCGTGAATTTCCTTCAAAATTTGCCGGCCCTCCTTTCCAGACACACATCTCTGATATACCCCTGAAACACTTCTCTTATATAACTCACCATCTATGACCACATAGGCCTTGCACCGGCGCACGATCTGCCGGGCTATGACTTCCTGCTGGGGCAACTCCCCTCTCAAAAGATATGCAAGATACGGTTCTGTCCACTCTGGAATTTCCCGGGTTACAGCCACCAGCTGCGAATCCGGGTCTACCAACTCTTCCTCATCCTGGGACTTGACTGATGGAGCCCATAACTCGTCCAAGAAAACGTTAGGTGGAACCGGCTCTCTGCGTGAGCCGAGTCTTGACAAAGCATCTGCAGCATCGTTTTTCCTGCGTCAATGTGATCCACCTGATAGCCTGAGAAGAACCCAGCTACTCTATCCACCTCTCGCCTGTAAGCCGCCATAGTTGCATCTTTTCTGTCCCAAGTTCCTGAAACTTGCTGCGCCACAAGATCTGAATCCCCATAGCACTTAATACGCTTGATGTTCATCTCCTTTGCCATACGCAAACCATGTAACAAGGCCTCATACTCTGCCACATTATTGGTACAATCAAAGTGAATTTGCAAAACATAACTCAACTTGTCACCTTTGGGAGAAGTTAACACCACTCCAGCTCCTGAACCTTGCTCTTGTTTAGACCCGTCAAAATGCATAACCCAAGATTTGAGACTCGGGGTGAGAGGTGGTGCATTCAACTGTGTCCAATCATTAAGAAAATCTGCCAACGCCTGAGACTTGATAGCTGTGCGAGGCACATAATCAATGTGATAATCCCCCATTTCAATTGCCCACTTGGCAATTCTTCCTGTAGCTTCGGAGTTTCTGATGATATCTGCTAAGGGAATAGAACTGACCACCGTAATTGGATGCTCCTGAAAATACGGCTTCAACTTTCTACTAGCCATGAAAACACCAAACACTAGCTTCTGCCAATGTGGGTATCTCTGCTTTGCTTCTGATAGGACCTCGCTGACATAATAGACCGGCCTTTGTACCGGGTTTCTTTTCCTTCCTCTTTTCGCTCAACCACCACCACGGCACTCACAGCTTGAGGCCCGGCTGCAACATACAAAAGCATGGGTTCCTTGGGACCCGGCGCCGCTAAAACTGGCGCTTCTGACAACTGCTTCTTCAAGGCCTCAAAGGCCTCATCTGCCTCTTGATTCCACACAAAATTATCTGTCTTCTTCAACAGCTTATACAACGGAATAGCTTTTTCTCCAAGCCGGGAAATAAACCGGCTCAACGCAGCCACACAGCCTGTCAGCTTCTGAACATCAGCCAACTCCTCTGGCCTTTTCAAACTCTGGATTGCACGAATTTTTTCCGGGTTTGCCTCAATTCCACGCTCTGACACAATGAAACCAAGTAACTTGCCCGCTGGAACCCCAAACACACACTTCGTAGGATTAAGCTTCATCTTGTACTCTCTCAGATTCTTGAATGTCTCTGCAAGGTCATTAATAAATGACCCGGCTTTTTCTGACTTGATAACCACATCATCAACATAAGCATGCACATTGCGCCCAATCTGATCATGAAAACAATTCTGGATACACCTCTGATAAGTTGCTCCTGCATTCTTTAACCCAAAAGTCATGGTCTTGTAACAAAAAGCACCAAAGGGGTGATAAACGACGTCTTCTCCCAATCTTCCTTGTTAAGTTTGATCTGATGATAACCTGAATACGCATCCAGAAAACACAAGAGCTCGCTGCCTGCAACTGCGTCAACGATTTGATCGATGCGCGGTAGTGCAAACGGATCCTTGGGACAATACTTGTTCAAACTCGTGAAATCAATACACATCCTCCACTCATTATTCTTTTTAGAACCAAAACCGGGTTAGCTAACCACTCTGGATGAAACACTTCCATGATAAAGCCGGCCTCCAAAAGCCGGGCTATCTCTCTCCAATTGCTTTTCTCCTTTCTGCATTCATTTTTCTCAAACCTTGTTTTACCGGCCTAGCCTTGGGATCAACATGTAAACGGTGCTCAGCGAGTTCAGTTGGAATGCCTGGCATGTCACTAGGTGTCCACGCAAAAACATCCCGATTCTCACGGATGAACTCGATGAGCGCGCTTTCCTATTTGTCAGTTAAGTTTGTCCCTATGGCGAACTGCTTGGAGGAATCCCCAGGCACAAAATCCACCATTTTGTGTCCTTTGCTGCTTTAAACTTTGCCCTATCATCTTCTGTCATTGGCTTCTTGAGCGCCGTGTTATCCTGTGGGTCAACATTTGATCTATAAGCTTTCAACTCCTCTCTAGCACAAGTTTGTTCTGCCAGGGCTGCATCCCCCTCATCGCATTCTGCTGCAATCTCTCTGTTACCATGTACTGTAACGATCCCATTGGGACCCGGCATTTTCAACTGTAGATACACATAACACGGCCTTGCCATGAATTTGGCATAAGCCGGCCTTCCCAATAACGCATGATAAGGACTTGGAAACTTTACTACCTCGAACGTGAGCCACTCTGATCTAAAATTATTGATAGACTCGCCAAAAGCAACCTCCAGTGCAATCTTTCCCTCTGGTGTGGCTGATTTCCCAGGAACTATACCGTGAAAAATTGTTGACGTTTTCTGCAACTGTGACTCCTTCAATCCCATACGCACAAATGTATCCCAGTACAGGATATTAATACTACTACCACCATCCATCAGAACTTTTTTCAACTCGAAATTGTGAACTTGAGGAGCCACCACGAGAGCCAGCAGACCCGGGTGCTCCACCACCTCTGGATGATCTGCCCTACTCCATGTGATGGTGTGCTCTGACCACCTCAGATATCTTGGCACCCCAACGGCCACTGTGTTAACTGCCCTCTTGACTAACTTTTTCTCTCTCTTGGTAGTGCCACTGGTGTATATGTGATACTGGCCCAACTGCCTCGGGTTCTGAGAAAATCCTCCCTGATTACTTGTATTCTGGTTCGGACCCTGACCCGGGTTTCCAGTGGGTACCGCATTTGCTCCTGTTAGAGGCCCCGCAGCCGGGTTACCACCCTGGCCGGGTCCTCCACTTCTGTTTGCTCCCTGCAGAGCTCTCTGCACCTCATTATTTTTCCACCTATTCAAATCCACACACTGTGCCAATGAATGATTGGATGGTCTACCCATCTTGCTATGGCGAGGACACGGCATCCTAAAAGCTTCCTCAGTACTCATTGGGCGTGTTCCCTGGTAACTACCTCCACTATTGTGATTCCCACTGTTTCCCTGATAACCCCTGTTGTCCTGGTAGTTCCCGTCCATCCTTTGCCTCTGAAACCCGGTATTGGTGTTTGCTACTAACTCTGAACTTCCATCATTATGACCTCGCTTATGCTGATTCTGATTGTTGTTATTGTTGTTTCCCGAGCCATTATTGTTCCTTCCACCATTATTTGCCGTGCCTTTCCCCTTCTCTTCCTCAGGCTCATCCTGAGTTTTGTCCGTGGCTGCGTGCCTATTGCAAGCATCCATCAACTCTGCCATGGTGACCGGCTTAACCCGGTGCCCTTCCTTCATGCGACCCAGCTTCTGGACAAGTGGTGCATATTTACAAGTCTTCTCCATTGATGAAATTGCATCCTTGGGCTCAATACCAGATGAAGAGTGCAGGATCTCCGTGACCCGGCCCATCCAATGACGTGCTGACTCGCCTTTTTTCTGTATACAACGATCAAGATCCTCAATGGAAAACAAACGCTTGCACGTACCCTGAAAATGCTTGGTGAAAACCGCCTTCAACTCATCCCAGGAATTAATGGACTTCTCTGGTAGATTTTTAAACCACAACTTCGCTGCTCCATCGCTCATCATCAAATACATGTACTTGGCACAAACATTCTCTGTGGCATTGCGTATACACATTGCCATCTCATAACTGCTCAACCAGCTGGCCGGGTCCACGCTGGGCTCATAATTGGATATCTTACTTGGCTCCTTAAACTTCTCGGGGAAGGCTCTGCTCTAATGGAATCTGAAAGACATTTTGGCCCGGCTAAACTGGAAGAACTTGACGAAATATTGATATTACCGGGTGAGCTTGCAGACGCGGCTGGTGCGGGACCCGGTCCTCCTTGTGGTACTCCTGCTGCAGGTACTGCCGGGTTTGCATTGCCCGCACTTCTCCCCCGCGTGATCTATTGACTATCTGCTGAGCTATGGAAACTGCTGGGGCGGGTTGATGCTGCTGATTGTTTTGATTTTGCTGGGGCGGGTTTTGCTGCTGTGCCGCTACAGGCCCGGCCAATGGCGGGTTACCTCCATTGCGACTCTTACTACGATACGTTGTGGAATGCAATGCACTTTTCTCCCTTGAATACTGAGTTTGCTGGACAACTGCAGTGCGTAACATGTCAATGGCACGCCGGGCCTCAATCTCCGCTGGCGTGTCTCCCAATGGAATACGATCAAGCGCCAAAGTTGCTGCATACACGTTATCCGCCGGATTTGAATAGTGACCCGCCGGCGTGTGGAACCTTGGTGCTCTGGGCGGCAGACCCGGATTTCCCCTGGCTTCCCCAGCGAGAAGACCCGGCGCCGTTGCCACTGCAACCCCAGCTGCTCCTGTTCCTCTATCTGGTTCTACATCTGCCCTTACAACTGGAGCCACCTGGGTGACACCAACTGGTTGATCTTCTGGGGTCCTAAACAGTACTGCTGGGTTTATAGCGTTTTCTCCAGGGGCAAGCCGGCTCTGGTGCCTCCTCCGGTGCGCCCTGGTCATCTCATTGAAACGATTTTCGTTATCCTCCATTTGCCTCTTTCTTGCTTCTATTTCTTGCCTCTCTGCCTCGGCGTCCCTGCGCATCTGCTCCAACGCTCGGCGTGCTGTATCCAATTCCATTGCTCTAACTGCTGCGTTTTCTGGAGTAACCAACCTTGTAAGGGCTGATGGGTCTAAGACCAGGCCATTGTTAAACAGGGCCGGGGCAGCTGCTGTGTTACTTCTTTCCTCTCCTTGGGCCCGGTTATGCAGGAACCCAAAACTGTTTCTGTATCTTGCCGTATCCTCGCTTTCCTCTGAGACCGAAGCCGGCTCTCCATCAGCTCTCTGTTCTGCCAATTCCAGGATCGGGGGCAGCGGCTGTTGACCCGGGGTAAAGGCCGGTGGAACAACAGCTGATGGTGATGGTTGCATGCTGGACGAAGGCGCGGTGTACACCGCTACCCTACGAACCGGACTTGGACTTGACTCTTGTTCCTCATCATCTTCCTCTTCTGCATCATACCCGAACCGGCCTTCAAACAGGGGCAAGATTGATTCCGACCCGGCTTGTTCCACCGCGTCACCCGGGATTTCTACCGGGTCAACCAGCCGTTCCTCCAGCGTGTTCAAGACCTCAACTTCAGCTGTGCCAACTGATTCCTCTCCATCAGATTGAACAATTGTGGCGGCTCCTGACACAGATTCATAATCTCCATTACTAGCAGATCTAGTTGTAATCATGCCCACAAAAACATTAAATTTGCCAATTGGAATAACATCACCTGATTCAAGTAGATCAGATTCCGGACCCCAGCCAAAATCATCGACGATGGATTCTCCTTGCTCATTGACTGTGATCTGGCCAAAAACAAAGTTTTCGACCCCTCTCTTTGCTTCTCCCATGATGGTGACACCTTTGGCCGCGGTTCCCACAGACGGCGCCAACTGTCGTGGGGTAGATAACACGGCAGATGCTACTTTGGGGTAGCTTGAGTTTTTGGGTAAGGCGACACTGGCGTCTGGGAGATTGTTTAGCATTGCAGGGGACACAGGTTTACCCAGGTTCGGCCTCTCCATTGGAGATAAAGACCTACTTCCTGCTATCTTATTATTACTCTTGGTCTCGATCTCGATAACCCGGCTACGACAACAGAGCCGGATCTCGATCTAGGTTACAAAGCTTATGTGTCTCTCTCGATGGTTCTCTCGCCTAAAGCTTGGGGATTATGAAAGTCTTGCTAGCTATGGCTCAGGGGCCGGTTTATATAGATACCGGGCCCTCTGACCGCGTACACAATAGAGCCGGGTTCTACCCGAACTCCAAGTCCTATCCTAACTCCTTTATTCTTCGTGCACTCCAAGCCTTCAACCACCTCTCGAACCGCCTCTGGTACCTTCCAGAATATCGCCTTCCTTAGCCGGGTCACCGCCAAGACGCCGGCCCAGAAACATAACCCGGCCCGTGCTGAGGGCTAACTGCCCTGACCGGGCCTCCTTCCTGGCGGGTCACGTTTCCCTCTTCATGGGCCTACCGGGTTATTATCCCTCCATCAACCTTGCCGCGAAATATGAACTCCATGTACATGTCGTCCATCTGGGTGACCCTTGTGGTGGCCTTGGTGGACAAATCCGCCATGATGTCGATCTGGGAGCTCAGCGCCAGGTCGCCGGGGACGGGGACCTCGATGGCGTTGAGTGTCGCGTACTCGATCTTGAGCACCAGAGGTGAGATGTGGTGGATGTAGTAGATGCGGAGCAGAAATTCGACGAAGACGATGGTGATCAAAACGAAACACATGCAGTAGAGTGTGTAGCCTAACGCAAGCCGCCGCGTCGAGGGGTCATGGGGCTCGAGAATGATTCTGACCCGTGGCGGTCTCTCTCTCACACGCGGGTCGGCTACAACAACTGCCTCGAGGTTGCTCATGGTGGAGGTGGAAGCAGGGACGTGCTCCTTGATGCAGAGGGGGTATGGTCTCTCTTTCACGGGCGGGTCGACTGCAGCTACTGCCTCGAGGTTTCTCATGGTGGAGGTGGAAGCAGGGACATGCTCCTTAATGCGGATGGGGGATGGTCTCTCTCGCGCGGGCGGGTCGGCTGCAGCAACTGCCTCAAGGTTGCTCATTGTGGAGGTGGAAGCAGGGACGTACTCCTTGATGCGGATGAGGGCTCACTGACGAAACTGTCTGAAACTGCCAGCATATGACTAGTCGTGACCATATGTTTCGTTTACAGGCCAAGTTACTTTGCTTAATATACATGCATACATAGTAGACTTAGGGCCGGTCCTGAATGGGCTTTCACAATTGTAGTATAGTTAATGAAAATCACATGCACACATATGTATGGATTTCATATAATTTAAATATCAAACCAAATATCAGCGGTTCCAGGGGGCCAGTGCCCCCCAACCCCAACTTGAGAAATCCCATGTGTTGGGCTCATTTTCTCTCCCTAATACAGGACCAAAATGCCTTCCTAGCCCCCACCCGATCTCCGTCCCAAAGGACTTGGTGCAAGCTGCGCCACTCGAGCAGAAGACCTTGCCGCGAAAGATGACCTCGAGGTGCATGTCGTCCCTCCAGGTGACCCTTGTGGTGGCCTTGGTGGACAATTCTGCCAAGATGTCGATCTGGGAGCTTAGCGCCAGGCCGCCGGGGACGGGGACCTCGATGGTGTTGAGCGTCGCGTACTCGATCTTAAGCACCGAAGGTGAGATGCGGTGGATGTAGTAGATGTTGAGCAGAAATTAGACGAAGATGATAATGATCAACCAGAAACACATGCAGCAGAGTGGGCAGCCTAACGCAAGCCGCCGCGTCGGGGGCCATGGGGCTCGAGAATGTTTCCGACCTGCGGTGGTCTCTCTCTCGCGCGCGGGTTAGCTGCAGCAACTGCCTTGAGGTTGCTCATGGTGGAGATGGAAGTAGGGACGTGCTCCTTGATCCGGAGGGGGACTGGTCTCTCATGCGCAGGCGGGTCAGCTGCAACAACTGCCTCGAGGTTGCTCATGGTGGAGGTGGAAGCAGGGACGTGCTCCTTGATGCGGATGGGGGGCTGGTCTCTCGCGGGCGGGTCGGCTGCAGCAACTGCCTTGAGGTTGCTCATGGTGGAGGTGGAAGAAGGAACGTGCTCCTTGATGCAGATGGGGGCTCACTTGCAAAACTGTTCGAAACCGGCAGCATATAACTCCTCGTGACCGTATCTTTCGTTTACAAGCCAAGTTACTTTGCTTAAGATACATGCATACAAAGTAGACTCAGGGCCTTCACAATTGTAGTATAGTAAACGAAAATCACATGCACACATATATATGGATTTCATATAATTTAAATATCAAACCAAATATCATCGGTTCCAGGGGGACCAGTGCCTCCCCCCGACTCCAACCTGAGAAATCCCATGTGTTGGGCTCATTTTCTCCCCCTAATACAGGACCAAAATGCCTCCCTAGCTGCCCACCCCATCTCCCGCCCCAAATGACTTGGCGCAAGCTGCGCCACTCGAGCAGAAGCACTTCAACAAAGCGACATGGCTTGCCGTCCGATGAACTTGCCACGAAAGATGACCTCGAGGTGCATGTCGTCCATCTGGGTGACCCTTGTGGGGCCTTGGTGGACAATTCCGCCATGATATCAATCTGGGAGCTCAACGCCAGGCCGTCGGGGACGGGGACCTCGACGGCATTGAGCGTCGTGTACTTGATCTTGAGCACCGGAGGTGAGATGTGGTGGATGTAGTAGATGGCGAGTAGAAATTTTACGAAGACGATGATGATCAACCAGAAACACATGCAGCAGAGTGTGCAGCCTAACGCAAGCCGCCGCGTCGGGGAGCCATGGGGCTCAAGAATGATTCTGAACCGCGGTAGTCTCTCTCTCTCGCGCGCGCGCAGGTCGGCTGCAGCAACTGCCTCGAGTTGGGCTCATTTTCTCCCCCTAATACAGGACCTTCACAATTGTAGTATATTAAAGGAAAATGACATGCACACATATGTATGGATTTCATATAATTTAAATATCATGCCAAATATAAGCGGTTCCAGGGGGCCAGTGCCCCCCAAACTCCCAACCTGAGAAATCCCATGTGTTGGGCTCATTTTCTCCCCCTAATACAGGACAAAAATGCCTCCCTAGCCCCCCACCCATCTCCCGTCCCAAATGACTTGGCGCAAGCTGCGCCACTAGAGCAGAAGCACTTCAACAAAGGCACCATGGCTTGCCGTCTGATTCCTTGCCATGAAATATGACCTCGAGGTGCATGTCGTCCATCTGCGTGACTCTTGTGGTAGCCTTGGTGGACAATTCCGCCTTGATGTTGATCTGGGAGCTCAGCGCCAGGCCGCCGGGGTCAGGGACCTCGACGACGTTGAGCGTCGCGTACTCAATCTTGAGCACTGATACGTCTCAAACGTATCTATAATTTTTTGATTGTTCCATGCTTGTTATATAACATTGCCACATGTTTTTACATCATTTTGGCATATTTTATGGAACGAACCAATTGACAAGATGCCCAGTGCATGTTCCTGTTTTCTGCTGTCTTTTTGTTTCAGAAAAGCTAGTCGGGGAATTTTCTCGGAATTGGCCGAAAATTTAATATAATTATTTTTACGAAAAAACGAAGACAGAGCCAAGAGTGGAGCTGCAGGGGGCCCCACAGCCCCCAGACGCCCTCGGGTGCCTCTCCGAGTTGCCCTTTCGCCTATAAATTCCATTCCTCCTGAAAACCCTCGATACCCGATCATATTTTCCAGAAAAGTTCCGAGGCCGTCACCGTCGCCAACCCTAGATTGGGAGGGTTCCGAAGCTCTTCCCGGCACCCTGTCGGAGGGGGAGATCGTCACCGGAGGCATCTACACCACCATGCCTGCCTCCAGAGTGATGCGTGAGTAGTCCACCACGGGACTACGGGTCCATGGCAATAGCTAGATGGTTGTCTCTTCTCCTTTGTGCTCCATTGTTTAGATCTTATGAGCTGCCTACATGATTAAGATCATCTTTATGTAATGCTACATGTTGTGTTTGTGGGGATCCGATGAATTATGCAGTCATGACATTATTGTTCAGATTGTTTATCATATGTTTTATTTATGATCTTGCATGCTCTCCGATGCTTGTGGATGCCAAAGTAATTGCTAGTATCTTATAGAGGGTATTTATACTAGATAGTGGGTTCATGCCTCTCTTGTCTGAGCTCGAGTTGACAGAAACGATTAAGACTTGAGATGTGTTGTTGCTACTAGGGATAAAACAACGGTGTTTATTGCTATATGTTGTAACCATTGCTTACATTACACACCATGCTTATTGCAATTATTTGTTGCTTGCAATGTAATACTTTCGGGAGACAGGCTGGATAACCATCCCGTCGTAGATTATTAGTCCTAGATGCAGTTGGATAACGGTCTATGTATTTTGTCGTAATGCCCATATTAAATGAAATGGTGAACTTTGTGTCATGATAGTATTGTGTTGCACCCATGTTTGTCAATTGCCTCGCTGCAATTTGTTTACCCAACATGTTTATCTTTTGGAGAGACGCCACTAGTGAACTGTGCATCCCGGTACTATTTTTCTATATTGTTTACAACCGTTTTAATAGCCTTTCTAAGTCATTTTGCTCGCTGGTCATTTTTGCTCTCATATTATTTTACACACATACATTTATTTATTTATTTGCGTTCAGCAAGCTGGAGAGATTGGCAACCTTTCTGTTTCATTGGGACAAAGTTGTTTGTTCGGCTGTGCGCAGGTCCACGTCAATTATCGTAATCGGTGCCGTTGACACCTTTCCGAAGCCTTCTCCAAATCCTACTGGATTGATAAACTTGGTTTTGTAATCAAGGGAAAACTTGGTACTAAATTACATCAAGCCTTACACTTGGGATCTCCCAGCGAACGTGTTGTTCCATGCCATCAAGCACCGGAGGTGAGATGTGGTGGTTGTAGTAGATGGCGAGCAGAAATTTGACGAAGACGATGATGATCAACCAGAAACACATGCACTAGAGTGTGCATCCTAACGCAAGCCACCATGTCGGGGGCCATGGGGCTCGAGCAAGATACAGACCCGCCATGGTCTCTCTCTCTCGCGCGGGTCGGCTGCAACAGCAGCCTCGAGGTTGGGCTCATTTCTCCCCCTAATACAGAACCTTCACAATTGTAGTATATAGTAAAGGAAAATCACATGCACACATATGTATGGATTTCATATAATTTAGATATCAAACCAAATATTAGTGGTTCCAGGGGGGCCAGTGTCCCCCCAACCCCCAACCCGAGAAATCCCATGTGTTGGGCTCATTTTCTCCCCCTAATATAGGACCAAATGCCTCCCTATCCCCCACCCCATATCCGTGCCAAATGACTTGGTGCAAGCTGCACCACTAGAGCAGAAACACTTCAACAAAGGCACCATGGCTTGCCGCGAAAGATGACCTCGAGGTGCATGTCGTCCATCTGGGTGACCCTTATGGTGGCCTTGGTGGACAATTTCGCCATGATGTCGATCTGGGAACTCAGCGCCAGGCCGCCGGGGACGGGGACCTCCACGGCGTTGAGCGTCGCGTAGTCGATCTGGAGCACTGGAGGTGAGATGTCATGGATGTAGTAGATGGTGAGCAGAAATTTGACGAAGACGATGATGATCAACTAGAAACACATGCAGCAGAGTGTGAATCCTAACGCAAGCCGCCGCATCGCGGGACCATGGGGCTCGAGCAAGATTCGGACCCGTGGTGTTCTCACTCTGGCGCGTGGGTAGGCTGCAGCAACAGCCTCGAGGTTGGGCTCATTTCTCCCCCTAATGCGGGACCTTCACAATTGTAGTATAGTAAAGGAAAATCACATGCAAACATATGTATGGATTTCATATAATTTAAATATCAAAATAAATATCAGCGGTTCCAAGGGGGCAGTGCCCCCAACCCCCAACCTGAGAAATCCCATGTGTTGGGCTCATTTTCTCCCCCTAATACAGGACCAAATGCCTCCCTATCCCCCACCCCATATCCCGTCCCAAATGACTTGTTGCAAGCTGCACCACTAGAGGAGAAGCACTTCAACAAAGGCACCATGGCTTGCTGTCCGATGACCTTGCCGTGAAAGATGACCTCGAGGTGCATGTCGTCCATCTGCGTGACTCTTGTGGTGGCCTTGGTGGACAATTCCGCCTTGATGTCGATCTGGGAGCTCAGCGCTAGGCCGCCGGGGACGGGGACCTCGACGACGTTGAGCGTCGTGTACTCGATATTGAGCACCGGAGGTGAGATGTGGTGGTTGTAGTAGATGGCGAGCAGAAATTTGACGAAGACGATGATGATCAACCAGAAACACATGCAGTAGAGTGTGCAGCCTAACGCAAGTCGTTGTGTTGGGGGCCATGGGGCTCAAGAATGATTCCGAACCATGGTGGTCTCTCTCTCGCGTGCGGGTCGGCTGCAACAACTGCCTCGAGGTTGGGCTCATTTTCTCCCCCTAATACAGGACCTTCACAATTGTAGTATAGTAAAGTAAAATCACCCCAACCTGATAAATTCCATGTGTTGGGCTCATTTTCTCTCTCTAATACAGGACCAAAATGCCTCCCTAGCCCCCCACCCCATCTCCCGTCCCAAATGACTTGGCGCAAGCTGCGTCAATCGAGCAGAAGCACTTCAACAAAAGTAGCATGGCTTGTCGTCCGATGACCTTGCCGCGAAAGATGACCTCGAGGTGCATGTCTTCTATCTGGGTGACTCTTGTAGGGCCTTGGTGGACAATTCGGCCATGATATCGATCTGGGAGCCCAGCGCCAGGCCGCTGGGGACGGGGACCTCGATGGCGTTGAGCGTCGCGTACTTGATCTTGAGCACCGGAGGTGAGATGTGGTGGATGTAGTAGATGGTGAGTAGAAATTTGACGAAGACGATGATGATCAACCAGAAACACATGCAACAGAGTGTGCAGACTAATGCAAGCCACCACGTCGGGGGGCCATGGGGCTCAAGAATGATTCCGAACCACGGTGGTCTATCTCTCTCTCACGCGTGGGTCGGCTGCAGCAACTGCCTCGAGGTTGGGCCCATTTTCTACCCCTAATACAGGACCTTCACAATTTTAGTATAGTAAAGGAAAATCACATGCACACATATGTATGGATTTCATATAATTTAAATATCAAACCAAATATATGCGGTTCTAGGGGGCCAGTGTGCCCAACCCCAACCTGAGAAATCCCATGTTTTTGCCTCATTTTCTCCCCCTAATACTGGACCAAAATGCCTCCCTATCCCACCCACCCCATCTCCCGTCCCAAATGACTTGGCGCAAGCTACACCACTCGAGCAGAATCACTTCAACAAAGGCACCATGGCTTTCCGTCCGATGACCTTGCCACGAAAGATGACCTCGAGGTGCATGTAATCCATCTGGTTGACCCTTGTGGTGGCCTTGGTGGACAATTCCGCCATGATGTAGAACTGGGAGCTCAGCGCCAGGCCACCAGGGATGGGGACCTCAACGGCGTTGAGCGTCACGTACTCGATCTTGAGCACCGGAGGTGAGATGTGGTGGATGTAGTAGATGGCGAGTAGAAATTTGACGAAGACGGCGATGATCAACCAGAAACACATGCAGCAGAGTGTGCAGCCTAACGCAAGCCGCTGCGTCGGGGGGCCATGGGGCTCAATAATGATTCCGAACCATGGTGGTCTCTCTCTTGCACGCAGGTCGGCTGCATCAACTGCCTCGAGGTTGGGCTTATTTTCTCCCCCTAATATAGGACCTACACAATTTTAGTATAGTAAAGGAAATCACATACACCCATATGTATGGATTTCATATAATTTAAATATCAAACCAAATATCAGCGGTTCCTGGAGGGCCAGTGCCCTCCAACCCCCAACCTGAGAAATCCCATGTGTTGGGATCATTTTCTCCTCCCAATACAAGACCAAAATGCCTCCCTAGCCCCCCACCCCATCTCCTGTCCCAAATGACTTGGCGCAAGCTGCGCCACTCGAGCAGAAGCACTTCAACAAAGGCACCATGGCTTGCCGTCCGATGACCTTGCCGCGAGAGATGACCTCGAGGTGCAGGTCGTCCATCTGGGTGACCCTTGTTGTGGCCTTAGTGGACAATTCCGCCATGATGTCGATCTGGGAGCTCAGCGCCAGGCCGCCGGGGACGGGACCTCGACGGCGTTGAGCGTCGCGTAGTCAATTTTGAGCACCGGAGGTGAGAAGTGGTCAATGTAGTAGATGGCGATCAGAAATTTTGACGAACACGATGGTGATCAACCAGAAACACATGCAGCAGAGTGTGCAGCCTAATGCAAGTCACCGCGTCAGGGGGCCCTGGGGCTCAAGAATGATTCTGAACCATGGTGGTCTCTCTCTCGCATGCGGGTCGGCTGCCGCAACTGCCTCGAGGTTGGGCTTATTTTCTCCCCCTAATACAGGAAATTCACAATTGTAGCATAGTAAATGAAATCACGT
The DNA here is from genome assembly GCA_947311845.1 of Poa pratensis. Classification (NCBI taxonomy): domain Eukaryota; kingdom Viridiplantae; phylum Streptophyta; class Magnoliopsida; order Poales; family Poaceae; genus Poa; species Poa pratensis. Next base: position 56,026,263 of record CAMZMU010000055.1, on the reverse strand, counting down.
ACACCCATATGTATGGATTTTATATAATTTAAATATCAAACCAAATATCAGCGGTTCCAGGGGAGCCAATGCCCCCAACCCCCAACCTGAGAAATCCCATGTGTTGGGATCATTTTCTCCCCCCTAATACATGATAAAAATGCCTCCCTAGCCCCCCACCCCATCTCCCATCCCAAATGACTTGGCGCAAGGTGCGCCACTCGAGCAGAATCACTTCAACAACGACACCATGACTTGCCGTCCGATGACCTTGCCGCGAAAGATGACCTCGAGGTGTATGTCGTCCGTCTGGGTGACCCTTGTGGTGGCCCTTGGTGGACAATTCCCCCATGATGTCGACCTTGGAGTTCAGCGTCAGGCCGCCGGGGGCGGGGACCTCGACGGCGCTGAGCGTCGCGTACTCGATCTTGAGCACCGGAGGTGAGATGTGGTGGATGTAGTAGTTGGCGAGCATAAATTTGATGAAGACTATGATCAACCAGAAACAGATGCAACAAAGGTGCAGCCTAACGCAAGACGCGTCGGGGGGCCATGGGGCTTGAGAATGATTCCGACCTGCGGTGGTTTCTCTCTCTCGTGCGCGTGTCTGCTGCAGCAGCTGTCTCGAGGTTTCTCATGGTGGAGGTGGAAACAGGAACATGCTCCTTGATGCAGATGGGGGGCTGGCCTCTCTCGCGCGGGCGGGTCGGCTGCAGCAACTGCCTCGAGGTTGCTCATGGTGGAGGTGGAAGCAGGGACATGCTCCTTGATGCGGATGAAGGCTGATTGACGAAACTGTTGGAACCGCCAGCATTTAACTAGTCGTGACCGTATCTTTCGTTTACAGGCCAAGTTACTTTGCTTAAGATACATGCATAGAAAGTAGACATGGAACGGGGAGCTTTTACTTGGACTCTAGCATTTTTTTAGTGAAGATTTTTGGCTCCCCTCCACGTGCTCGCTTTACTAAAGTAATTTAAAAATTATATTTACAAGTTAATTTTTTTATCAATGTTGTAAATCTATTTCACAAACGCATAAAATCTCAATTTGAAATATTTAAATTTTAATCTATATAAAATGACAAATGTGTGGATCTGAGTATACACACTTTTAAATCTCCAAAATACACAATGTTTTTCATTTTTGTGTAGCCCATAATATAAAGAGTTGCACATTGTGATTTTGCATGTTTGTAAAATGCATTAATGGCTACATCTAGATTTGTTTTTAAGATATTTTTGAGAATTTTAAATATATTTACTGGTGCCCAGGGGCCAAAGTGACTTTTCATTTTTTTTTCTCTACCCATAAACAAGGGGATGTTAGTTTATGGTGTGTATACGGTCTTGTCACGACCGATATGATTTCTTCTACTTGTCTTTGATAGCGCATTATTTTACAAATGATACTCCCGACATCCCAAAATATAAGGCCCCTTCTAATTTCGCTGGTCAACCGGAAATCTGTTTCATTTTGCTTGGCAAGGAAATTTGAATCATGGATTCAAGATCCTTAATGTGGGGACCTCGGACTAGCCGTCCGAAATACCCGATTATGCTTAACACAACGATCCCGTGATCAGTCTGTCGTTGCACATAATCCGAACTGAATACCAAAGTTTACATCCATTACAGTACCGAATTAAAGTCTTACATAAATGGTCATTTAGACCAAGTCTTACATAGGTGCCTTCATGGGCCAAACCAAAATAATCAGCGGAAACTACGGCGTAGTAAACATCAAATCTTAACGACGACCCGACAGGCAGCTGACTTATGGATATCCCTAGTTCGTGTAGAAGTCGCCATAATCCTCCTCGGCGTAGTGCTCCTCGAAGTCTGGCTAAGACAATAGCCAGGGACGAAACCAATATGAGTACATTTGATTGTACTCGCAAACTACCCTAACATGAGTATGCACTAGTTTTATTTTAACTTCAGACTTTTATTTATTTGAAACATCTCTATATCTTTATTGAAAAAGATAAGAAGAATTTTATAACTATCTTTGAATAAAATCACCATTTCATATGTTTCTCCAAAACTCCTCCTTTTTCCGACCGTAGCCCGTCATGGTCCATTTTCCTCCAACAACCTCATACCGATCCGTTGGTATAGGTGTATAAAACATTCTCCACTTCATTTTTCTTTTAAAACTCAACTCTTTTCAAAACTTGCACATGGTCTTAGGACAGCCTTCCAAGTGTCCATATCCGAGGACTCGGCTATTCGAATAGTTTTACACTCTGCAGAGGTAGCACGCTTTTCCCACATCCATCTGATAACTCATCGTGTCAGCCACGTCCCGCCATACAAATTGTATGCGAAGTTGAGTCATCGACCCTAGCCCGTCCTTTGCTCATGCTAGTATAGGACCCTGCCCATATGACACTTTCCATCAACACTTAACCCAGCCCGTCGGAATCTAAGTGTGAGGACTCATAGTTTTGCCTGGCGGTGTATAGGGGACATCCTTCTATCCTCCTTCTTATCTTTCCATAGAGTTTGAGCGAGGACCCAGGTCAGGGGTAGGTCACCAAACCATCCCCTCATGCATAACGGAGTTATCTCCGTCGATGAGGCATCCCATACTAATATGAGCAAATTATATGACTAAGCCTTTTTTCCATATGTGGGTAAATGTGGTCGCACATGGTAAGATTGGTCGTCATAGTACTAGGACACACTGTGCATTTTTCATAAACATCACCATTCTCCATTTCTCCACTTCAATACCGACATCTCGGCATTTCCTAACCACACAAGTATTTTCAAAAGAGTTTTGAACAAACCATGTTTATTTTTCCGATCCTGTAATTTTATATAAACTATCTTATACTTCTACATAGGGTGGCAAAATAATTTTCATATACTTTTTGAAAAGGTTTTAGAAAATCTTTGCCTTAAGAGTAAATCATGTTTATCAAAGTAGATGCATATATTTGGGTTGCAAGCTCAGAGGATAGCTTGCCTTGCTCGACAAAGTGACCTTGGTCTTGATCTTCAGGTTCAACAAATTCCCCTTCCTCGATAAATCTGACAACGCTCCCGTCTAATTAATAAACAAACAAATACAAACAATCACTAAACTACTCAATCAACATCACAACATTACAATCTTAAATGCTATAAATAGCCACTGCACACATCAAACAACACACTTTGGTTTCAAATTAATTGAATTAAACATTATTTATTTATGTCTTAAATATGGCAGAAACTTGTTGAACATGTTTAATTGCACAACTCAAGTTCTGTTGGTCACAAAAATACAAACTAAACTTCTACAGAAAGCTACTGATGTGTAGAAGACAACACAATTTATATTGGATTAATTGGAGTTACCAAACTCCCTACATAATTGTTTTAATCCAGAACTTAATAATCAAGTTTTAGTTACAAATTAAGTTCTGTTGATCCTAAAATTAAATACTTTTAGGGGTAACTAAACATGACTAATTGTGACCTACCAAAATTGGTCCTAATTCATTTGGGTTAACCATTAAACATCTTTAATTATTTTAGTGCAGAAGGGTTTTCTAACTTCAACTTTATGATAAACAATTATCACTGCACAATTAATTCTACCAAAATTAGGGAGGCTAATAGATCACAGTACCAAGCTAACAAAATTGGTTTGGAATTATTTGGCTTAACAGAGTATCAGTAACAAACAAGTTTAGATTTTAAACCTTTTGTGGCATTTTTAATAATACATTTTATTATTTATCTAAATGAAATGAAACCACCTGGGTTGGTTAAACAATTTGATAAGCTTTACAGAACATTTGGATTTGATTTATTTGGATTTGTAAATCTCGAGATATTGAATTTCTAAGTTGATGCCAGTACTGAAATTTCAGAGAGATTTAAATTAGAAAATCCTGCTGTTCTGGATAATGTTGAGATTTCTGACGGGTGGGGTCCACTCGTCAGTGACTCAAACGAAACGCTGCGCACGTTGTATAATGTATAAAAGTCTGACAGTGGGGTCCATCTGTCAGCCTCACATCTAACTGAAACGGTACGCTGCCGTGGATCAAAGATCCCGCGATGACCTAAACTGGGCGGCGCCGTGGCTCCGGCGACGGCGAGGTCGGTGAATCGCTCACCTAGGGGCTCGGGAGGATGTGCAGATGGTGTAGAGGGATCACGGAGGCTTGGGGAAGATCGCTGGAGGAGTTGCACTTCCTGGGATGGCTCCAGTCGACGGCGGTGAGCAGCTCCGCTTCCGTGGCTACGGCACCAACTCCGGCGAGCTCCTGACGGCGAGTCTGTGCACAAAACAGAGGGGAAAAGAGAGTGTGTGAGTGTGGTGAGCTCGAGCAACAACGTAGAGGGTTCAGATGGAAGAAAGGAGCAGCAGCACGGTGTGGCCGTGGTCGTCTCCTACCTCGGGCACGGCAGAGCTTGGAGATGGCACGGGCAGCAGCACGCTGCAGCAACGGCTCCGACCTCCTGGCGGTGCACGAGGGAATGTGGAGCAAGGGAGAGGGAGTGGTGCGGCGTGGAGAAAATGAGAGGGCTAAGGTGGCTTATAAGCTCGAGCTTAACAAAGGTTGGGATTCCCTGTGTAACGTGCTAGTCCCTGGATCGACTTGCTAGCACACACAGTTTGAGATGCAATACCATAACATTGTATCAAAGTATATTACACGATGATCCAGAATTTAAAAGATTCGATACAAGGTGCATAGCCGAAGGCTAGCTCAAACCAAAGTAAACACAAAGCGGAAAGCAAATGATACAGTGAGCCCATCATCTTCATGTGCCACAGGCAAACATGTTGGTTGTAGACTCGAAACCCTGTCGCAACCTTACTCATCGTCTGACGGACCTGCAACGGTGAGTTACAGCCCAACTATATGGGTCAGCACAATTGAATTGTGATGGCAAGATGACACTTATGTGGATATAAATGGCAACCTAAATTCTACATGAATATTTGGCTAAGTGGAGTTTTGAGGCTGATTTGCATAAAGCCAGTTTTATCCTATCATTTGTAAAACAATTTTCATCATAGACAAAGAGTACCACTGATAGACATCAGTGAACACCTTTGACAACTATTCATGGCAAGCACCACTGATAGAAAACAGTGAGCTCCCATCCCTTGTTCACCCTCAAGTTTTAATTTAGAAATTGGGATGAGGAGATCTTCAACAGCTTCCCGGTCTAGTTGCTCAAAATTGTCCATAACCGGGGACACGGCTAAGTATACTTAGTTTTAAACTCTCGAGAGGGTGTGCACTTTCACCACAAGACCCAATCATTCCATCCTCCATTGCAACCAATTATGCAATGGAAAAGAGAAGACCGAGACGAGATCTTTCAGAAGTAATTCCCCGAGTCAACGTCGGACCCACTCCAACCTATCATCCCCTACATCTGCTGGTCACGACAGAACCAGGGTCTCACAACCTAATTGATCAAGACAGAGCCCATATGACATGTGGCTGCACTAGAAGCTACTGAACAAGGAGAGTCTACAATCTCTTTAAGCCTGGGTGACTTTCCACAAGTGTGCACTTCCACCAAGGGCAAATTACCATAGACATGAACCATAAACATGGACCCCCTGAGTAGTCACCCACCATGGTCCACCAACCAGCACCCAGGTAGTTCATTGATTAGTTATTAATTTTCATCACTATTGAACTAATCAAAACAATTTTCATAGCATGACTATACTAAGTTCCATACTACAAGCTCTGGGTGGGGGTTGGCTACACACTAATAGGAGCATAGCATAGCATAATATTCAGTAACAAGCCTATCATGCATACTACTGAAAATACTAGATGCATAGTAGTAAAAGTAGTAGGACTTTTATGGTGTCACTTGCCTTGGCCAACTGAAGAGTTGAAGTTACACTCTTCACAACACGCAAGGCACTCCGTATAATCTAAACATAAGGATAACACAATAATAAACAAACAATTCAACAACATCATTGCATAACAAAGCAAACATACACATCAACGTATTCACAAAACGGTGGTCAAGGATTATCACATAATTCAATATGCAAAAAGAATTAATGTGATTTGGTTTAGGATTTGCCATTTTGGTTAAAGGTTAGTCAAGCAATTATGTATGAACATCATGGATGTCATATGTAACTTGCTGTGGTGTTCCAAGGGTTCTAAAAGGTTGGTCTTGATCAACATGGTCACACAAGGAATTTTGGGAAAAGGTTTAACATATTTTAAAACAAGGATTTTAAGAATACCATTTTTTTGTAAGGTCTTAAACACAAACTTTAATAATTTGAGTTGATAAATAATTCTAAAATATGGGTTTTGGTCTTTCTGGTCAGAGGCAATATTTGGGTCACTTTTCAAAAGAAACCATATTAAAATAATTTATATGATTTAAATTCTATCCAAAATACTCCAATTGAGTATCTGGTTTTTAAAATAGTTTAAAAGTATTCAAAAATATTTTTAAAAGTGACCAAGTTATTCTACAGAATCTAAGGTTTCCAAAAATATTTTATTTGCAAATTTTGGACTTATAAAAATAAAGTTATGCTAAATATACTCAAATCTCTCATTCGAAAAATGAATGTTTTAAACTTTTCCAAAACAGAGAACTAATGAGTCTAAAAGATTCTACAAGTCCAGGGCAATTAAAAAATATAAAGTTTGCTAAATTTGGACAAACCAGTAAAAAGTTGTGATGGTTTGAATATGTAGGGGGTTTTCTGCAAAATGGCCAATTAAATTTAAATCGGGATATAATCCAGAAAAGGTGGGCCACATGGCAGCATCCTACTGGCTGGCTCGGCTGACTGTGTTGCTGATGAGGCAGACACGCGGCAGCACGAGATTGGTCCGGACCGGTTCGGGATGGATCTAATCGTGGCCGTAGATGCGAGATCGGACGGACGAGGACGGTTTGGTCATACCGTGGTGGCGCGAATCACCGGAGATGGCGTGGACAGCGGCGTGGCGCTCGGGTGGTCGACGGAGGAGGCGTTCCCGTGGTTCTCCGGCCTCGGTAAGACGACGTCGAGGCGCGGCGTGACAAGACGAAGAGGATAGGGGTGGTGGCGTCGTCGATCTTGTCCTCGAACGGCGTAGAGGCGTGGGCGGAGATGCGGTGGCGCCGGCGAGCTTCGGCCGAGGACGGCCACGGCGATATGGCTGCGCAAAAACATCGAGCAAGGGGTCAGGGAGGTGCGCCTGGAGGAGAGGAAGAAGATGGGAGGGTCCTGGGGCCTAGGGGTTGCTCACCTCGCCGGAAAACGGAGAAAAGCGGCGGCGGCAGTGCGGGGCTCCAGCGAGCAAATTGGGCGGCCTGGCGGCGCTATTTGGACAGGGAGCAGAGGGGAAATGGGGCGGATGGTGTGGGCTATTTAATGGGGGCGTTGTCTCGGCCGAGGACGTGCTAGGGCGAGTGGGGAACATGGGGATCGTGGGCGACGGCGCGTGCGGCGGCAGTTGCTTGGAGGAGGGAGATGACAAGTGGGTCCGGGGTTAGCGGGAGGGAGAGGCAAGTGGGCTGGGCTGGCTGGGACTGCGCGCGCGACAGATAGGGCGGCCGCTGATCGGGCTCGGCCCAAATCTTTTTTTTGTTCTTTTCCTTTTTCTTTTCTTTTTCCTGCTTTTCTTATTTCTTTTATAACTTTTGTTTTCAAATCATTTCAAACTAAATTCTAAATTTTATAAATTCAAAACCTTCTCTTTAAACTTGCAAACAACATTTTTCAAAGACTTTTCAAAATTGAAAAAAAATCAAAATAATGCATAAAGGTTTTATTAGAACCTTTGTGTTCATTTTATAGCATGGGTTTTTATAAATTCTTTTTTTTTGGAAACCAAAATTAAAGACTAGAAAAAGATATGAGTAATAACACTCAAATGATAAACTCAACAAAAATACTTTGATACAAACTTTTTATATATAAAGAGTTTGATAATTCATTTTAAAAACAAATAATCATTTGAAATATCAAAATAGACATTTCTATTTAAAATCCTTAAACCCTGAAAATATAAGGTAAGGCATTATTTAAAATACATTTCAAAATCATATGAAATAGTTAGAATCAATTTTTGAAAATAGAGTATGTTTAAATAACCCAAAACAATTTATAAATAGGGTTTATTAAGAAATTGAAAGTAATATATTGGATTCCACTTCAACTTCGAGTAATTTATTTTATTCAAACAAAAGTTTCAATTTTTAGTGATTTTTGAATTCCAAAAATCTGGGATGTTACAGACTACCACCCTTAAAAGGAATCTCGTCCCCGAGATTCGCAGAGGCTAGCAAAAGGGATCGGTTTGGGGTATCTGGGTGGCTACCACCCTTAAAAGGAACTTTTGTGGGTCGTCTAACTTTCTTGTTTCTTGTGTCGAGGTGACTCTATAGGTCAGCTATTTCTTTAGTTGTCTCAGTTATGCTTCATCCTCATGGGTTCACACATAAAGTATGTACTGACATTTTCAAATGAATGAGTGCTTGAACAATTAATTGATCTTGGACTTACTGTTCATATCTTCATGCCCATGGTATACTTCTTCCACATTGACATGATTCACATGTACCTTCTTGAATGGGTTTGGCTTAACTTGGTCTGCTTTCTTCTCTGGGCACTCATTGGAGTAGTGTCCCATTTTCTTACAAGAGTAGCATTGCACCTGGCTGTTATCCTTTCTCTCTGAAGGGTTGTGGCGATGTTGCCAATTGTGGTTTTCATGTCCATTGTGATTGTCACCTCGATATCCTCCATTATGGTTGTGGTTGTGGTGGCCACTTCCTCCATGTTGATGTCCATTGTCACCATGCTTGTGGAATCCTGAGCTTCCACTGCCATCATGAAAGCTACGTATCTTCTGAGGTGGTCCAGAGTGGTGCTTGTCAAAGTTGTGCTTCCTTTTTCGAGTTTCAGCCTGCCTCTGTTTGCTCTCCAAGATAGTGGCCTTGTCAAGAAGTGACTGGTAGTTGGGTGTGTAGACAACCGACAGTTGAATGGCTAACTCATCATTCAGACCATCCAAGAATTTCTCCCTTCTCTTGGCATCAGTGTCAACGTCATCTGGAGCATAGCGTGCCAGATTGTTGAATTCTTCTATGTACTCTGCAACGGTGTGGTTACCCTGACGCAGGTTGCGGAATTCTCTCTTCTTCAAACTCATCACGCCAGTTGATATGTGTGCAGTGCGGAAACCTTCTTGGAATAGTTCCCAAGTGACCTCCTCAATTGGGTGAGTGATCTGAAAGTTGTCCCACCAGCTAGCGGCGGGTCCTTCTAACAAGTGTGCTGCAAACCTAACCTTCTCTTCATCAGTGCATCCAATGGTCACCAGATTCTTATTAACGGAGCGTAGCCAGTCATCAGCTACAACGGGTTCTGAGGCGCTAGTGAATGTCGTGGGCCTCAGCCTCAGGAACCGGGTGAGCATGTCCACTTGAGGGGGTGGTGGTGGAGGTGGGTTGTTGTTGTTGTCCACTAAGATCTGGGTCATCACTTGCATGAGTTGGGTCATGACTTGTTGCAGCCCATTGTTGTTGTTCTCATTGTTCACTCCATTGTTGTTGTTGTGGTTATCGTGTCGAGGAGGCATCTGTGGGTTTATCTTAGATGAGAATAGAGATAGAAAGATCTAAGGAGGGAGGAAACTAAAAGCCCTCACAGCCCACACAACAAAACATGACAAACAATTTCCAATCAAGCAAATGTCACAACAACATGGTTCAACTCACTAACAAGCAAACTAGTATTGCCATACCATATAGGTTGATATGATCAATACCTTAACATAACGTTGTTTCAAATAAGACTAATTTGGGGTCCAATCTAAGGTAAACAGATGATACATTTCCTTGCCCACTTGTTCTTCCTTGGCACACTCGATTGATTCTTCTTAATTCAATTCTTCTCACTTCATGGATGCAATCTGGGCATCCTTAGCACGAATCAGGTCTTCCTGATCGCAGAGTTCCAAAGCCATATATACTATGTCAGCCCTCAACTGACTCACAGTGGTCTTCAAGGTATTAGTACTCTCATTCTCCTTCTCAAGAAGATGAGTACACTGAGCTTGTAGTTCAAGAATTTGTGCCTCCTGGTGTTCAATCTTGGCTTCCAACTTCATGTTGTCAATATCAAGTTTCATTTTGTCTTCGATGAGAGCATCCTTCTCCAAATCCATCTCTTGTTTTTGTGCGTCGATTTCCTCTCCTATCTCCTTGAGTTCATCGAGGTACTTCTGGGTGTTGTGAAGCCTAAACTGTAGTCTTTTTCCGAGACACTCGATAGCTTCCCAGGCTGCACTCCTTGCTGAATCAAAGAAGGAAGTTCGGACTATGGGATTGGTGTACATGCAGCATCCTTCGGTCTTGTGGTCATCGCCTTTGCTCTTGTATATGTGGAGTTGCACCCACCAGTACTCCTGACCTTCACCCACAAAAGGGAAACCCTTGTACACTGCCTCACCTTCAAAACCCAAGCTCTTCATGTTATCTTTTAGTACCTTTGGGAAATCAGTCTCACAATGGAGAGTCATGGTCATCACTGGTCCTTTCTTGATGGATTCGATGAGGCTGGTCATCTAAAACAAAAGCAGATACTTTCAGAAGTTAGATACTAGACGAGAGTACAAGAAGAGGTACCATGAATTGTATATAATTTTAGAAAACTGAATAAAAATAGATTTTCAATCCTATGGTCAAAACCCATTTCTATCCAAACCTAGGGTCACGAACCTACAGGCAACACAGTGCTCTGATACCATCTGTAGAACCCCCACCTTTTAACAAAGGTTGGGATTCCCTGTGTAACGTGCTAGTCCCTGGATCGACTTGCTAGCACACACAGTTTGAGATGCAATACCATAACATTGTATCAAAGTATATTACACGATGATCCAGAATTTAAAAGATTCGATACAAGGTGCATAGCCGAAGGCTAGCTCAAATCAAAGTAAACACACAGCGGAAAGCAAATGATACAGTGAGCCCATCATCTTCATGTGCCACAGGCAAGCATGTTGGTTGTAGACTCGAAACCCTGTCGCAACCTTACTCATCGTCTGACGGACCTGCAACGGTGAGTTACAGCCCAACTATATGGGTCAGCACAATTGAATTGTGATGGCAAGATGACACTTATGTGGATATAAATGGCAACCTAAATTCTACATGAATATTTGGCTAAGTGGAGTTTTGAGGCTGATTTGCATAAAGCCAGTTTTATCCTATCATTTGTAAAACAATTTTCATCATAGACAAAGAGTACCACTGATAGACATCAGTGAACACCTTTGACAACTATTCATGGCAAGCACCACTGATAGAAAACAGTGAGCTCCCATCCCTTGTTCACCCTCAAGTTTTAATTTAGAAATTGGGATGAGGAGATCTTCAACAGCTTCCCGGTCTAGTTGCTCAAAATTGTCCATAACCGGGACACGGCTAAGTATACTTAGTTTTAAACTCTCGAGAGGGTGTGCACTTTCACCACAAGACCCAATCATTCCATCCTCCATTGCAACCAATTATGCAATGGAAAAGAGAAGACCGAGACGAGATCTTTCAGAAGTAATTCCCCGGAGTCAACGTCGGACCCACTCCAACCTATCATCCCCTACATCTGCTGGTCACGACAGAACCAGGGTCTCACAACCTAATTGATCAAGACAGAGCCCATATGACATGTGGTTGCACTAGAAGCTACTGAACAAGGAGAGTCTACAATCTCTTTAAGCCTGGGTGACTTTCCACAAGTGTGCACTTCCACCAAGGGCAAATTACCATAGACATGAACCATAGACATGGACCCCCTGAGTAGTCACCCACCATGGTCCACCAACCAGCACCCAGGTAGTTCATTGATTAGTTATTAATTTTCATCACTATTGAACTAATCAAAACATTTTTCATAGCATGACTATACTAAGTTCCATACTACAAGCTCTGGGTGGGGGTTGGCTACACACTAATAGGAGCATAGCATAGCATAATATTCAGTAACAAGCCTATCATGCATACTACTGAAAACACTAGATGCATAGTAGTAAAAGTAGTAGGACTTTTATGGTGTCACTTGCCTTGGCCAACTGAAGAGTTGAAGTTACACTCTTCACAACACGCAAGGCACTCCGTACAATCTAAACATAAGGGTAACACAATAATAAACAAACAATTCAACAACATCATTGCATAACAAAGCAAACATACACATCAACGTATTCACAAAACGGTGGTCAAGGATTATCACATAATTCAATATGCAAAAAGAATTAATGTGATTAGGTTTAGGATTTGCCATTTTGGTTAAAGGTTAGTCAAGCAATTATGTATGAACATCATGGATGTCATATGTAACTTGCTGTGGTGTTCCAAGGGTTCTAAAAGGTTGGTCTTGATCAACATGGTCACACAAGGAATTTTGGGAAAAGGTTTAACATATTTTAAAACAAGGATTTTCAGAATACCATTTTTTTTGTAAGGTCTTAAACACAAACTTTAATAATTTGAGTTGATAAATAATTCTAAAATATCGGTTTTGGTCTTTCTGGTCAGAGGCAATATTTCGGTCACTTTTCAAAAGAAACCATATTAAAATAATTTATATGATTTAAATTCTATCCAAAATACTCCAATTGAGTATCTGGTTTTTAAAATAGTTTAAAAGTATTCAAAAATATTTTTAAAAGTGACCAAGTTATTCTACAGAATCTAAGGTTTCCAAAAATATTTTATTTGCAAATTTTGGACTTATAAAAATAAAGTTATGCTAAATATACTCAAATCTCTCATTCGAAAAATGAATGTTTTAAACTTTTCCAAAACAGAGAACTAATGAGTCTAAAAGATTCTACAAGTCCAGGCATTTCAAACATATAAAGTTTGCTAAATTTGGACAAACCAGTAAAAAGTTGTGATGGTTTGAATATGTAGGGGGTTTTCTGCAAAACGGCCAATTAAATTTAAATCGGGATATAATCCAGAAAAGGTGGGCCACGTGGCGGCATCCTACTGGCTGGCTCGGCTGACTGTGTTGCTGACGAGGCAGACACGCGGCAGCACGAGATTGGTCCGGACCGGTTCGGGATGGATCTAATCGTGGCCGTAGATGCGAGATCGGACGGACGAGGACGGTTTGGTCATACCGTGGTGGCGTGAATCGCCGGAGATGGCGTGGACGGCGGCATGGCGCTCGGTGGTCGACGGAGGAGGCGTTCCCGTGGTTCTCCGGCCTCGGTAAGACGACGTCGAGGCGCCGCGTGGCAAGAAGAAGAGGATGGGGGTGGTGGCGTCGTCGATCTCGTCCTCGAACGGCGTGGAGGCGCGGGCGGAGATGCGGTGGCGCCGGCGAGCTTCGGCCGAGGACGGCCATGGCGATATGGCTGCGCAAAAACATCGAGCAAGGGGTCAGGGAGGTGCGCCTGGAGGAGAGGAAGAAGATAGGACGGTCCTGGGGCCTAGGGGGTTGCTCACCTCGCCGGAAAACGGAGAAAAGCGGCGGCGGCAGTGCGGGGCTCCGGCGAGCAAATTGGACGGCCTGGCGGCGCTATTTGGACAGGGAGCAGAGGGGAAATGGGGCGGATGGTGTGGGCTATTTAATGGGGGCGTTGTCTCGGCCGAGGACGTGCTAGGGCGAGTGGGGAACGTGGGGATCGTGGGCGACGGCGCGTGCGGCGGCAGTTGCTTGGAGGAGGGAGATGACAAGTGGGTCTGGGGTCAGCGGGAGGGAGAGGCAAGTGGGCTGGGCTGGCTGGGACTGCGCGCGCGACAGATAGGGCGACCGCTGATCGGGCTCGGCCCAAATCTTTTTTTTGTTCTTTTCCTTTTTCTTTTCTTTTTCCAGCTTTTCTTATTTCTTTTATAACTTTTGTTTTCAAATCATTTCAAACTAAATTCTAAAAATTTATAAATTCAAAACCTTCTCTTTAAACTTGCAAACAACATTTTTCAAAGACTTTTCAAAATTGAAAAAAATCAAAATAATGCATAAAGGTTTTATTAGAACCTTTGTGTTCATTTTATAGCATGGGTTTTTATAAATTCTTTTTTTTTTGGAAACCAAAATTAAAGACTAGAAAAATATATGAGTAATAACACTCATATGATAAACTCAACAAAAATACTTTGATACGAACTTTTTATATATAAAGAGTTTGATAATTCTTTTTAAAAACAAATAATCATTTGAAATATCAAAATAGACATTTCCATTTAAAATCCTTAAACCCTGAAAATATAAGGTAAGGCGTTATTTAAAATACATTTCAAAATCATATGAAATAGTTAGAATCAATTTTTGAAAATAGAGTATGTTTAAATAACCCAAAACAATTTATAAATAGGGTTTATTAAGAAATTGAAAGTAATATATTGGATTCCACTTCAACTTCGAGTAATTTATTTTATTCAAACAAAAGTTACAATTTTTAGTGATTTTTGAATTCCAAAAATCTGGGATGTTACAACCTCCTTCGCCAACAGTGGCGACCATGGCGGCATGGGCGCGCGGCGCCTGTCCCCTGGCGGCTGCTCCCTGCTCGATTTTTTGGCTCCAACGGGCGCGGTGAGAGGAGTGGAGTGAGAGGAATCGATCTATGCCTAGGATTCGACGAATGAAACTCGAATTCAATTGAATTTGGTTCAGATTTGGGGATGAACATGGCACTGTCACCAGGTGTTCGACAGCGTCCTCACCCAAATCCAAATTCATATTTTTGCAATTTGTTTTCATCATTTGCTTCCTACATATTTACCATGATTTGTGGTGTTGTGTTGGATTTTATTTGACAAGTACAACATAGCACATTTTGTGATTTAAGAAGATAAAGAAAGGTTTGGAATTTAAATTTAGGTTTTTGAATTTAATAATTGGAGAGGGAAAGTTGTAGGAATAAAAATGAGAGTGATCATATTCACTCCACTGAATTTTGTTTGGAATAAAAATAATTTCTCACTTAGAGAAATTTGGTGACACTTGTCACATGAGTTTTATTGTTTTAACTTTTGTTTTTATTTCTTTTCTTTTCTTCAAGTTTTTAATTAGAGCTAACAACAACACAATCAACAAGAAATAATTATCACAAGCAACAATATGAAATCAACACATATAAATTAACAAAAGTTTTTGTTGGCCCACATTTTTATATAATAATACTGATTATAATTTTGGGATGTTACAGATCCTTCCCCCCTTAAAATAAATCTCGTCCCGAGATTTGCTAGGCTTAGGTACTAAAGAGGTTTGGGAATTCGCTTTTAAGATAGTCTTCGCGTTCCCAAGTTGCTTCTTCTTCAGAGTGGTTAGTCCACTGGACTTTGTAGAACTTGATCGCGTGCCTCCGGGTAAGACGAACATCTTCGTCAAGAATCTTGACGGGTCTCTCACGATAAGTCAGGTCTTGGTTCAGGTCGATGGAGAGATGGTCGATGTTCTTGAAAACATCAGGCTGGTCAGGAACTTGAAGACACTTCCGGAGCAAGGAAATGTGGAAGACATTGTGATAATCCCTAACTCCGGGGGCAACTCCAGTTGATAGGATACTTCTCCTCGACGAGCAATGATCTTGAAAGGTCCAATATACCTTGGCGCTAATTTTCCTTTGACATGGAAACGCTGCATTCCTTTAAGGGGTGTCACTCGGAGATATGTAATCTCCGATACCGAAAGTGACATCGCGACGCTTGGGATCAGCGTAACTCTTCTGACGGGATTGGGCAGTTTTGAGATGCTCACGAATAAGCTGAACTTGCTCTTCAGCTTCACGGAGGGTATC
The DNA here is from genome assembly GCA_947311845.1 of Poa pratensis. Classification (NCBI taxonomy): domain Eukaryota; kingdom Viridiplantae; phylum Streptophyta; class Magnoliopsida; order Poales; family Poaceae; genus Poa; species Poa pratensis. The sequence continues at coordinate 56,010,530 of CAMZMU010000055.1, read as the reverse complement.
TGGTCCAAAAAATTTGCCTTCTCCGGTGTCGGACCAATTCAGGGTGTACGACACTTCTTGCCGTAAAGGGCTTCAAAAGGGGCCATTTGCAGACTAGACTGATAACTATTGTTGTAGGAGAACTCTGCAAACGGAAGACAATCTTCCCACTTGGAACCATAGGATAGAACACATGCGCGAAGCATGTCCTCCAATATCTGGTTCACTCGCTCAGTTTGGCCATCGGTCTGGGGATGATAAGCTGTGCTAAATGCTAACTTGGTTCCGAGGGCTTCATGAAGGGATTTCCAGAATCTTGAGGTGAATTGCGTGCCTCTATCAGATACAATCTTCTTAGGCACACCATGCAGGCTTACTATTCTGGAAATATACAAGTCTGCTAACTGAGCTCCGGTGTGGTGGTCTTGACAGGAATAAAATGGGCAACCTTGGTCAGTCGATCAACGATGACCCAGATTGAATCATGGCCTCGGTTGGATCTTGGAAGTCCGGTAATAAAATCCATTCCAATTTCATCCCACTTCCACTCGGGAATTTTCAAAGGTTGAAGCAATCCAGCGGGTCGCTGATGTTCAGCCTTGACTCGCTGACAGATATCACACTTGGCTACAAAAGAACCAATCTCTCGCTTCATTCCATGCCACCAAAATCTTTCACGAAGGTCTTGGTACATTTTGGTTCCGCCGGGGTGGATTGAATAAGGGGTCTCATGGGCTTCCTTCAGGATTAACTCCTTAAGTTCTACGACATTGGGCACACAGATACGGCCATTGAATTTCAGCACTCCTTCAGCATCTTCGGTAAAACCGGGTGCTTTGCCGAGAGAAATCTTCTTCTTAATTCCCTCAATGCTTTCATGACCTTTTTGGGCTTCCTTGATTTGATCCATCAGGGTTGGGGCTAACTCTAAATTGGCGAGATAACCATGGCTAACAAGTTCTAGTCCAAAATCTTTGAACTCTTTGAACAAGGCTGGCTGTTCGGCTTGGATCAAGGCATTCAGGGTGCAAGGTTTGCGACTAAGGGCATCGGCAACTACATTAGCCTTTCCGGGGTGATAATGGATTCCAATATCATAATCCTTGATTAATTCCATCCATCTCCTCTGTCGCAGGTTCAACTCCTTCTGGGTGAAAATATACTTCAAGCTCTTATGATCCGTATAGATCTCGCAGCGATGTCCCGCAAGATAGGGACGCCACGTTTAAGAGCAAGAACAACAGCAGCTAACTCCAGTCATGGGTTGGATAATTCTCTTCATGCGGTCGCAACTGCCGGGACAGATACGACACAACTTTGCCTTCTTGCATCAGAACGCAACCAAGTCCGAGGCGTGATGCATCGCAATACACGTCGAAACTCTTGGTGACGTCTGGCATAATCAAGATTGGGGTTGAGGTCAGTCTCTTCTTCAATTCTTGGAAACTATCTTCACACTTCTGAGTCCATTCAAATTTCTTGTCCTTCTTCAACAGTTGGGTCATGGGTTTGGCTATACTGGAAAATCCTTCAACGAACTTGCGGTAATAACCCGCTAGTCCGAGAAAGCTTCGGATTTCAGTCACACTGGTTGGGGCTTTCCAGTCAACAATGGCTTGGATCTTCTCGGGTCACAGAAATTCCTCCAGCAGACACAACATGTCCGAGAAATGCCACTTCACTGAGCCAAAACTCACACTTGCTAAGCTTGGCATACAGCTGGTGCTTTCGGAGGGTCTCCAAAACTAGACGCAGGTGTTCAGCATGCTCTTCTTCGGTCTTGGAATAAATAAGGATGTCATCGAGGAAAACTACCACGAACTTGTCGAGGTACTCCATGAAAATCTTGTTCATGAGATTCATGAAATAGGCTGGGGCATTGGTCAGACCAAAGGACATCACGGTGTATTCAAACAAACCGTAACGGTGGTGAAGGCGGTCTTGGGAATGTCTGACTCTCGGATTTTCAACTGATGATACCTGTCCGAAGATCGATCTTGGAAAAGACTCGGGCTCCGTTCATCTGATCGAACAGATCCTCGATCTTGGGAAGAGGATACTTGTTTTTAATGGTCACGTCATTTAGCTTGCGATAATCCACACACAGGCGTGTGGTACCGTCTCTCTTGTCCACAAAAATGATGGGTGATCCCCAAGGTGAAGCGCTTGGGCGAACAAGACCTTTGCTGAGCATATCAGCCAACTGCTTCTTCAACTCAACCAGTTCTTCCGGATTCATCCGATAAGGCTTTGGGATATAGGGGCTGTTCCTGGGATAAGTTCAATTATGAACTCAATATCCCGGTCTGGCGGCATACCAGGCAACTCTTCAGGGAAAACATCTCGGAATAGGTGAACAACACGGATCTCATCTAGGGTGGGTCGAGCTATGCTCTCATGGCAGCCTGGTTGGGAATGATTGGTTTCAGACACATACTCCACTTCTACTTCTTTGTCGGTGGTGATGGATACAGCTCTTCTGGCACAGTCTATTCGACCATGGTACTTGGCTAGCCAATTCATACCAAGTATAACATCTATGCCTTGGGTTCCCAGAACGATTAAGTCGACTGGAAACTTTTCTCCTTTGATCTCAAGGGAAACATCGGCAAAACAACTTGGTCTCTACGGTGGATTCTGGGATTTGGATGACCATGGGTTTGGGTAAGAGGCTCCGACTAAACCTCCCTTAGCAACAAATTCTTGGGTAACAAAGGAATGGGTAGCACCAGAATCAAACAGAACAGTTGCAGGTACTGAGTTGACAAGGAACGTACCCAGCACAACATCTGGCGCATCCTGGGCTTCTTCAGCATTGATGTGGTGCAGACGGCCCTTGGCAACAGCAACATTTCCGCGGGGTGCGGCATTCTTGCCATTTCCATTGCGGCCTTGACCATTGTTCGGTGCCGGGCATTGGGGCGCTGAACATTCCTCTTAGGATTGGGGCATTCTCTGGAGTAGTGACCCTTGTTGCCGCATTCAAAGCAGACAACATTGGCATTGCGGTTGAAGTTGTTGAAGTTTCCTCCGGGACGGTTATTGTCATTGGGGCGGTTGAAGTTGTTTGGGCGGTTAGGGAAATTGGGGCGTGGAGCTTGTGGTGGTCGATAGGCAGGCTTGGGGTTTTGCTGAAAGATACGAGGCTTCTGGTTGCTCGAACCTTCCTGAGCATTCATCCTCCTCTTACGACCTTCAAACATAGACTTGCGCTTGGTCTCCAGCTGGATGGCTTTGTCCACAAGTGACTCCAAATCATAGAAGTCATGGATAACCAAGCACACTGCAGTTCATCATGAAGTCCATTCAGAAACGCTCCATCTTCTTCTTCTCTGTGTCGGTGTCATCAGGAGCATACCGAGATAAGTCGGTAAACTCATCTTTACTTCCCTGCCTCAGCTTGCGGAATTCATCCTTCTTCCTCTCAATGAGTCCCCGGAATGTGCTTCTTGCGGAACTTCTCCTGGAACTCAGCCCAGTTGATAACATGGCCAGCTTGCTGGAGAGCCTTGGTAGTTTCCCACCAAGCTCGTGCAGGTCCAGCAAGATAGTGGGTTGCATACAACACCTTCTCATTCTCCCACAGCAACTTCCAGATTGTTCTCGATGGTGCGAAGCCAATCATCGGCTTCCAGTGGGTGAAGTCCCTTGGAATAGGTAGGTGGGTTGGTCTTCTGGAAATCGCTCAAAGTGGATCGCTGGTTTCCATCGCCATTGCCATTGCCACCATTGTTGTTGTTGTTATTGTTGTTGTTTTGGTTGAGATGGGCGGCAGCGATCTGCTGCAGGGCAGCGAGATGAGCTTGACGCTCCTCCCGGGCATTTTGGCGTTCCTCCATGATAAGCGCGAGAAGTTGGGCGGGGGTTGGGTTCGGTGGTGGTGGTGGTGCTCCTCCTCGTGTTGGTGCGACGAGTGTTCGCCATCCTGAAGCACACCGGGTATAAGAGGCAAGGCAAAAAGGTTCGACTAAGGGAAAAGACGATTTCGCGAAGTGGTTGATTAATTAAGGATGATATGGAAAATATTTTACACAGATCAAACAAGACAACACACTTATATAACACAAACATCACATCAAGGAGTTCACAACATCAAGCTTACAACATCGCCCTACATCTAAGTACATAATACATGGTTTCCAAAAGAACCACTACTTCGACTCGACTAGCGATAGGGGGTCAACCTAATCCTGCGGTAGTACTCAAGTCACTCGCCTACTGAGGTGGAACCTCAGGCTCTGCTGCGTCAGCGTCGGACTGGTAAGGTGGCTCCTCGGGTCCTCCTCCTCGTCCTCGAGAACTGCCTCGAGTGGCTCCTCCTCCTCGTCAACTAACTCCTCCTCGTCGTCCTCCTGCTCATAGTCCATCTCCTCCAGGAAGTCGTCATCGTCACTGAGGAAAGCGTTGTTCTCCTTGCGGAGATCCTCGCCCTCCTCCTCCATCTCGTCGTATGGTGCTCCAGATCCTCGATCATCTCGTCCTGCTCCGCCACCCTCTTGCGGAGCTTGGCGATGGTCCTCCTCAGCTGGGTCCTCTTCTTGAGAAGAGCGACCTTCTCCTCCTTCAGCTGCGCCTCACTCTCGCGACTCTCACTGAGCGAGATGCGCTCAAGCGAGACCGAAGTCTAGCACATCAGATCCTCCTGGGTGCGGAAGAGCATAATCTCCATGTCCAGGATGTACTCTCCGAACGTCGGGTGTAGCGGGGATCGGATAGGGTGTCCATCATCGGTGCGCCTCCCGTAGAACCGGAAACGGGAGTTCACTAACTCCGCCTTGTGCTCCTCACAAAGTCGGGCTAGCAACCTCTGCATAGAACGACACAGTCCGTCGTCCCAGTGACGTCCACGGTGGTGAAGATCAGCGTCCTGGATCCGGGAGACTTGATGTTCCCCCGAACAGACGACTCAACCAACCAACACAGGTTCCCGTTGCCGAGAGTGTCCACCTGGGCTCCCTTAAACTCTGGAGCGGGGCGACCTAACAGCTTGCTCAACTCGAACAAGTCCTTCTCGAACATCAACTTGCCGTCCCTCTCAAGCTGAACGAACTCGGTGAAATGGATCGCCATCTACAATTTTTAGCAAAATTTTAAGTTAGTGAGATGACAAGTGTATCAAAATTTTAAATGTAGTGAGGCAACAAGTGAGCAAAATTTTAAGCTTAATGGATGACAAGTGTGCAAAATTTTAAGGATACAAGGAAAAATGTAATATTTAATGAGAGTAAAATTTTGCATAAGTAAGAGGATTGGAGATAAGCAATTTTCGAAAATACTTCACTCCTTTATTTTTAGAAATTAACTTTTGTAACTCCTATCTAGCGACCATGCTAATCTAAGGTCTCTTAAAGTCAGGATGGCTCTGATACCAGCTCTGTGGGGACCCCGGACTAGCCGTCCGAAATACCCGATTATGCTTAACACAACGATCCCGTGATCAGTCTGTCGTTGCACATAATCCGAATGAATACCAAAGTTTACATCCATTACAGTACCGAATTAAAGTCTTACATAAATGGTCATTTAGACCAAGTCTTACATAGGTGCCTTCATGGGCCAAACCAAAATAATCAGCGGAAGCTACGGCGTAGTAGACATCAAATCCTAACGACGACCCGACAGGCAGCTGACTTATGGAGATCCCTAGTTCGCGTAGAAGTCGCCATACTCCTCCTCGGCGTAGTGCTCCTCGAAGTCTGGCTAAGACAATAGCCAGGGACGAAACCAATATGAGTACATTTGATTGTACTCGCAAACTACCCCAACATGAGTATGCACTAGTTTTATTTTAATTTCAGACTTTTATTTATTTAAAACATCTCTATATCTTTATTGAAAAAGGTAAGAAGAATTTTATAACTATCTTTAATAAAATCACCATTTCATATGTTTCTCCAAAACTCCTCCTTTTTCCGACCATAGCCCGTCATGGTCCATTTCCTCCAACAACCTCATACCGATCCGTTGGTATAGGTGTATAAAACATTCTCCACTTCATTTTTCTTTTAAAACTCAACTCTTTTCAAAACTTGCACATGGTCTTAGGACAGCCTTCCAACTGTCCATATCCGAGGACTCGGCTATTCGAATAGTTTTACACTCTGCAGAGGTAGCACGCTTTTCCCACATCCATCCGATAACTCATCGTGTCAGCCACGTCCCGCCATACAAGGTGTATGCGAAGTTGAGTCATCGACCCTAGCCCGTCCTTTGCTCATGCTAGTATAGGACCCTGCCCATATGACACTTTCCATCAACACTTAACCCAGCCCGTCGGAATCTAAGTGTGAGGACTCATAGTTTTGCCTGGCGGTGTATAGGGGACATCCTTCTATCCTCATCCTTATCTTTTTTTTTGAAGCCAAAAACAGTGGGGAAAACCCCCACTGTTTAATTTTCTGTTTTCTCATTAATCATAAATATTTACAAACAGAGTTCAAAACGAAAGAGATTACAAAAGATCTAGCCAGTCCTGCATGCCATCTTTTAGGCTGGGCTTAACCCTATACCTAATATCCTCAATTGAAGATTTAAAAAAACTATAACATACATGAATATCTCTGTTCTCATTGTCAAAAATTATCTTATTACGATGGTTCCAAATGCTCCAACATCCAGCAATCATGGCAATTTTGAAGAATTGATTATTTGACCTGTTTTGTGCATCCGTAATCATCTGATGAAACTCCATATTGGTGTCCCATGATTCACCAACTCTGTTCCAGAAATCAACACTGAAACTACAGGAGAAGAATAAATGTGACATTGTTTCTCGAACTGAATCATCACAAAGCACACAATCAGCCGAGTCCACATGGAAATTTTTCTGGTTAGAAGATCCCTGGTATTAATTCGGTCTTGTATCATCAACCAGAAGAAAAACTTATGTTTCGGAAGACATGGTGATTTCCAGTTCCATTCAAAGATGATAGGAGCTTTTGGATATTTATTAAGTTCTAGATAAACTTTCCTCGTAGAGTATCCTGCTGTTGTCCATGGAAATTTCCAGACATCATTAACTTCTCCATTCTGCATTGTATCCAGCAGATTTTCCAACTGATTACTCTGCTGATATGCAATCATAGACAGGGGCAGACTGAACAGATCTTGCATCCAATCACCTGTTATGTTTCTAGTTTCCTGTATGGTGATCACCTTATTGTTAGCAAATGAATATAACTCAGGGAATTGTATCCTAAGTGGTTCTCCATGCCATTTGTCCTGCCAAAGCATTATACTATCACCTCTAGCTGGCACACATGTAGTTATGTTTTTGTAATCCTCCAAGAAAGTGAGACGGCTTTTCCACCAAAATGATCCTTTTCTGCCTTGACTCACATGTACAGTGTTATTATCATAGTATGCTTTCCACAATAAACTGACCCAAGGTATGTCGAGTTTATTGTAAAATTTATAGAGATTCTTCATCAATAAAGCTTATTATGATCCCTCAAATTTAGAACTCCATGTCCTCCAGCATCCTTTGGTCGGCATACTTTTTCCCACTTTATTAAGCAATTCCCTTTTCTTTCTATGTCTTTCCCATGCCATAGAAATACTCTCATAGATTTTTCCATGTGATCTGTATGGGTATAATGAACCTTAAGTGCACACATAATATGGTTCGGCATAGCAGATATAATAGATTTAATAACCACCAGCCTAGAGCAGTATGACAAGAGATTTGATATCCCAGATAATCTTTTATCCATTTTACTAACAACTGGAGTAAGATCCTCAATCCTGGGTCTTGAAGTCCCCATTGGTAACCCAAGGTAAGTGAATGGCATGGACTCTATTTTACAACCCAGCAGCTGTGCAAGTTCCTCTGTTTTCTCAGGTGGTGTGTTAATAGGCACCAAAGAGGTCTTGTGAAAATTTATTTTGAGTCCAGTGGAGTTGGAAAAAGACTGCAAGATATTCTTGAGATTACTGACTTGTGTATGATCAGCTGGCATGATTATCAGTGTATCATCTGCATACTTTAGTATTGGGTATTTCTGACCATAGCTACTATCCAAAGGAAGACTAAGTAGTCCTTGCTGCCAAGCCTCATTAATAACTATCTGTAGCAATTCAGCTGTAGTAACAAATAAGAGAGGTGATAGAGGGTCGCCCTGTCTGACCCCTCTTTTGCATTTTATAGTTTTGCCAGGCACCCCATTTAAGATCACAGAGGTTGTAGCTATTTGAAGAATATTACGAACCCATCCAATAAATATTTCTCCAAAACCAAGATGATTCAGCATGTCCAGAATAGCACTGTGCTCCACCATATCAAATGCCTTTTCGAAATCTATTTTAATAATCACAATTTCCTTATTTGTTTGATGACATAGATGCAGATACTCAAATGCCCAGGAAATACAATCATGGATTGATTTGGTTTTGATGAAACCATATTGATTCTGATGAAGAAGTGGTATAATTATCTTCTGTACTCTGTTTGCCAATAATTTGGTTATTATTTTCAGTCCCATGCTAACCAATGAAATCGGCCTAAAATCTGCTGCAATCTCTGGATTTTGCACTTTCGGAATAAGAGCAATAAAAGCTGTGTTAATACTGCTTAAATCCAAATTTCCAGAATGAAAACTGTTGCACAGACCGTAGAATTGCTCCTTGATATGATACCAAAATCTTTTCATAAATAAACCATTGAACCCATCTGGTCCTGGTGATTTGTCTAGTGGCATATGATTTATAACCCCATCTATTTCTTCCTTGGTGAATGGAACCTCAAGTTCACGTAAATTTTGTGGAGTGATTAAGCTGCTCAAATCATATTCCATAATTGGGCTTTCAGTCTTGCCAAGCCTGTTTTGAAAAGCAGCCCACAGAATATTTGCCTTTTCCTCATGCTCAGTTACTACAATATTGTCACCACTATGCAGTGATGTAATTTTGTTTTGCCTGTAATTTCTCGTTGCAATTGCATGGAAAAACTTGGTATTTTCATCTCCAAGTTTGGCCCATCTTATATTAGCTCTTTTCCTCCAATACAATCTCTTTGCTTCTAGTAATTTGTACAGATGAGCTTTGAGTGCTGTTCTGAAATTTGTCTCAGGGATAGATAGTGTTCTCTGCTCCTCCAACCCATCTAGCATGGCCAACACATAGCTGCAATTATCTATTGTAACTGACAGGTTAGATAGCTTCTTGCACCAGTTCTTAATTCCATATCTGAGAGATTTGAACCTGGCAGTAATATCCTGAGCAGGATTTTTATACACACCCGTATGCTGCCAATTTTTTCTACAGTTTCCTTGAAATCTGGGAAATCTAACCAATATTCCTCAAACCTGAATATATGCGCTTTCAGGATATTTGAGGATATTTGAATGATAATTGGTGTATGATCAGAACCGAGCCTGGCCATTGGAGCAGCAATAGTATTTGGAAATGCATTAGTCCATGAATGAGAAGTGAAGATCCAATCAAGCTTTTCCAATAATGGTGTGCTTTGCATATTGCTCCATGTGTACGTTCTTCCTTTTAAAGGTATCTCTTCTAAATCCTGAGCTTGGATGATCGAATTAAATAGCATCATGTTGTTCACATTTCCCCCATCTCTGTTTCTGTCCTCTGTACTTCGAATCATATTAAAATCCCCCATTATGATCCAATATTCATATGTGGAGGCATCTAGTTGAAGGAACCAGTCTGCAATTCTTGTCTACCTTCACTCGTACAAGGTGCATAAATGTTTGTCACATAAATCTCTCTAGCAGAAGAAGTGCAAATCAGTTTAACCGTGATTTCAAATTTGGACTGGCTGATCACAGTTCCAGTAAAATGATTTCCATTCCAAATAGTAATAAGACCTCCAGATCTACCAATGGATGGTTGAAATGCAAACTGATCCATTCTTCTTGGACAAAATTTCTTAATATAGCTACTATCAAAGGTCTCTTTTTTAGTCTCTTGTAAGCAGATGACATTACAGTTACTTTGAGCAATTTTATTTGAAAGATCATCGCACATTTCTTGCGACTTTACTCCTCTTGAGTTCCAAATAAAGAAGTGCCAGTCTCTATTCATTATAAACTCTCTTTTTGTGTTGTAACAGTGAGTCAGGTACTGTACTCACAATAATATAGCAGTGTTCCTGATCACACCATATAGTCTGAACACACGGATAAAAACAGCAGGAACAATACTGTAACCATAATCCTCTGAACTGCTTCCGCTGACAAACACACTGTAGCTGATCATACTGGGCATACTGAGGCAGACCAAACTAAGCATACTGGAACTGAACACACTGATAATGCAATTGGACAAACTGAAAATAGAACTTCCTAAGGATGCCAGAACAGCAGAAGGCCCTGTTCTTAGCCATGTGAACTCTGGATTCACTCGTTATCATCGGAACTGATGTAGTTTAGTGTAGTTTCGGATAGCACCGTAGATGGCATCCTGCAGTGGGTAGCACCAATCACCTGGAGAGTGTCAACTGGCAGATGTGGTGGTGGTGCTTCTTTATCATTAACCACAGCAGCTTGAAACTTGGACTCCAAGTTGGCAGCTGAGGTGGAGCATTCTCCAGCTTCCTTAGCACTCTGTTGGTCTTTGAAACCTGCATTCAGTCCTGCAATTCTATTACTGTGCCTAAGAGACATTACTGTCTTATGAACCTCCTTTTTCTGTCTCTTAGCTAGAGCAGGAGGCGGCATCTGCACTGCTTCTTGAACATTAGTAATGTCAGTAATCTCCACTGAAGAACTACTGTTTCTAGCTTGGTTTGCAGGTGAGCTAATTGTGCTGATCTGTAAAGTACAAGTTCTAAAAGTGTTTGTAGTCCCACTAGATTCAGAGATACTACATCTAGCTCCTGAGATTTTAGTGTTTCCTAACATGGGAATGATCTCATCAGCATTAACAATAAGTGAAGCAATCAGATTCTTGAGTGTATTAATTGGATCAATATTCTCAGGTGCTTGTGGTGCTTCCTGCTGTTGAACAGGTGTATTGGGCTCCACCTCATTACCTATCTCCTCCTCTTCCATAGCTACAGGAGCCGTATCAACAGGAGCAGCCGGTTGTGGTGCAGCATCATGTTGCACCTCCTCATGATCTTCATGTATGTCTGGTGGAGTTTCTGAAACGTGGGAAACACTGTATGCTGGGGACGATGGTGCAATCGGCGTATCTTCAGATGGGCTTATATGAGCCTTTTTTGTAACCACTTTCCAATAAGATCTCTGTTTGGTGTTTCTGAATTGACAGCTAGCAGCGATATGCCCAGTTTCTTTGCAGGATTTGCACCTAATTGGGTTGGTACATGAAGGCCTTCGATGGCCAGGCGATAAGCAACGCTTGCAAGTAACCGGCCTGTACTCGATCCGGACTCTAGGTCTCGTGTTGATCATGTTGTTTCTGTTACCGCATCTCACGTAAACTGGTTGTTGTTCCATCGTAGACGGAACAAACACTTGACCCCTGTACAAATTTGAATTTGAAAGATCCTGATCCGAAATAAGCTCAGATGCAGCTGCAGTCCGTAGATTGCGATCAAACCCATGATTCTCAGATCTAGCAGGTAAAAGTGTCCGATCACCCAGTGGAATAGCATTGGCCCCAGAAAGAACTGACTGATTATGATCAATATGTCTAGAAGCTGCTTGTAAATAGGAATGATTATGCTGTCGAAACCTAGCAGTTCTTGGTTGAACAGCAATGTGTTGTTGTCTCTTTTTCGAATGAACAACAGTCCACTCATCGCCCTGTTCTTTGTACCAGTTTAATTCCTCACGCTGCCAATTAGGTCCTCCAAAACCCCAGAGATTAAAATAGCAAACAAAGTCCTTTGAAACATGAGATCTTATATTCAGAATCAAAAAACCCACCGCTTTAGAGCACACATTAAACAGAAACACTCTTCCATTGATCCATGAAACCCTCAGTTCATCAAATGCAGCCCCGAGACAAGCAGCGAGTGCAATGCTAACGTTGCGTGGGTTCAGTTCAAATGTAGAACGACCAAATGAGACGATCATAGAGAAACCAGTCGAAGACGAGACTGGGTTTACTGGGGTGGCAAAATGATCACGAACTTTCCCACGAAAAGCATGACCCGGTGTGAAATCCAAACGATGCGCGATGGAGTGGGGATCAGAGAAAGGATCACGTAATTCCATACCTTGATCCAGAAGGTCTAGACCAGCTGCGAGATCTGATCCTTGATCCAGAAAGTCTTGACCAGCAGCGAGATCCGATCCTACCATGTGTGCTTCTAGAAACGCCATGAGATCGGTATGTGGATGTGGAGGAAAAGCAGGAGAAGAAGATGATCGGTTTAGAAATGGAAAGGAGGTCACCGGAGAAGGAGATCGCCGGTGATTATGGCTAGAAGGTGGTGGTGGGGTGGAGAGCGCCGGAGGGAGCCATCCCGAAACCTCCACGTACGCTCTCCTCCTTATCTTTCCATAGAGTTTGAGCGAGGACCCAGGTTAGGGGTAGGTCACCAAACCATCCCCTCATGCATAACGGAGTCATCTCCGTCGATGAGGCATCCCATACTAATATGAGCAAATTATATGACTAAGCCCTTTTCCCATATGTGGGTAAATGTGGTCGCACAGGGTAAGATTGGTCGTCATAGTACTAGGACACACTGTGCATTTTTCATAAACATCACCATTCTCCATTTCTCCACTTCAATACCGACATCTCGGCATTTCCTAACCACACAAGTATTTTCAAAAGAGTTTTGAATAAACCATGTTTATTTTTTCCATCATATAATTTTATATAAACTATCTTATACTTTTACGTAGGGTGGCAAAATAATTTCCATATACTTTTTGAAAAGGTTTTAGAAAATCTTTGCCTTAAGAGTAAATCATGTTTATCAAAGTAGATGCATATATTTGGGTTGCAAGCTCAGAGGATAGCTTGCCTTGCTCGATAAAGTGACCTTGGTCTTGATCTTCAGGTTCAACAAATTCCCCTTCCTCGATAAATCCGACAACGCTCTCGTCTAATTAATAAACAAACAAATACAAACAATCACTAAACTAGTCAATCAACATCACAACATTACAATCTTAAATGCTATAAATACCCACTTCACACATCAAACAACACACTTTGGTTTCAAATTAATTGAATTAAACATTATTTATTTATGTCTTAAATATGGCAGAAACTTGTTGAACATGTTTAATTGCACAACTCAAGTTCTGTTGATCACAAAAATACAAACTAAATTTCTACAGAAAGCTACTGATGTGTAGAAGACAACACAATTTAGTTTGGATTAATTGGAGTTACCAAACTCGCTACATAATTGTTTTAATCAAGAACTTAATAATCAAGTTTTAGTTACAAATTAAGTTCTATTGATCCTAAAATTAAATCCTTTTAGGGGTAACTAAACATGACTAATTTTTAACTAACAAAATTGGTCCTAATTCATTTGGGTTAACCATTAAACATCTTTAATTGTTTTAGTGCAGAAGGGTTTTCTAACTTCAACTTTATGCTAAACAATTATCACTGCACAATTAATTCTACCAAACTTAGGAAAGCTAATATATTACAGTACCAAGCTAACAAAATTGGTTTGGAATTATTTGTCTTAACAGAGTATCAGAAACAAACAAGTTTAGATTTTAAACCTTCTGTGGCATTTTTAATAATACATTTTTATTATTTATCTAAATGCCATGAAACCACTTGGGTTGGTTAAACAATATCATAAGCTTTCCAGAACATTTGGATTTGATTTATTTGGATTTGTAAATCTCGAGATATTGAATTTCTAAGTTGATGCCAGTATTGAAATTTCAGAGAGATTTAAATTAGAAAATCCTGCTGTTCTGGATAATGTTGAGATTTCTGACGGGTGGGGTCCACTCGTCAGTGACTCAAACGAAACGCTGCGCGCGCTGGATAATGTTTAAACGTCTGACAGTGGGGTCCGCCTGTCAGCCTCACATCTAACTGAAACGGTACGCTGCCGTGGATCAAAGATCCAACGGCTCACGTTCAATCGCAACGGCGACGACCTAAACTGGGCGGCGCCGTGGCTCCGGCGACGGCGAGGTTGGTGAATCGCTCACCTAGGGCTCGGGAGGATGTGCAGATGGTGCAGAGGGATCGCGGAGGCTTGGGGAAGATCGCTAGAGGAGTTGCACTTCCTGGGACGGCTCCAGTCGACGGCGGTGAGCAGCTCCGCTTCAGCAACGGCTCCGCCCTCCTGGCGGTGCATGAGGGAAGGTGGAGCAAGGGAGAGGGAGTGGTGCGGTGTGGAGAAAATGAGAGGGCTCGGGTGGCTTATAAGCTCGAGCTTCGGTTCATGGTGGTCGTCGTCCACGCGGTGTCCAGTGGGTGGGAGAGATCGGCGGAGGCTGTCTGGGGGGCCGCGGGTGAGCTATGGAGTGGCTGGACGCAGCCATGCAGCGTGGGTGCAGTGGCGCGCTGGCTCGACCGTGGTGTCCACGGGTCGGCCATGGCGGACGTCGAGCACGGACGCGTGCTATGCGCGCGAGTATGGCGCGGTCTGGCTGGTGTTTTCGCGTCCAAGGGAGCAGAAGAGCGAGGGAGAGAGGGGGGCACGGCGCTGGGCCTCCATGGCGTCGCCACCTCCTTCGCCAACAGTGGCGACCATGGCGGCATGGGCGCGCGGCGTCTGTCCCCTGGCGGCGACCACGGCGGCTGCTCCCTGCCCGATTTTTCGGCTCCAACGGGCGCGGTGAGAGGAGTGGAGTGAGAGGAATCGATCTGTGCCTAGGATTCGACGAATGAAACTCGAATTCGATAGAATTTGGTTCGGATTTGGGGACGAACACGACACTGTCACCAGGTGTTCGACAGTGTCCTCACCCAAATTCATATTCATATTTTTGCAATTTGTTTTCATAATTTGCTTCCTACATATTTACCATGATTTGTGGTGCTGTGTTGGATTTTATTTGACAAGTACAACATAGCACATTTTTGTGATTTAAGAAGATAAAGAAAGGTTTGGAATTTAAATTTAGGTTTTTGAATTTAATAATTGGAGAGGGAAAGTTGTAGGAATAAAAATGAGAGTGATCATATTCACTCCACTGAATTTTGTTTGGAATAAAAATAATTTCTCACTTGGAGAAATTTGGTGACACTTGTCACATGAGTTTTATTGTTTTAACTTTTGTTTTTATTTCTTTTCTTTTCTTCAAGTTTTTAATTAGAGCTAACAACCAACACAATCAACAAGAAATAATTATCACAAGCAACAATATGAAATCAACACATATAAATTAACAAAAGTTTTTGTTGGCCACATTTTTGATATAATAATACCGATTATAATTTTGGAATGTTACACTTACCATGTAAGACCTATTGCTCGTGCGATTTGGGATCCTCATTTTGGTCAACCTGTTGTGGAAGCGTTTACACGTCCAGTTAATGTCGCCTATTCTGAAGTTTATCAATGGTGGTATACAATAGGATTACGCACGAATGACGATCTTTATACTGGAGCTATTTTTCTATTATTTTACATCTACAACCCAAATGGAAACCAAGCCTTCCGTGGTTCAAAAAGCTGTACAACTTTGACCATAATTTGTTCTTCGAATATGTTCACAAAATTAATATAATGACATATGAATCAAAAGAATTTTGCAAAACAAATCCAACGGTACCATTTATACATTCTCAATCCATATAATTTAGTATACATTAGTGGTTAAGTCGAGTTTCAAAAACCAGCACATAAATAATGCGCCTTAAATTTTGGAAGGGAGGGAGTAGCGATTTAACTCTTAGGCAGCACTATATGGTCAACAAAGATTTGATCTTTGCCCTGTTTTTGCTTTGTGGGAGATTTTTTTCCCTTCAAGAATACGACTGAGTTTTCTCTTTCATGAACAATGAAATCCAAACATTAGGTCAAATAAGCTTAAGTGATTAACAGCAAGCCGTCCTTTTCACCAGGCTGTCTCGTAAATTGACAAAGCCTCTAGTGGTTGGTGCATATGGAGGAGAATAAGTTGGAACAGATGGAGAAGAATACAAGTTTAACTTAGGCGAAAATTCAAAAAAAAAAGTTTAACTTAGGCTCGTAATTTGTTGAGATTTGACAAAGAAAGAGACAGTGTGCTACATTTTCTTATACTTGGATCAGCTGCCTAACATTGTAACGCATGTAATCTGCACTGCAGTTCTGCTCGAAGCAAATTGTAACCTTCACCAGTGTCCACTTCAACGTGGTGTGCCACACATGGTTTGGTCGATTAGAGTTAGAATTGAGGTTTTTGTGATATTTTGTACTTCGAATTAATGCCGACTGTTGTGGTCACAACTCACAAATGAGAACGGACCGCAAACGACAATGGTAGAACATGCCTGCTCGCAGTTCACAAAGACAACAAATGCTCACGGTTCACACAGAGAGCAAACAGTTCATAAAAAAAAATCAAATGCTAGCAGCTCACGCGCCAATTGGTTTACCAAGCCGGGATTCGACCTCGCGTTAGCAATTATCAACTGAGAAAAAAAAAACTAACGCGGCACGTGAATCGCTTGGCTAGTGGTGACACACGGCAGAGTTTTGACATTTTTTTTTCGGAGACCAAAGGGCAAAGTTTTTACCGAGACCAGGAAAATGGCAGTTGGGGCATGGATGACCGGTCAAGTTCATGCCAGACAGTCCAAACGACCAGCCAAGCAGCCAGTCGACCCATGCCGTAGTACATCACCACACTGCGGTGCAGCAGCAGTAGCAGCGGTTGATTTACTCAAATCCGTGGAGTTTCTTCAATTAACAGCTGTGAGAACGATCGCTTAAACAATACATTCGGCAGACAAGTGTATCAATATTTCTAAACAGAAGTGTGAGAAGAATGAAATAGAGAAGTTCATATTACAACCCTGAACTTACACCGGAGTTTAACTTACAACCCTGAAGTTCAAAACGGTTAAGACACACCCCCAACTCTTGAAACCGGTCAGGATTCAACCCTCTCCTGCCAGTTGACCGGTTTTGTACAGTAAACCAGTCAGTCAGCAAAAAATTTCAAAATATCCATAAAAAATCAAAAAAATGTTTCAAAAAACTGTAAAAAAAATTATGTAACATTTTTTTAAAAAATAAGTAAAATTAAATTCGTGCCTGTTAGAAAGTTTGAAATTCCGCACTGTTCGGAGGTCATTTTGTCTTTTTGTCACGGGCTCCTCGAATGTCCAAACTTCACCAATTTTGGCACGGGCATCATGCACTAAAGCATCTTTCACCACAATTTTTTTTGAATTTTTTGAATTTGTTTGCTATTTTTAATGATTTTACTGTTCACCATGAGTAGATTTGGGCTTGCTGACTGCATGGTTTACTGTTCAAAACCGGTCAACTGGGACGGGAGGGTTGAATCCTGACCGGTTTTAAGAGTTGGGTGTGTCCTAACCGGTTTTAAACTTCAGGGTTGTAAGTTAAACT
Organism: Poa pratensis; assembly: GCA_947311845.1. NCBI lineage: Eukaryota > Viridiplantae > Streptophyta > Magnoliopsida > Poales > Poaceae > Poa > Poa pratensis. The sequence continues at coordinate 55,993,123 of CAMZMU010000055.1, read as the reverse complement.
CCGGTGTAAGTTCAGGGTTGAAATATGCACTTCTCTCAGAATGAAATAGGCTCAAGAACTAAGGAATAAATCTAGGTAGTTTTCGCTTCTGCGTGATCAAACTTGGTATTTTCTGCAACTGGAAAAGCAGAGCAGCAAAATAACGAACATAAGGACGCGATTCAGCCACCAATGGGGTTGTCAACTAAGATCTGATGACCCTGGGTTGATCATTAGGAAACAAAAGATCAATCACGCAGTGACGCTAGAGTAGCCATGCAGAGAAAAACCACAATTCAGGAATCACGACATCGAACAGAAGGCATCACACATGAGAACCAGAACGACACAAGTACTAGATCACACCGGATAAATAAATAGCACTAGAGAGAAGTATCTACAAGCAAGCACACGGGTACAATCTCTACTAACGAGATAACATCATCATCCTCAACGAGTGACAGAGTAGCAGTAGCAGCAGATCTGGGGCAAAATGACACGAATAACGAAAAAATCGGTGCTAATGACAATAGTAATAATAAATGGATCTAGGCAGGCGGCGGTACTACGGTAGCAGCAGAGGCATCATCGACGGGCGGTGTTGACGCTTCAGTTGCGGACGGCGGCGAAGAGGAAGGCGGCGGCGGAGGCGACGAGCGCGGCGGCGAGGGGGGGCGCCGCGGAGCCGGCGGCGGACATGGGCTGGGCGCCGGGGCCTCCTGGGCGGCGACGAGGGAGAAGGCGGCGACGGAGAGGACGGCGACGACGGCCAGGGCCTTGGACGCGACGGTGGTGGCGGCCATTGCTTGCTTCGGTTGGGGGAGGAGGAGAAGGTGGTGTGGTGTGATCTGGTTGTTGTTGTGGCGGCGGAGGGTTTGTAGAATAGGGGATGAGAGATCTTTGCTGGTAGTGGGGAAAGGTGCTGGGGGAGGGGGTATTTATCGGGCGGAGGCGCGGGTTAACGGCTTAGCGGGTCTGGTGGCGCCAGCTGGCCAGCCTATATGCGGTTGACGCGTTTTGGCCGTTGTAATAATCTGGAGTGGCAGTGTGGCACAACCGAATTATGGAGATTTTTTTTTTGATTCGCAAAAAAAAAGGATAGCCCTGGATTTAACTAGTGTAGACTTTGGATGTTTATAAAAATGAGAAAAGTAACAATATCATATACTCTGGTGAGAATTTACCTTGTGGTGAGAATGCTGCTGCTATAGCGTGTTACTGTAGGCGCCAAGGTCGGCAAACGTGTACTACTCCACTCTGCAGAAGTGCAGATGGAGGCTGCAGTTTGCGGCTGGGGCTTGGCACGCGTACGGCGTTCACATCACATGTGTGCCTTTGGCCTTGCTTTGCTGCAAAGGCAGCACGCAGGCCCGGCCACGCCCTGCACCGTCCTTCACGCGCAGAGGGCCAACGAAACAGACACGCCCTACCCGCGAAGGTTTTACTTTTGGACGTGCTCTGGCCGTGTAAAAACACGCCACCGACACCTCTCCAACTTGAGTTTGGCAGCAGCTCGCAATCGCATCGACCGTGACACTCGCTTGGCTCGCTGTGCCATACACCGTTGCCATGCGGCCGACGTGCTCCTTCGCACCGACCTGGCCATATGTGGTGGATACATGCGGACGCCCGCACCAAACTTGTCCTAAGCTAGTAGTACCCTCAAACTCTCAAACCCTCAAACCAGTTTAAAGATTGAGAATTGGTATTTTTTGGCACTTTTAAGGGTTGAAAAACATAGACAAAGACTAGAACCCTCAAACCCAACCCTTATAACGGGGTCATTTGGCATATCACAATTTTCATCATCTCAATAACGGTTTGAAGAAAACAATAACCATTCTAGTTATTATTACAACACCGAATAGTACTTTCAAGCACATAATAATCATTCAATTTATTACAACAATGTTTTTGCAAATTACAATAATTGTTCGAATCAAATAGGACATAGAAAAGTAAAACAAAGGTAGATCATGGGACTTGGCGCCGCCCATCCAACTGCCACTGGTGCTCTACTAGATCATCCCGGAGCTGACCATGAGTGTTTGCATCCTCAATCTCACGATGTGCTTCAAGAAAAGCTTGTACGCGACAACGGTTTCTTTCCGGTTGCACACGGGTACCAACATTGTCATAGAAACAAGGCAGGTTTAACCCTCTCTCATCCTCGAGGATCATGTTGTGTAGAATCACACAACATTTTATGATGTTCTCCAAGGTTTTTTTGTCCCAAAAACGAGCTGGACCCCGAACTATGGCAAACCTTGCTTGCAAAACACCGAAAGCTCTCTCAATATCCTTGCGGGCTGCCTCTTGTGCCTTGGTGAAATGAGCCTCTTTTCTGGTTAAGGGCACCCCATTTTCTCCTTGATGGACTTCACAAGAGTTGCCCAATCGGGATAAATGCCATCGGTGAGATAGTATCCCATTGAGTACTCATTGTACATGATTTTGTAGTTGCAAGTTGGAGCATCCCCAGAAACTAATCTTGCAAACAAAGAAGATCTATTGAGCACATTGATATCATTGAGTGTTCCCGGCAAACCAAAAAATGCATGCCAAATCCATGTGTCCTCCGATGCCACGGGCTCAAGCACAATGGTAGCATAACGGCTTTTACCGCAATACATTCCTTGCCATGCCTTTGGGCAATTTTTCCATGTCCAATGCATGCAATCAAGACTACCAAGCATCCCCGGCCATCCCCTTTTTTCATTCATCTCCATCAATCTCTTTGTATCTTCCTCGTTGGGTGCCCGAAGATACTCATCACCATACAACCGGATGACCAATTTTGCAAACCTACGGACGGACTCCGTGGTTGTATCTTGTCCAATGCGAAGATACTCGTCGGTATAGTCCGCGGGTATGCCATAGGCGAGCACCGGCATTGCAGCCGATATCTTTTGGTACCCACTAAACCCCATGATACCGGCGGCGGATCTACGACGCTTGAAGTAATCTGAGGCGGCCTCACAAATCGGTGACAATCTTCACAAACAAACTACGGCGCATTTGGTATCTTCTCCGAAAGAGGCGAGGTGGGTATGTCGGTACCTCCGTGAAGTAGTCTTGCATCAATTGCTCGTGTCCGAGACCGCGGTTCCGGTAGATGGTGACTCACCCCATCTTCGACCCTCTCCTCTGATCCATCAGCTTCGCGCGGTCTTCAAACTCTTGCACGTCGAGGAGGAGGCCCATCATCTCGACGTCGTCGTCTTGAAGCAACTCCTCAATGTCCGAATCATCCGATGACGACCAACCGGAATCATCGGACAACGACTCCATGTCGTCGGTGTTCACCTCCATCTACACAATACAACAAACAATAAATTGTGAGTGCCAACAATGAATCAAAAAGGAAAAAATGAAACAAAAAGAAAGAAAAGGAGGCATACCTGCGGGTCGGCGAGGAGAGCTTGGGGCGGCGCGGCTGCCTCTGGCCCGCCTGGCCTCTGGCGCGGCGGCGAGGAGAGCTCGAGGAGGCCTGGGGCCGGCCTGCCTCTGGCTGCGGGAGGCGGCTGGGGGGCGGGAGGCGGCTGGGGGGCGGGAGGCCGCTGTCGATGGTGGGCGGGGCGCGGCAGGCGGCCTGGTGCGGGAGGCGGCGGACGGCCGGGGGGCGCGGCGCGTCGGCTGGGGGAGGTCGAGGAGGTGGAGGAGAGGTTGAGGAGGCCGGGGGGCGGCCGGACGGCGAGGAGAAGGCTCGGGGCGGCGGCGGCCGTCGCGCGGCTCGGGTGGCTGCTGCGCGGGGTGGGAGGCGGCGGGGAACGGCGGATCCGGCGGCGAGGAGTGCGGCGCAGCTGCGGCGGGCTCGCGCGCGTCGAGGGGAGGCGGCCGGAATGGCGGCGGGCGGCGGCCGGCGGCTCGGGTGGGCGCGGGCGGGAGGTTGGGGACGGGGAAAAGTCTCTCCCGCGCGACGACGGAACACGAGTGGGGTTGGGGTAGTTTTCGCTCCCCAACCCTCACTTCTACAGGTTGGGAGGGGGCTTGAGGGTTGGACCTTTAATTTTTTTTTGAGGGTTTAAGGGTTACTGGGTTCTAGTCTACGTGTTTTTTCGCTTGCAAACTGTAAAAAAAAGTTATTTATAAGGGTTTGAGGGTTTGAAGATACTACTAGTGATGCTCTAACATATGGTTGCCTGCTCCCGCGTCTTGCTCCCATCTGTGCTCCCCCTCCATCCGACGGTTCCCATCTTTTATGCTTGCAAACCTTTTTTCTCTCAGACAAAAAAACAAATCTGCAACTAAACCGATTCATTTCTTGGCGCATCCCAGCACGCATCCTCCACAGTCCACACCGTCTTCGGCGAACATGGAGGGATCCAATAATCCAATTTACGTTCGCCGCACTCTTCCCGCCGTGCACAGCTTCTCGACGGCCGGAACGGAGGAACATGTGCACGGTGGCGTCAATCCAATTCATTCCAGATCGATTACCATGGAGCCGTGGAGGGCAGGATCGACACAACGAGGCAGAGGCGATCCAGTAATTGGCCGGTCTTGGGGACGACGACCTCGTCAGCGCGACGAAGCGGCGGCAGAGGTGACACTTGGTGCGCCGCAAGAGAGGAGATGAGGATGAGCTGGGATTAGAAATCGGTAGAGGGGAGCAAGCTGGGTGTTTCTCCGCCCTTATCTTGGAGAGGTGAGCACGTCGGCGACTAGAATCGAGATGGTTGTGGGACGTTGTGGACATGCAGATTATGCTAATAAAATCATGACACGACCACGGGACACGCTCGCCGCAGGGATGGTGAACTGGGCTCATCGAGCCTTAGGCCGGCGTGGCGGAGGCTCTAAGCCTCTAATCATGACTGGCGGTGGCGCTCGCTCGGCCCAGACCGCGCCCGTCCCTGCTCCTAGTCCGGCTACCGGCTCTGCTCTCGACGGCCTCTGGTTCTTCCTCAAGACCGGCGCTCCGTCGACCTCGTGCTCCCCGGCTGGCATTCGTGGCTTCATCGGCCGTCCCTCCTGACTCCCGGTGTTCCCCAAATCTCTGCCACGCATTTGTTTTTATCGAGAAAAAGAAAGTAGGGTCAGAAAAACGAAGAACCGTCGGATGGATGTGGGAGCACGGATGGGAACAAGAGATGGGAACAGGCAAGCCCGGTCCCTAACATATTACGCGGCTTTCCCTTCGTTCGTGGCCGGCCGCCCTCCCTCCTCTTTTGCCTTGCTTCACGGCGAAGGCAGCGAGTGCCCTTGCCCTTTTGCCTACGTCCACCCATCGATCGACCACGGCAAAGTTTGGCACGCATACACCGGCGTCCGGCGGCACGCGTGACACTTGGCCCCGTCTAGCACAGAAATCCGTTTTCTTACGACTCACTCGAGACCAGAGGCCGGGATAGAAAGAAAGGTGGAAGATAACGACGTTTACCTATCCCATTCCACGGTTATAGAATTCAACCTTATTCCGGTCGAGCGCCCCCAACACGCCACAAACTCTCTAGGTAGGAGATGAAAGGCAGACTGTTCCAATTTCGAACGCTCCCTCGTTTGTTTAGTAAGGCAAGTACTACATACAACTGCAATCCTGCAAAGTGAGAGCTGGCTGGAAACTAAACAACGGTAGATAGGAAATTGCCTGCTCTCGATCTTCTCCATGAGCTCAAAAAAGCTGGTCCTAATAATAGGTACTTCTCTATTGATTCATCTACCTGTATCCCATCTTCTTTCCTAGGGGCCGGTGGTTGCAGACTCTCATGGATGTCACTAGTAATTAAACAGCTGTCACGCATAACATAGCCACAGACACAAATACATATGGTCCTCACCTAATTACTTTGCACGCTACTCCATCTTGTTGTGGTGTACTACTGTACTCTAGCTCTCACTTTCTCGGCACACAGATTTGGTCGGTTGCACTGCGCTCCCATCTCGCCCGAGACGATGTGTGAATGCCCTCCACGAAGGCGAAACATTGCCGGCCGGTTGTCGGTTTCGTATTCTTTGATTTGTCGTCGTCAACACAGATGGCCGCGCACGTTACGTTCATCACTTGTTTACTAATCTTTCCGAGGAATATAATTATGTGCCCTTTAAGTAATCTATCTAAGTATTGCGGCTCGCTGTGCAGCCCACAAACCTGAATTATTTAAGCGTATCTGTCGCATTATGCTCCACATGATTAGTCTCGATAGCAGTAATGGCTGTCACAGCCGCAAAGCAATTGGAAGCTTCTGCGAGATCCTTATTGTATGCCATCATGGAGGCCAGGAGATAATCGATACTTCAGCTACTAGTGTCTACCGCTAGCTAGCTGCTAGTACGTTATTACAAAGTTATCCATGCATGATTAGCATGTAGAGTAGTGCCAATGTTTTGACTATTCACAGCGCTAAGCTGCATTTCCTTAATGCATCTTTTTTTATTCCTACGTGGTAGAACCACGTGATATTTTGATAGAGGAGGATGCAACAATACCGAAATTGCAAGCATGAGGAATTGAACTCGGTTGGGTGGAAAAGTATCGGCCCCTCCCCACCACTAGGGCACGCCTTATTCTGCGAAGAAAGATCAAAAGCAGTGACGGTAGTCTGGCAGCTTGCAGACATTGCGCTGCAGTGGCATGGCACTGTCTGCCTGTCTATCTGTCTTGCTTTGCCTTGCAAGCAAAGCAGAGAATGGGCACACAATTTTTGATTCACTCTGTTTTGATGGATAACATGGTCGTAGCCTTGTACTCCCTCCGTTTTAAATTAGATGACTTTTCATTCGTTTACGTGCGGATGTATCTAGACATGTAGCAAAGTAACAAAACAGATTAATTACTTTCGTACTCCCTCCTTTTTTAATATAAGATGTTTTAGCATTTGACTACATGCACATGTACACAAATGTATGTAGACATGTGTTAGTGTGCATATTCACTCAGTTTAGTATGTATCTAGACAACATGTACAACACCTAAAACATCTTATATTAAAAAATGGAGCGAGTAGTACTTAGGCAACTCCAACGCGGGGACGTAAAACAGACACGATTTGTTTTCGTTTTGGTTCGTTTAGGTGGCCAGGTGGACATCCTTCCACGCCCTTGTCTATCGATACACCGGTACAACCTTGTTGAGTCGCTGCAGAATCCAACTGACGCAGGCGCTAGCATCTTGCCGTTGAACGGACATCAGCTCCGAGCCGCCAGCTCGCCCTCGCCGTCTCACGCCGGAGACGAACACGAAGACGCCCTCCATCTTCCACTGCACCCACCGAGATCGCCGACGAAGAAGAGCTTCCCGCCTGCAAACTCCCACGGATCTTCAACAAAAGCACCACCCACCGCCGGAGCGAAGGGCGAAGAACCCCCCAGACAAGATCCAGCACCGCCAGCACGGACGCTGGATCGAGGGGGCGCACGCTGCGACTCCGAGAAGCAGCAGGTGCGCAGGAGACGGCAGCTCCGCCAAGGGCCTCCACCGGAGCACCCCGAGCAGAGGAGAGGGCCGCCGTCCGCAAAAGCCTCTCCGACCACGCCGCCACCTCCACAGCGCCGCCGGCAGGCACCCACACACACCTAGGCTATGTACACACCGGGATCCGTCGATTCCCCGTCCTCCCGCCGCCGGAGCGGCCGCGGAGAGCGAGGAATCGGACGGATCGCGGCGGCGAGCTGGTTCGCACGGGGAGAGCCCAAAGAATTGCCTGCTTCCACTGTAGCTGGGGAAAAGGAGGGGGAGGGGTCCGTGCTCTCTTTCCGGTCAACCACTTTGTTCTTCTTCTGGATGAAAATTCCTGGTTCCAGATAATTCATTGCCCTGCTAAGGTAACAAACCACACAACACAGCGGGCAATGCTTCCTTTGTTTTGATTCATAGCATCGCTATTGGTACTTGCAAGGTAACCAATATAATTACATTTTCCATACTACAGTATTCAGTGCATTTTATGGACTTGCAACAAAACATTCAGGTTTTTGAACAACTCTGTTCAGCAGGCTTGGTTTCGATTGAGTGAGAATCTATCTATATATCAAAGTCGACCTCTCCAGCGCGCCCTCAGCCTGCCCACGTCACCCCCATTTTTGATCCGACGGCCAGGAGACGTCCACGTCGCCCTCCACCGCGGCACTGTACTAGATACAGTGTCGCACTTCTACAGTGCACTACAATGTCGCACTTCTACACTGTGCAACGCGCTCCGCGCCGTCGATTTTCCATCGGACAGCCAGCGTAGCAACCCAACGTGGCATTTTTACGAAAAGGATCCTCTGCTCACACGAAATTGCGGAGCAGACCCAAATTTGCACGCAGAAGGACTAATTTAAGAATTTCAAAAACCGCAGGGGCTTCTCTGCAAAAACACCGCCACACCCCCCTTTCTTCTCCTCTCCCCGCGCGGCCGCGACGCTGCCGCCGCCGCCGACGCGCGCTGCCGCCACTGCGCTCCTCCCTCGACGGATTTACGGGCACGGCGACGTGCGTCGTCGCTTGATCTACCTCCTCGCCGAGCGCCGTCTGCCGGAACACCGCCTAGCCGCCGGAATCGCCGCCGCCGCGTGCACCGTCCTCCGCCGCGTCCGCGCCTCGCCGGCGCCGCTCCGGCGACCAAAAATGGGCGGCGCCGCCGCCCACGGCCCCCCGCGACCAAGCGCGAGCCGCGCGCCCAGCTGCGCGTCCCAACTCGCCGTGCCGCGACGCCGGCGAGCTCGGCTCCGCCGCGGCCGATCCGGCCAGCTCTGGCCACTGTGACGCACGCAGCAGAATTTTTTCTTTTCCTTTAAAAAAAAATTAAAACGCTGGAAAATCAGTGAATTCAAATATACCCAATAAAAAAAATACAGTAAACATATCAAAGTGGCCACACAAAAAAAATGCTGACTATTTATGTCGTCCGACAAAAATTTAAATTTAAATATTTCAAAAATTTAAGTGCCTTCAAAATTTGTGCATTTTCGTAAGCGTTGCAGAATTCAAATGAAAATATATGACGTCACAGTGGCCCCCACACAGCAGAATTTTTTCTTTTCCCTTTTAAAAATAAAATAATAAAAAGCTGGAAAATCAGTGAATTCAAATATATTTCAAAATTTAAAGTGCCTTTCAAGTTACTCAAAATAATACAAATAATAAAAAAATATGCTGACTATTTATGACGTCCGACAAAAGTTCAAAATTAAATATTTAAAAAATTTAGTGCCTTCAAAATTTGTCCATTTCGTAAGCGTTGCAAAATTCAAACGAAAATACAATAAACATAACAAAGTGGCCAAAAAAAAAATGCTGACTATTCATGTCGCACGGTAAAAATTCAAATTCAAATATTTCAAACTTTAAAGTGCCTTCCAAGTTACTCAAAATAATACAAATAATACATAGAAAACAAACTTAACAAATTTTCAAAATTCTCACACAAACTTCTAAATTCTCACACAAAAATTACACGAACATTATATCCTGCAAAAAAACAAAAAAAAGGTAAATGAAATGCCCAAAAAAGTTCAAAATTTAACAAACCTTCAGACTGTCTCCACAAAAATTTCACCAAAATTGTTCAAATGTCAAATATGGATATTTGAAACTTCTAAACGTCTTCCAAATCTTTCGAAATAATTTCATGATCTGAACAAATTTTAGCCACGATCTTTCTTTGCATTTCGACAATTTTCAAATCTAGACACTTCAAATATGTGGACATCTTTCAAATTGCAACTCTACCACCATAACAATGCAAACAAATTTGAATATTTCAAAATTTTGAGCTGCGTTTCAAATCTAACGGTTCCATTGACGTCAAAAATATTTCAGATCTAGATAACTTTCCAATTTGACTAATTTTCAAAGCCTAAACAATTTCCAAACACAACCTCTCTTTGCATTCCACCAATTCTCAAATTTACAAAAAAATTAAATGCCGACATTTTCCAATTTGAAATTTTCCCCACGGGTGCGGCGGTGCAGCCGCACCAAAGTTACCTAGTATGTATGAAAACTTCTCTAACTGTTGTGCTTAACAGTTGTCCAGGTACTATTCAGATGTGTAACAGTTGGTGGAGCACTCTTATGTGTGCGAAATAGCTCATCTGTAACAGCTATAGTAGCATATATTTTGGAAAAAACTGGAGCTACATGTAATTGTACAGAATGTACGTGCCACAATATTTTACAATACTTTACAGCCACAAAGTGCAAAGAAAAAATAACGATGGGATGTTACAGCAAAACTCCGGCGTTGGAATGTGATACATGCCATCCCTGAATGTTAAAATCACGCTGTTTCATCTGAACAAGAGATCAATCAGTAGCTTCAGGTTTACAATGATGATAAAATATAGCAGTTCAGGATATGAGATCACTGAGCGACATAGAAATAGCTGCAGCTGCATTCTTCATATATGGAATTGCGAGCTACATATCTGATCACAAACTATCACAAGTATGTACAGCACTCACAGGAAATCACCTTTCTACTACGGTATATTTACATTATATAAGTTGGGCACAACGAAAGTGATTTTGTGTGGTGGAATAGCAGAAATAATGGCATCATTCTTATTCATCTAAGGTTCGTTCAAGCACTACTAACCATGTGGATAGGAAGGAAATTTTGTATGGTACAAGCTGAAATACTAAGTTGCATCTATGGTTTAAGCACTGAAACCCTTGTGTGTGGCACTCCAGGGGTTTGCTGGAATGCTCGTACAAGCCTGAGAAGCGGCCTTTGCCATCCCTTCAGGAAGGATGCCGGCATTGCAGATGTTTGCGAAGGAACGCATGTGCTTCATTCCATATTGCGCCAACGAGCCACAATGTGATTCGAATGCACGCACCTGAACAAAAGGAGAAGTATATCATTTGTTTAGGGACAGCAGATATTATTACCACACTCTGACTACACCACATGCCACATAATACCAGTTAAGAGCTGGTAATGTGTTGACGCTGAAGCAACTAGTTAGAGCATTCAAAGTTTCAATCCGAAAAGTATCATACTGAAAATTTCAACTACGTTGATCTTACAGTTTCGCTGTTAAAAAGACAGGCCATGTATACAAAGTAACAGATGCCTTGATCTATATGAACCGAGAAACAGACTGAACTTGGTGATTCCCTTCTTCGCATTCTCTCCTGCTTTTTAGAGTTGATAACTAAAGTGGTTGGTTTTGCACATTTGAAAATCAATAAATTATTTTCTTCACCCAAAGTAATACCTCGACCCAGTTACATATGCCAAACGAACTTAGTCCTTTATTTCGCTATGATTGTCCTCGCCCTACTATGTGCATAGACAAACAAAATCTAAGAAAGGAGTTAATGAGCAACGACCATGCATACTCTATTAAAAACCACTTAATCTATTCCATACATGAAGTGCAAGTAGAGTGTGATTTTGCTTCTGCGTTTACTACACTACTGATTCTCTTAATGTGCATATTTTGGAACCGGCATTCTCGAGGTTGTGAACAATTATAGTGAAACAGTAGGAATAGATGATAAAAGGAATTATGTTCGTCAGCCAACCAATAACAACACTTTCCAAATAAATCTGCAAGAATCGAACTACTATTGTAGTATTCAAAGTGAATCAATAGAGTTTTCTCAGTCCCAAACAATGAGCACATGAACAATAGCAGAACACAAAGAAACATAAGATAAGAGATGCCAACCAAAGTTAAATAGAGCCTTACCGTAGCCTTCAGACAACTCCAGTCATCACAAGAGGTTCACCAGCTGCACGAACAGTCTTTAGAACCATGGGACCATCCGAAGAACCAAACAGAAGGTTTCCAATCAGCTCGACACTGTTGTCGACGTGAGATCTATGACCCATCATTTCAAGCAATTGCTTCCGAGCATCATTTTTCTCAGAGGAGCTCTCAGACAATTTCCGGTACTACATGCAAGATAAAAGACATCAATTAGTTAGTTTCTCCTTCATTTTTACCGGGTTTTTCTATAATCCATTGCTGTGAACATGCCAATGCATGACAATGATCAATATATCTTGTGAGAATACATCAAGATCAAGGATTTTTCATAATATAATCACAAACCTTCTGCCAGAAGTAAACAAGATCGGCGTCCCTCTGATTAACAGCTCTGGAGAACGACGGCAGTGAGTTATCTTCAACAAACGAAGTGTTGTCGTTAGCAGGATTTGACCCGATGTACAAGAACAGTTGTTCAGCATTCAGGTCCAAAGAACCATATTGCATCACATGGGAACCATAGCTGTATGAGTCCTGAGCCGCTGTTCTCTTCTTGACCTGCTCAAGCATTAAGTTATGTTAGGCAAGAACTGCTGCAGGATTAAGCTAAAATAAATTGGAATGAAGCTTACCAGGCTATACTGCTGCTTGAGAGATTCAGTTCGCAGGTTGTGGACATCGCTGTCAACATTGAAAGTTCCATGCTATTAGAGTACAACCCAAATGGCCAAGAACCACAACAAAAAAACAATTTCGTTCAAACAAATGACCTAAGGAAGTTGACTCAGGCTTCAACCCTAACATAGTGTGAACCGCAACAATTACTACCTATTGCGGATAAACTTCTTAAGAAAGCTGCATGCTGGAGGGGTAAATTATTATCTCATGCAGCAAAGCAGCTTGTCAAAAGTGTTTTTCTAGTATTCCAATTTTTGCCTCTACCATGACAGTTGATAGGAGAATATATCCGTGACATTATGTTCTATATAAAGACTATCTTCGTACGCAGCAGCTACACGTATGCTACGGCATGGAGCATTAACAGCGAAAGAAACCCAAAGCTCCATGGCCATCAGGTTTGCCTTGCAATCCTTGTTCATTGGCTGCAGGCTGTAACAGCTCCCAGTTGGCCCAGCTTAATGCATGGTATTCAGCCGAAATAGCAGCCTGCAGTAATCCCATGGGCTATCTTTGGGTGTGTGAGCCTATTGCGATAGCGCATGGGCTGTCTTTGGGTGTGTGAGCCTGCAACGATAGGTCATGGGCTGTCTTTGGGTCATTGGGTGTGTGAGCCTGCAGTGATAGTGCATACGGCATAGGCTGTCTTTCTTGTGTGTACAAGGTTTGCTCCAACTAAAAGAGTGAACTGTGAGCTGAATACGCACAGCTGAATAGCAGATTAATTTTGTGTATTTAGGGCCGAACAAAAAAAAATAGTCAGCACATGCTATAAAAAGGTTCAGTACAGACCACAGCACATGCTATGCACATATCATAATTGCTTGATATACATGTGCACCTAAAAGTAAGCAACACATGCATATCACTGCGTTCAAAAAAATAGATGCATATCCCCAGCTTCTTACTTAAAACAAGAAATATAGCAGGCACTGCCGTACTAATTGGTTAATCATTTCGAAATAATACACCTGTATGGTACACAGATGTACTACTGACGTGAGTAACACACATGTGTTTGAGCTGACCGTATAAGAACATGATTTGACCATGTGAAAAATAAATGTGGTAGTAAAACACAGCAAGACCCACTGACAGACGAGGAGTAATACCTGTCTTCCATCCAAGAAATGCTGTACAAGTCGCCCAAGCAGGTGTCGTATTCCGGAGGAGGGCTCGGGTACTCGCCGGGGCAGTATGTCCCCCAACTGCTCTCCTCTGCGTTTGACGCGGTGGTCGCGTAGACGCCGATGTCATTGGGCAGAAGACCCTCAAAGATACTCCCGGATTCACAAGCTTCAAGGTAAAATACCTGCAAAATAAGAGAACTATACACCTCAAGCTATTGCTTCAAGCAGCAGACCATGCAGAGCAAAATAATCAAAGAAATGATCACGTACCAGGCTTTTGTAAGTTCCAGCAGCATGCTTCTTCTTCAGGACATCTACGAGATCGTCACCGTAAACGTATGGATATGTAGGCATCCCTATTTTTTTTACCAAAACCATGATACATTAGTAAGTTAATTTACATGTGTAGATTTGTATCTATTCTGGTTGGTTTCAGATATTAAAAGCCTGGGAAAAAGGCAATAAAAGCATGAAGTTGCAAGAATACTGACCAAGGACCCCAGGACCCCCATGGTCACTGTAAAAAACGAAAATGTGATCATTGGGGCCACTATCCACGACTTTGCCGCTCCCACCAGTCACAGCGGTTTTGTTACGAGCAGGACAGCAAAGAAGTTCTTCACATTAACTTCTCTCCAGTGTAATCCTGCAGTGGGAATAGAGAAATTAAGTCAACCAGATGGAAAACTTATGGATAGGGATGCATTAGCATTGGAATTGGTTGATTCCATTAAGATGTTGACATTGTCCTATAATATTTTGAAACTCTTTTAATTAATTCTTGCCTTGTGGCCTCCCAACTTTGGTGGATTGCTTTTCTTATTCACAAATCACAACCAATTGGAAATAGCATGAAGACTGACAAAAAATTAAGCATTCGGTTATTTTCAGTGAGGTACAAACTGTATTGAAATTTCCGTAGTGTCATTTCTATAAAATATCAGATTCATATTTTCTGCACTAATAAAATTTGTATCAACTAATAAGGTAATATTAGACATTCCATTATAGCTACTGTAAATAACTTCCTTGCAAGAGTGCACATGGTTACCTTGGGGACCCCAGCATAGACATCTCCACCCTGGGGGTGGTTGATGATGACACCTGGCCTAGGATTCTCTGGGTTGTGCGCAATGTCATCGTACATGAAGACGATGATATTCTCGTCCTTGAGACCACCCTTCTTCAAGATCTGGTAGGCGTGGCAGATATCCGCCTGCAAATTTACGTCCCCAAATTAAAGACAGCTCTTCATAGTGGCCTTGAACCCCTCCCAATTTCAGCACTACGACAGTACTGTGTAATAGCATAAGTGCCAAAAACGGCTGAAAAAGTATTCATAGAGCCAGCCAGTACCGGTACGTAGCAACAACAAAACAATTTTGGCTGACTAGTGCAATTAATTAGAATTAATACGTTGTCCTATGTACAGAAAAAATACTATTACGGTAGCATATCGAACCATACTTATCCGTAGGATTCAGATTTCCATTAAGGCAAAAAAAAAAAAAAGGATTCAGATTTCCACGGGGGTTATACAACAATAGACTGATCAGTGGCTGGAACCCGCAACAAACAAACACGTAGGCCCCAAGAGTCAGTCAATCTCATATATACGATCTTCAATACTTTTTTCCAGTTCATACGCCAAATGAGCTCCACACGAAATCGTTCTTAAATCAAGTTTGTATTTGCTTCACTGCGATACGGCACCGCGCGAATATCATACTACTATTATTGACCAGGTTCGCCAAATCACTGTTCAACCGTAGCAGGATTGCTGGCCATATTAAATAGGAGAGGGATTCCCTGATTGCGCCGCAACACTAAACGGAATATATATATTTCCGTTTTATTCGTACGGGGATGCACGCAACGCAAGGAATTAACCGACGGGGAAAGGAAACCGGAGCGGAAAATCGAGGATCACGGACAAACGCGAAACAACCCAGAACAGTACGAGACGGAATCGTGCGAACCTGGTGGCGGTAGTTGTAGTAGCCGTTGGAGCCGGCGATGAGGACGGCCCACCTTGTGCCGACGGAGTCGTCCTCCTCCTGGCCCGCCGCGCGCTGCGACGGGAGCCGGATGGTCTGGTCCTCCAGCCGCGGGGCCCGCGCGTGCGCCACGGCCAGCACGAGCGCGGAGAGGCACGCGGCGAGCAGCAGCGCGAGGGGGAGGAGGCGGAAGGACGCCATCGCCATGGATGGACGGCGCTTGGTTGGGGTTTGGATTCCGTGCAGAGGGAGGAAGGAGCGAATGTGTGGGGTTTAATTTGGGTTGGGGGAAGGGAAAGCCTCCAACGTCTCCTTTTATTATGCGCGCAGGAGATCTTTTTTCTGCTAATTAATTCCTCGACGTGGTTCGTCCGTGGGGCCCACGCCCTGGGGCGGGACCCGGTCGTAAGTAAGTGGGTTTTTCATTTTGTGAAGAAGATTAGAGCAACACCTTGTAAAAGCAGCCGATGTTGTTTTCACTGGTAGCTATCTGATCTTTTTTTTTTAAAGGATAAAGGCGCCGAAGAACCTAGAGTCTGCATTCATTCACGGTGATGCGTACAATTACAGAAAGGACCCCAAAGGAAAAAGAATAGCACATAGGTCCCTATTTTTAGCAAACATCACCCTACAGAAGATCGCCAAACGCGATCAGATCCAGCTTCGCCGCCGACGGTCGTTGACCTCGCAGCGCGGCCACCTCTGCACCCACCGGGGACGAGACCACTTGGTGGAGCAGCGGCGTTGTCCGCCACGCCGAGATTCAGGAAGATCCTCCACTAAAGGAGGAAAAACATGTTCAGGCCATTCAGGCCGAGCGCAGCAGGGCCACCCCTGTGGCCGAAGATAGCGGCAGCGCACCTTCGCCGTCGCTTGGAAGCTGCTGCAGAGGGCGCAGACTCCAGAGACCCTTGGCGCCACCAGCGAGCATCAGGAGCCGCGCCTGCGTCGTCTTCCTCTCCCTCGCCTCCATGGCCGGCCAAGAGGAAAGAAGAACGCGCGGGGCCACCTCGTTGATGGTGACAGCGCCAAGAGCGGCGCCTCGATGGAGATGGCGAGCAGGTCGAGTGCCGTCCCTTCCCCTCGCCTCCACGGCATGTCAGAAAGGGGGCAGCCAAACCAGACACCGAGCTCCGTGCAGGGATGTAGCCGCCACAAAGCCGCGTCTCCTCGCCGCCACGGCCGGCCAGAAGCAGCTTCACGGCACCACCTCCCTCCACCTCGAAGCACCCAAGAACCAGGAGCTTTATTAAGGATGCGGTGGCCGCCGTCACCATCCACAGCTCTGACCAGAGGAGCATGAAGATGGCAGAGGCAAACCCTAGAGCTGAGATCCGCTCCCGATCTCGAGCTACACATCCGGGCAAGGCGCCCACTACCGGCACAAGGCCAAAACTAGAAGAAACTAACCCTAAATCTACTCCGGCGCCAGCCCTCCGTCGCCTCCCGCCGGCTATTCCGGCGAGAAGGGCACGGGAGCGGCCCGGTCTTATTCGCACGACTCTCAAAGCAAGAGGTGGGGAGGAAGGGGGAGAAAGAAGAGTCCTACGAGGTGTCTATCTGATCATGAATGTGTTCTGGCCTAGTGGGATTCACTGCTCCTATTACGAATCTGGCGGTGCTTTTTGAAATTTTGTTTGGGCTAAATTTAAACATGACGACGATCCAAACAAAAAGAAAGGGTCGTCCAATATCATAGCGTAGGATTAGGAGGACACCCCGGTGTGCAGTTAGCATGAGTTGTGTCCTCTGATTGCCTCAACGAATCGTCCGCTGTTTTGCCTTGGAAGAAGCACCAACTAATTATCCTTTGTTCCTCCTAGATTACTTGTCTCTTGGCGTGGGGTGTGCCGATGTGGCACCCGCCTGACCGTCGACCGCCGGCGAGGGACCACCACCGAGTAGTAGGTTTATGGAGGGTAGCAGATGACGAGTAGGTGGAGCCCACCCAGTGGCTAACAACGCTGCAGCACAGCCGTACAATGGCCTATCATCAGCCGGCTTGGTTCCGGTTTCCTGTCGACGGCCGACCTCCGTGCCAGCTGTGTCGTCTCATTTCCGGGAAATAAATACGTAAATATCAGAGCTGTTTCTTCTGCTTGGCCACGGAGAACGGAACGGCCAATCCGCTGCGTTCGGAGCTTCGCGAATCCAGCCTAAATTTGGTTTCTTGTGTGCGTGTTACTAGACCATTGAGTAAATTATTTATTAGCACAATAATAAGTGAGCACCTGTACGTTCAGCTCAGTCATCGCAATCGCTAGCATAAACTAAATTAAAAGGTGCGCGGCAAAGATAAGGATCGGGGGGCACCTCACTCTCTCTTGAACCTCCTCCCACCGCTCTTGAGAATCCACCGGAAATCTCCAGATCTGGCCTCTCTCGCCGCCGACGCTCGCGCTGGATGGTGTAGAGACGGGCTGGGTGGCTCCCCTCTCTGTACAGAGTAGTATTAGGTTGTTTTAGATGTTGCTTTGGCTTTATGCTAGTTTGGAGTGCGTCGCCGGAGCTTGCGGGCCGCTTCCGGTGCTCGGCGGCTCTCCCCTTCACCGTGGTGCTCCTCTGGATGGAGCCGGAGGCGGAGAAGAGCGGTGTGCTAGCTCTAAGTTGACGAGGAAATATTTCTCCGGCAACAGTGTTAGAAACAATGCTTGTACGTCACACGTCAGTTGGGAACCCCAAGAGGAAGGTATGATGAGTGCAGCAGCAAGTTTTCCCTCAGTATGAAACCAAGGTTTAATCGAACCAGTAGGAAAACGAGGTTTGCTTCGAAGGTGTTGGTGAAGGAGTGTAGTGCGGCGCAACACCAGGGATTCCGGTGCCAACGTGGAACCTGCACAACACAATCAAATTACTTTGCCCCAACTTAACAGTGAGGTTGTCAATCTCACCGGCTTGCTGAAAACAAAGGGTTAAACGTATCGAATGGAAATGATGTTTGTTTGCATAAAACAGTAGAGAACAATGATTGCAGTAGATTGTATTTCAGATGTAAAAGAATGGACCGGGGTCCACAGTTCACTAGTGGTGTCTCTCCAATAAGATAACTAACATGCTGGGTAAACAAATTACAGCTGGGCAATTGACAATTGATAAGTGCATATAACATGCATGTGTGAGCTGTGGTGTCTACTATGAGATTCATTTGGGCATTACGACAAAGTACATAGACCGCTATCCAGCATGCATCTATGCCTAAATAGTCCACTTTCCGGTTAACATCCGTACCCCTTCCAGTATTAAGTTGCAAGCAACAGACAATTGCATTAAGTAATGTGCGTAATGTAAACAATACATTCATCCTTGAATAAAGCATTGCTGTTTTACCCCTAGTGGCAACAACACATCTACAACCTTAGAACTTGCTGTCACTATCCCAGGTTAAATAGAGGTTGAACCCAACTATCATGCATAAATACCCCCTCTTGGAGTTACAAGTATTCACTTGGCCAAGGCTTCAACAAGTAACGGAGAGCATGCAAGATCACAAATGACATAGACATGATAATATAATATTCAGCTCCACATAGGTATCAATATAAGTCAGATCCCAGCAAACACAACATGTAGCATTACAATAAGATGATCTTGATCATGATAGGCAGCTCACAAGATCTAAACATGATGGCACAAGTGGAGAAGACAACCATCTAGCTACTGCTATGGACCCATAGTCCAAGGATGAACTACTCACGCATCACTCCGGAGGCGGGCATGGCGATGTAGAGCCCTCCGGTGATGATTCCCCTCTCCGGCAGGGTGCCGGGAAGAGCTTCAGAACCCCCCGAGTTAGGGTTGACGACGGCGGCGGCAGCGAATATGTTCTGGATGAAAGGCTCGGTGTTTTAGGGTTTTCACGTCTCGGGGAATAAATAGGCGAAGGGGCGATGTCGGCGGACCCCCGAGGGGCCCAAACCACAGGCTGGCGCGGTGGGCCCCTGCGCGCCGCCAGGTGGTTTGGCCACCTCGTGGCTCCTTCGTCTCTCCTTCGGACTCCGTGTACGTGCTGGAAAAATAGGGACTTGGCCTTTTGTTTCGTGCAATTCCGAGAATATTTCCAGAAGTAACTTTCTGAAACCAAAAACAGCAGAAAACAGGGAACTGGCACTGTGGCATCTTGTTAATAGGTTAGTCCCAGAAAATGCATAAAAGTGATATGAAGTGTATATAAAACATGTAGCAAATGGTATAATATAAGCATGGAACAGCAGAAATTATGGATACGTTGGAGACGTATCAAGCATCCCCAAGCTTAGTTCTACTCGTCCTCGAGTAGGTAAAACGATAACAACAAATAATTTCTGAGGAGACATGCTTTCACACAATCTTGATCAATATATTGCAAGGCTCATGTCATGAATGAAGTGACTCAAAGCAATGTCTATAGTTTGCTAACAAATAGATAAAGAGTAAACAATGAATCATATAAGCAAAAACTTTTCATGAATAGTACTTTCAAGACAAGCATCAAAAAGTTTTGCATAAGAGGTAACTCATAAAGCAATAGATTCAAAGTAAAAGGCATTGAAGCAACACAAAGGATGATTAAGTTTCAGCATTTGCTTTCAACTTGTAACATGTATATCTCATGGATAGTTGTCAACATAAAGCAATATAACAAGTGCAATAAGTAAACATGTAAGAATCAATGCACACAAAGTTGACACAAGTGTTTGCTTCTAAGATAGAAAGGAGTAGGTAAACTGACTCAACATAAAGTAAAAGATAGGCCCTTCGCAGAGGGAAGCAGGGATTAAATCATGTGCTAGAGCTTTTTAAGTTTTCGAAAGCATATAGAGAGCACAAAATAAGTATTTGAGAGGTGTTTGTTGTTGTCAACGAATGGTAGTGGGCACTCTAACCCCCTTGTCAACCAGACTTTCAAGAGCGGCTCCCATGAAGGACGTTATCTCTACCAGCAAGGTAGATCATCCCTCTTCTCTTTTGTTTACACATGTATTTTAGTTTCTTTATAGATGACACTCCTCCCAACCTTTTGCTTACACAAGCCATGGCTAACCGAATCCTCGGGTGCCTTCCAACATTCACATACCATGGAGGAGTGTCTATTTGCAAATTAAGTTGCTTACTGATAAATCAGGGCAAAACATGTGAAGAGAATTATTAATGAAAGTTGTAATTAATTGGGGCTGGGCACCCCGTTGCCAGCTCTTTTTGCAAATTATTGGATAAGCGGATGTATATGCCACTAGTCCATTGGTGAAAGTCTGTCAGAAGTAAATGACAAGATTGAAAGATAAAACACCACATACTTCCTCATGAGCTATAAAACATTGACACAAATAAGGAGTAATAAAGTTTTGAATAGTTTAAAGGTAGCACATGAAATATTTACTTGGAATGGCAGGAAATACCACATAGTAGGTAGGTATGGTGGACACAAATGGCATGGGTTTTGGCTCAAGTTTTGGATGCACGAGAAGCATTCCCTCTCAGTACAGAGTTTAGGCTAGCAAGGTTGTTTGAAGCAAACACAAGTATAAACCGGTACAGCAAGAATCACATAAAAACATATTGCAAGTATTATAAGACTCTACACTGTCTTCCTTGTTGCTCAAACATTTTACCAGAAAATATCTAGACCTTAGAGAGAACAAATATGCATCCCAAGTCTCAACAAGCTCTACGGTAGTTCTCCACTACTAGGCTTTAACTACATGATGCAAGAGCTTAAACATGATCTACTTGAGAGCTCAAAACAATTGCAAAGCATCAAATCGAAACAAGACAATGATCTACAAGAATGCATATGTCTTTTCCAATACCAACTACTACATGTAGCATTTTCTTTCTTCCAAACAAACACCAATCAATTTATTTAAACATAAACTCTCCAAATGATAATATAATGCAGCAAGAGAGTATTTATAAACAAGTGCTAACAGCTCGAAGAGATGCATGAAAAACAGGAGCTAAAAGCACTGCAGTAGCTAGTTAAGAATACTCAACAAATATAAGTGAAGAACATGAGTATTCACATGAAAAAGCGGAGCGTGTCTCTCTCCCACACAAGGATTGCTAGGATCCGAATTTATTCAAACAAAAACAAAAATAAAAACACACAGACGCTCCAAGTAAAGCGCATAAGATGTGAAAGAATTAAAATATAGTTTCACTAGAGATGACCTGATAAGTTTGTTGATGAAGAAGGGGATGCCTTGGGCATCCCCAAGCTTAGACGCTTGAGTCTCTCTGAATATGGTTGGGATGAACCACGGGGGCATCCCCAAGCTTAGGCTTTTCACTCTTCTTGATCACATAATATCACCCTTCTCGCTTGATCCTTGAAAACTTCCTTCACACCAAACTCAAGACAGTTCTCATTAGAGGGTTAGTGCATAATCAAAAATTCTCATATTCTGTAATGATACAATCAATCCCAAAGCTTCTGGACATTAGCTACAGCCACCAATGCTTTGTGGAGCAAAGAAATCCACACAAACACAGTAAAAGAGCGAATGCAAAACAAAAGGCAGAATCTGTCAAAAACAGAACAGTCTGGAATGACGAATTTTTTCGAGGCACTTAAGTTGCTCAGATGGATCTGGCCTAAAATAATGAAAGTTGCGTACATATCTCAGGAATATGCGTGATTTTTTCAGAATTTTTTGAATTTTCTACAGGGAGATAAGCTCAAATCCGTGACAGCTAAAAATCTGTCACTGCGCAGAAATCCAAATCTTGCATCAACTTTCGAACTTTACTTGGCACAACATTGCGATAAAATAAAGATACAAAGGAGTTGCTACAGAAGTAACAAAACTCCTTGACTCAAAGAAAACAAAAATAACAGCAAATAAAAACGATGGGTTGTCTCCCATAAGCGCTTTTCTTTAACGCCTTTCAGCTAGGCGCAGAAAGTGAAAATCAAGTGTTGTCAAGTGGCAAATCATTCAAATCATCAAAAGCTTCTTCCAACACACAGCTTGTAACAATGGGTATCTTAGATGTTCCTGGAGGTGTTTCATTACCTTTAACCGTACTAAAAGTTTTATCAATTTTAAGCTCATAATGAGTCTTTGGTTTTGGCACTTTAGGAACATACATAAACTTTTGCTCTCTACCCACATAAACTTTCTCCTTTTTAGACTTAAGAGAAGTAAAGGTTGAACTTAAGGTTTCAATAGCTTCCTCTAACTCATCAATTCTATGATTTTGGGTGTCATGGATATTATTATCCTCAAGAACAGTGATTCTTTCATTGATGGTGGCTATTGATTCATTAGTCTTACCAATACAATCAAGAAAATTTGGAAAAAAATTCTCCATAGAGTCTAACTTATTTATAACATCCTCCAAGGTGATCTCAATTTTAATATCTTTAGTGGGTGGTGTTCCTACCAAACTTTCAATAATATTACAGGCTTCTAAAGCAGGAGTACCCAAGAAATTTCCACCTGTAAGAGTGTCTAGAACATACCTATACCAACTAGAGATACCAACATAAAAGTTCCTAAGGAGGATAGTGGTAGAGTGTTTCTTAGTACATCTATGATGAGCATCACTAATTCTATACCAAGCATCTTTCAAATTTTCACCTCCTAGTTGCCTAAAAGAACGAACTTCAACTTCAGGAGCATTCATTTTGAAAAACAAAATCAAACCGAATTAAACAAGTAACTAATTTTTTTGTGTTTTTGATAAAGAGAGCAAACAAGACTAAATAAAAATAAACTAAGCAAGACAAATAACAAAGTAAAGAGATTGGGTGTGAGAGACTCCCCTTGCAGAAGCAATTCGGTTTTCCCCGGCAACGGCGCCAGAAAACGTGTTGCTAGCTCTAAGTTGACGAGGGAATATTCCCCGGCAACAGTGCCAGAAACAATGCTTGTACGTCACACGTCAGTTGGGAACCCCAAGAGGAAGGTATGATGAGTGCAGCAGCAAGTTTTCCCTCAGTATGAAACCAAGGTTTAATCGAACCAGTAGGAAAACGAGGTTTGCTTCGAAGGTGTTGGTGAAGGAGTGTAGTGCGGCGCAACACCAGGGATTCCGGTGCCAACGTGGAACCTGCACAACACAATCAAATTACTTTGCCCCAACTTAACAGTGAGGTTGTCAATCTCACCGGCTTGCTGAAAACAAAGGGTTAAACGTATCGAATGGAAAATGATGTTTGTTTGCATAAAACAGTAGAGAACAATGATTGCAGTAGATTGTATTTCAGATGTAAAAGAATGGACCGGGGTCCACAGTTCACTAGTGGTGTCTCTCCAATAAGATAACTAACATGCTGGGTAAACAAATTACAGCTGGGCAATTGACAATTGATAAGTGCATATAACATGCATGTGTGAGTTGTGGTGTCTACTATGAGATTCATTTGGGCATTACGACAAAGTACATAGACCGCTATCCAGCATGCATCTATGCCTAAATAGTCCACTTTCCGGTTAACATCCGTACCCCTTCCAGTATTAAGTTGCAAGCAACAGACAATTGCATTAAGTAATGTGCGTAATGTAAACAATACATTCATCCTTGAATAAAGCATTGCTGTTTTACCCCTAGTGGCAACAACACATCTACAACCTTAGAACTTGCTGTCACTATCCCAGGTTAAATAGAGGTTGAACCCAACTATCATGCATAAATACCCCCTCTTGGAGTTACAAGTATTCACTTGGCCAAGGCTTCAACAAGTAACGGAGAGCATGCAAGATCACAAATGACATAGACATGATAATATAATATTCAGCTCCACATAGGTATCAATATAAGTCAGATCCCAGCAAACACAACATGTAGCATTACAATAAGATGATCTTGATCATGATAGGCAGCTCACAAGATCTAAACATGATGGCACAAGTGGAGAAGACAACCATCTAGCTACTGCTATGGACCCATAGTCCAAGGATGAACTACTCACGCATCACTCCGGAGGCGGGCATGGCGATGTAGAGCCCTCCGGTGATGATTCCCCTCTCCGGCAGGGTGCCGGGAAGAGCTTCAGAAACCCCCCGAGTTAGGGTTGACGACGACGGCGGCAGCGAATATGTTCTGGATGAAAGGCTCGGTGTTTTAGGGTTTTCGCGTCTCGGGGAATAAATAGGCGAAGGGGCGATGTCGGCGGACCCCGAGGGGCCCAAACCACCTGGTGGCGTGGCTGGGCCCACTGCCGCGCCTGGGTGTGGTTTGGCCACCTCGTGGCTCCTTCGTCTCTCCTTCGACTCCGTGTACGTGCTGGAAAAATAGGGACTTGGCCTTTTGTTTCGTGCAATTCGAGAATATTTCCAGAAGTAACTTTCTGAAACCAAAAACAGCAGAAAACAGGGAACTGGCACTGTGGCATCTTGTTAGTAGGTTAGTCCCAGAAAATGCATAAAAGTGATATGAAGTGTATATAAAACATGTAGCAAATGGTATAATATAAGCATGGAACAGCAGAAATTATGGATACATTGGGGACGTATCACGGTGTTGTCGACATCTCCTTGAATAAGCTCGTTGTTTGGATTCCACATCTCGATCTGCGACGGAAGATTCAGTGATGTTTTCCTCTGGCCGGCCGTGGTGGCGAGGGGAGGAGATCGTGCTTCTACTCTTCCTCTCGATCGGTGAAGTGGATCTGGAGCCGATTCGTCCATGCGTTCGAGCGCGGTGCGGGACGGAGACCGAGATGCATCTCCGGCAGGCAGACGTGGTGGAAGCCGAAGCAGGAGCTGCGTAAGGTTAGCTTCTTCATCAAGCGATGTTTCCTCTTTCTCGAGCATGGTTCGTGGTTGCTTCTTCTTCCTCTGAACGGCCATGGCAGCGAGGGGTGGAAGAGGAGATGCCGCTCCGTCCTTGCTTCGATGGAGAGGATCCTGCTGCATCAACTTGGAGCTCCACACGCGGTGGTCATGTGTGCCACCGTGATCTATGGCCATAGGGCTGGCCGTTCTTCTTCAACCTCCACGACGGAGGCCATCTTGATCCGGAGCCAGTGCTCAGCGGCGCGACACTTTCAAGTGGTCCGTCCCTGGAAGTGTCTTGTCTGCTGGTGTTCGCGATCCATCGCCGGAAAGGAGAGTCCGAGCATCATGTACTCCAAAGATCTCGGTGGCGACGCCTGGAGATCGCCGGCGATTTGTGGCAGAGACACTCTAGGATTTGATTGCAATTCATCTTCCTGTTCTAGGGTGTTTTTTTGTAAAAGTGAGGTCCCGTTCTTCGAATTTCAGGTCTTTTAGGGTAAGAATTGTAAAAGGACCTTTCTGTAAAATGTACCTGCCACGTGGAAATTAATGAAATGCAGCATCGGGGTCTTTTGACCCCACCCCTTGGTCAAAAAAAACTAAATTAAAAGAGGGACAGACCAAGCGAATTTGTGTTTACAGCTTCAGTAGCCATCATCGCACAGGACACATCGCCTAGCCACCGCTTAGTCGTGTCGCGTATGACGACCGTGGCTCCACATATACGTATGAATCCGGTACAGTGTTATTATGTTTAGCAAATGCCACAACAAAATAGGCCGTAGCCCCGCTATATAAATATAGCAAACACCCGATACAACCAACAAACTTGCAACGCTGGGACGGCAGCAAACATACACCCAAAGAAAAGAAGAAGAAAGAAAAATGAGCCATAGGCGGATCAACTAAACGAAGGTGACCCGCAACCGCTGCGCCCTCTCCAACAAAGTACTACCACACTCCTAACACCGATCGTCGAGTACCAGGCAGCACCTTCAAGAAGGAATGCCATGCTACTGCCCGGACCAAGGCACTGGTCCTAGGGTTTTCCCGGCACAGAGGGAAGCGAAGGGTAGCCCCGACGCCCTTCAGGAAGGAGAGATGCCACCCTGAGGTGGAACCGCGTCGGCGTCGGACGAACCGATAAGGATTTCTCCCGAAAAACCCAATCCACAGCCCCAGACGATCCGTAGCACAGGAGCCCCGCAAGGACGAAGCCTCGATACCACCATGCTCTCCACCCGCCAACAGCGCCACCACGGCCACGAAGCCGCCATCGTCGTCTCACCAAAGCTAACCGTCACGAGGTCTAAAAGATGAAAGCGAGAGGTAGTCTGAATCGAGGTCAGCGGTACCGCGGCCGCGTGGGAGGGAACTACCTCCACCGCCAAAGACAGTAGTCGACCGGGCGCGGCTGCAGGCACACCAGTCCTAGTAGGGTTCGGCCAGGCCCAACGCGTTGGGCCCGTAAAGTCCTGGTAGGGGCACCCCAATCCCAATCGGGTCCGGCCGGGCCCAGATTGGGCACGTAAAGCCCGCAGCGGCGCTGCAACAGGCCGACCGCTGTCACCCTGCACAAGCTACACTTGCTGTCATCCGTAGAGCGAGCCGCGCATAGGGCCAGCACGCCCGACCCAACCCAGATGGGCCCCACAGGGCCCCAGATCTGGGCCGAGGGCCGCCGCCACCCTGCTGAAGCTCGCCGTGCTGCCGCGAAGTGCCGGCCCACCGCACCACAAGCACGCCGCCGCCACCCCGCTTCCCGGCCGACACCGAGCCGCCGCCACCCGAGGAACACCGCCGCCAGATGGACAGATCCCTACCTCCACCCAACCTGGCGCGGGGAGGGACAGGCCGCCGCCGCCGACGCCGCACGGGCCGCGCCCGGCGTCCTCTCCCGACGGCGGCGAAAGGAAGGGGAGAAAGGAGGGAGCGCGGGGAGGGAGGCTCGGGGGCGCGCGCCGCCGCCACGAGGGGGCGGCGGACACGCGCGAGAGGGGAGAGGTGTGGTGGGGGAGGAGGCTGGAACGGGGGCTACGCCGGCGGCGGCGGCCGGAAACCCTAGGGTCGGGGGAGCAGGAGAGGAGGGTCGTAAGCTTCCTCTGTGCAGCTTTCTTTTGGCTTGCTGAAATACAATCGATTTCCAAATGCCACAACGGCATTCCCATATATGCATGTACTGTATGTTCATAATTAGATTCAAAAGTCATAAACATGATTAATATAAAAAGGGATCGAACTAGTCATGCAATCTAAGAGCCTTTTCTTCTCCAATGACGCAATCATGTAGGTTTCTCATGGCAGTCAGTAATTAACTAGCATCGCCAGAATACCAACACTAATATTGAAGGAAACAATAACTAAATTGCCTTGTCCACGTCCACAGCCGAGAGTATGAACCACTATAATTCATGACTGAAAAAATATTGTGAGGACCATCCTCCTCTTCACAAGTATGAGAGAAATTCTCAAATTGATTTGGCAAGGTAAATTGAAGGACCGTACCCATAAAAATGTAATCTCTCAATACCACAATTAACATCCGGAAGGAACATACAACATGAGGGCCAAAGAGCACTCATTGTAGATACTACTCCCTCCATCGGCATGGTGGAAAAAAGAAATGGCTATCAAAATCCTAACTCGAATCATTGACAAAAGTATTTTACTCCATCCGTTCACTAATATAAAACGTTTTGGCAACTAAATTACCTTATCCAAAACATCATATATTAGTGAACAGAGGAAGTAGCTAGATTGTCCAACTAATGGATGGTTTCCCACCCCTCCCCCTCCCAAAGACGGCCGAGGAGGGGGGACCGATGGATGGAAAAGACAGAAGGGCGGTGTGTCTAGGTTTACTGCGGGGCGAGAAGATGAAAAATTGATACTTGCAAAAGTATCACGAGATGTTGTCCATTCTATTCCCTTAGTTAAGTGAAAAGACTACCAAAAATTATGGTTTTCTAAGTGCATTTTCACCGGGCCTCCCAATAGCAGCAAGGTTGCCGGACAGACCGAATAGAGCGCCGAGCAAACCCGCTTCGCGCCCACGTCTATAAGGAGGCAACTGGGGGCGCCGTCAACCGTGGCAACGCGTGCCACGTCGGATACTGACGGAGCTTGAATTGTCCATTCGCCTGACAAGTAATTTATAAAGGTCATGTTAAAAAGTGCAGTGCGTACTAGAAGCCGTGGCAGATAAGAATTTGTGGATCTGGCACGTTTTTTTGGTATGGCCGAAACTCACTGCAATGCTCACCGATTTTTAGCCGACTTGTTGAAGGTCATGCTCCACCATGCAACTATGAGATCAATGGCCATGCGTATGACGAGAGGTACTATCTATCAGATGTCATATATCCAAGATGGTTTACATTTGTCAAGACCATCTCCAACCCTTCAGGTCAAAACCAATCTCATTTTTCTAGAAGAATAGAAGGGTGCTAGGAAGTATGTCGAGCGGGCATTTGGTGTGCTCCAATCTCGGTTTAATATTGTCAGTTACCCTGCTCTAACTTGGTTGAAATAGAAGACGTGGGAGGTGATGATGACTTGTGTTATCATGCACATTATGATCATCGAGAGTTACGTGATGCTCCTCCATTGCATGATGAGCACCCATACTACCATCAAGCCCCTCTTGCCCAAGTTGATCATGACGTGACTAGAGAGTTGCCGCTTTCCTCACAACGAACACCAAAATCAGAGACGAAGAAACTCACGTGCAACTGCAAAATGATCTAGTTGTACAACTGTGGGCACTCAAAGGACAAGCAACAAACGCTCCTACTTGAGTGTGCGATTCAATTTAATTGAATTATTATATGAATTATTTTACTTATTTTCATGAAACATTTTTATGTATTTGTTTAAAACTATGTAACATGATTTTATACATGATATTTTAGATATAATTGTCTTCTATTTGAGAAAAAACTGGTTTAAATGTAATTGAGAGTGTCTATTGGGAAACGACGGTGGAGGAGGCGCTCCCAATAGTTCAGCAACATGTGCCGAACTCCTAATAGCACTTGTCCGGAATTGACGGACACTGTATCGAAAACGCTGATGGAGATGCTCTAAGAATTTCATCACGCATGTTGTATTTCTCCTTTTCACAGATGTGGCACGTTCCTTGGGTCCCTCAAAGCTACACCGCGAGCGAACGAGCGAACGGACTGTGCGGCCGGCGGTTGTCATGTGAGGCCAGGTTCTGATCCGGCGGGCTCCACCTAACGATAGCAGTAGCACAACGGATGGCAGCGTCTCGTTCTTCCGAGTCCAGCCGTCCGTGTGTGTCGGCATCAGAAATGGAGGTCTACGGCTGAGATTTCTCTCAACCTTTCCACGCTACGAATGGATGAGTTGGAGAGCCTCGACCAGCCCCCGAATCGGCTCCCAAAACGTCACCCGCCACCTCGCTCGGCTATCCTTGCCTTTTGACGACGCTGACAGCGACGCGGCAGCACTGAGCGTCGAGTGAGCTTCTTTCTTCCTCTAGTTTCTGTTCCGGCCGGATCACGTTAGAATGCAATAGTAGTCTCTGTTCGGCAGCGAAGTTTTTCTTAAATCTAAATGTTCTAAAACCGAATTATTTCCATGCCTTGGTAGTAAATATTTCAGTTTGGACAAAATAGGTCCGGACCAATTTTTCTTATTGGGCTACAGTTCCCTAGTTCCGTGGCATATACGGAGTAATACTGAAGT
Source organism: Poa pratensis (assembly GCA_947311845.1). Taxonomy (NCBI): domain Eukaryota; kingdom Viridiplantae; phylum Streptophyta; class Magnoliopsida; order Poales; family Poaceae; genus Poa; species Poa pratensis. The sequence continues at coordinate 55,963,282 of CAMZMU010000055.1, read as the reverse complement.
TTTTGCTAAATTCAAACACCTCGAAGTATTTAAAATCATAATATTTTCAGAAACTGCAGTATACGCGAACATACTCCAATCAATCCATTCCATGGTTTCATGGTTTCATCGTTCTCATATATTACCAAGTGTTTAGCATAGGGTGGGCGGAATCGAACTTGAGTTGGGCTGCGACAAGGTATGCATTTCCAGGCTGAGCTAACCAAACAAGTTTAAGGAAGTTCATAGTTCATAGTGTTTGTGAATTGTGAACTTATCTTCTTCTAAGTGAAGTTGCCAGTTATACTTCTTGTATTATAGTAGTATCAATAGGACAACCGGACAACCATTTGATAACAGGATTTATCTACATTTTGTTTGATGTTCTCAACCAAATGGTAGATTTTTATAACATTCTTCCATACCTTAATTAGGAAATAAGCACATCCCAAAAATCCTACTACTCTCTAGTCATGTGCGTCCTCCAGGAGAGTTTCAACGGGAAAACCGGATCACTTGTGTTCTTTGTTGCCTGCTGCTTACCATTGGTTGGATCAGGGTTAGATTCAAGTAGCACACAGCCACATATAGTCAGAGATTCAGATAGCACACACATTACGTTGCATAAGCATGTGTCATGGATGGGATTGCTTGTCAGATTCCTCCACTTGACGGCAGCGATTAGATACCATATGAAAGAAATCGACAGTAAGATATGGTGAAGGCCATGTATCTAGGGGTGCCCGATCTTTACGGATTTGATGCGGAAAGACGAAGAAAACGAAGAACACGAAAAACACAAGGAGGAATTCGTGGGAAAAGTGGGGGATAACTAGCAAAGCAACACGGATGAAATCAACCGGTAACAAATCCCCAAAGGCAGCCCCCGATTCTCAATCTCCAACCAACCTTACTTTTATGATTGTTTCTCATATCGGTCAATCCAACCGATCCAATAGCGTTACACAAAAATGGGGGATTGACATGTAATCTCAATTACAAGAAGAGGTCTTGGAATCCACTAGAGGTATCTTCTACACAAGGGAGTCCTTGATTCATCTCCATAGGAGGCAACACCACAAGGGGTGGGAAGAAGCTAAGCTCAACTCTATCTCATCATCTTAGCTCTATCCTAGAAAGGAAGAGGTGAAGTGCTATTTATAGTCTTAGTCCAAAAAGGGGCGGACGCAGGAAAGCCGGCCTGGGAGCCAGCCCGGCTGGGCTGGAGGCTGGCTGCCTCTGCAGGGAGGCCTTCCTGGGAGCCAGTCCAGGCCGGGCTGGAGGCTGGCCGCCTCTGTAGGGAGGCCAGCCTTTAGGCCGGCCTAGGCTGGGCTGCAGGCCGGCCTGACAGTTTTTGCCATCTTCTTTATCTTTGTCTTGTCGCTTTCTCCTTCTCTTCCAAGCGTACGCCTTGGATGATCTTGAGTCTTGGGCTTCCTTGTCATCTCCCTTGACGTCCGTACTCGTCGTGTCAAACCTAGCATAGCAAGGTAGATGCTCACGTAGTATACCATCCAAAGGGGCACGGAATGGGATCTCGTAGAGGAAAGAGTTCACCTTTGAGCTCAATGACGACTTGTCATATGTTGGGTTGCTTGACATGGTGATGGTCCTAGGTTGCACTACATCATCACCTCCCGCTTCAAAAAGAGTCGTCCTCGACTCTTGCTCATCATCATCATGGCAAGGAGGTAGATGTATAGACCTTGTCGTGGGGTTCGCCATGTAGTCGTGCTTGATGGAAATGGTGTGGCACTTATTCAATGTTCCTTCGCCTTTGAAGTAACCTACAAAACTCACAAGGAAGACGAAACAACACTCAAAGAGTAGCCAATTTTTGAAAGTCATCGCATGAGAGCTTATGTAGAAGGAAGTCACCTTAGCAAGATGCCGATATTTCCGTCTTGCAAGATCTTCCGTCATAGGAATGCAAAGTCGTAACCACTCATGGTAGCTCATCAAAGGTAGGACCTACACAACAAAGACCAAGCAAACCATGTGTGTGCAAGATAGAGGAGCATATCATCAATGACATGTCCATTCATGTTCAATACACCCTTACACAACAAAAATATGGTAAAGCGAAAGCATATGCAAGGTCAATGTGCAAGCAATCTCTCGAAACATTCTCAAAATGTGGCAACACAAAAACTCCATGAAAATTTGAGAATGTTATGGTAGCTATCTCATTTTGAACCATATGATCATTATTGCACACAAGGCGTTGAAAAGAACAATTTGTTATCATCCTTGATGCAATAAGATAAGAGTTGGGCAAAAACACACAATGAAGAATGTCCAAAATATCATCATGGGTGCAAACAAACCATATGAAAGAGCAAGTATTCGAAATATTTGTTGCGACACCAAATGGGTAGAAACCAAAACACTCATGACAAGACATGCTCAAAATGTCATTATGGTTGCACACAAGTCATTTAAAAGAACAATTGTTCATCATATTTGTTGCAACACATAAATCATTCACATAAAATATGGGGAAATTTGTCTTGTCATAGGGGAAAGCATTATCACAAACATGTTTGCAAACAAACCAAAACCAAGAGAAATTGTTCAACTTGTTTGATGCAAAACATGGAAAGGGTATTAGAATCGGGTTTGATCCACAACTCAAAGTGTATGCTCTCAAGAGCTCCTTTTGTCAACTCATGCTCAAGAGAGGTTGATAATATAGCATGAGGCCTAATGCACACAAAAAACAAAATGAAAAAGTTGTGTGCATGGTATATGAACACATCATCCATCATGAAGTGTCTCTTCATTTGCATATCACCAACAACATCAAAATCAATGGGAACATATGACATATGTGGATAATTACCATGCAAAGTGAAGGATGGAACAAGGTTCATAAGAGAGAATGTAAAATCTCCCAAATGTGAGAGAGCTATGGGTGCAATCTCATTATAAATCAAGGGCTCATCATTGCAAACCAAGCATTTGAAAGAACAAGTTTTCATCGTTTTGGTTGCAATGAAGGAAGAGTAGTAAAAACATTGATTGCAAAACAAGTGACTGGTATTTTTATCACCAATAGAAGAATCCACATGATCAACATTGTTTTGAGGCAAGGTATCACATGGGAAAAGAAAACACTCATAAGTGACATCAAAAGAATCATCCAATTTATGCAAGCAATCAACATTCATCATGTCCACTAGTGGGATCATGGTCACATCAATATCCATACCTTGATAGTCCTGCTCATGTGAAGTAGGTGTTGAAGTAGTAGGGGCTTCCGTGTAGCCAACTTGTCCAATTTGAAGTAGACATGGGGTGGCATTATCATCATCCTCCATGTACATCTTCTCCATTTGAATCATCATTGTGTCGAGGAGTGGCGTCTCATCATTCATGGAACCTAGCACACAATAAGAGCACACACTAGAGGTAGAGGGTAAGTTGTTAGAATTCGAAATGGCCTCACAAGACCTATCAACTACCTCTCTCAATTCATGTGGTGTATCACTCATTCCCTCAAATTGGTAGCGCTCAATCTCACATATGGTGGAGGCACTCAACTCACTCTCACTCTCACTCAAGTGGGCAAAGTGGCTCTCATTCTCACATGGGATTGGTACCATCTCATAACTCAAGCTCATAGGGATAGACTCGGTTTTCTCAACTCCATACGCCACCATGGTTGAAGGGATACTCTCATGCTCAACCTTCTCGACCTCGTCGCCTCCAAAGATGCATGCCATAAGAGGGGCATCATCACTCGCTCCATTGCCGAAGGGAACATCCCATGCTCGGCATCATCATCACTTGACCCATGGTCATAGGTGATAGCATGCTCCATGCACGCCTCCTTGGTCGAAGGGAAAGTCCCATGCTCGACCATCTTGTCATCGTTGTGGTCACCTTCTTGTTCACCAACATTGCACTCCCACATCATGTGACCATTTCTATTGCATAGTGGGCACAAGAGATTGGGGCATTCTCACGGATCATGTTCTTGGCCTTGGCAATTGTCGCATAGAAGGTCTTCATCTTCCCATATGGGGGCCATTGTGGTGGTGGCACTTGGTGTAGGGACCATATCATGAGAAGTGCTTGAGAAGGGTGTCGCCTTGGTTGTGTCCTCACAAGTGTTGCCATGCTTCTTGCGGCGTCGACGTGAGCTTGACCGTTGCTCGATGAACTTGTCGATGTCGGCCATGAACTCATCAACAATAGAATCAACACTAGAAGGAGACACCCTAGGATGTGCACTTGCCACCATCTTGGATGTGGAGGTTGCACCTTGAACTTGGAGTGTAGGTGTAGGTGCTTGATGGCATGCCTTCCGTCTTGACTTCTCTTCATGTCGGCGTTGGCATTCTTGAGAGGAGAATTGACGTCGAAAGTCGTTCGGATGCTTCTCCTCATGTCGACGTCAGCGTGCTTGTCGTCGAATGTCCTTGGTGGTTCCACTCGAACTTGGTGATATGTTCCGAAGCTTGGCGAGTGTGTCGATGTCTTCAAGCTTGGACATGGTGTGGTCCACCTTGGCATCTTTCTTGTGGCGCCTTCTTGAGCTAGATGAGCCTTGGCTTGGGTTGGCCTTGTCGATGCACTTCTTGTTGCGCCATCTTGGTGTTGATGTAGAATGTCATAGCTTGGTGCTCTTGGCGTTGTCCTTCTCGTAGCGCCTTCTTAAAGTTGATGGAGCTTCATATGATGAATGCATGGTGGTCTTCTCGTTGCTCCGTCTTGAGCTTGAACCATAGTAGGTTGTGCGGCCCTTGAACATGGTGGTGATGGGGTTCATCTTCTCTTGCATGTTGTCGAATGTGTAGTCGATGTAGTCACCCATGCTTGAGAGGTCGTAGTTGTAGATGTTCTCCACCATGTTATCGGAGTTGTAGTCGTCGTAGTGGCGCTCCATGGGATCCATGCTTGTAGAGCCAATGTCGGTGTAGTGCTCCATCATATCATGATTGATTGTGTAGTCGGAGTCGATACCATATGAGGAAGGTTGGTCAAAGTCGTGGTACCGCTCCATGTCATTGACGCTTGCGGAGTTGGAGTCGTAGTAGCGGAAGTCTTGGTGATGCTCCATGTCATACACGCTTGTATAGTCGGAGTCGTGGTAGCGGAAGTCTTGGTGATGATCCATCATGTCATGTTAACTCACAAACACAAGTGTATATATGGAGTGATGGAGAACCAAGAGAAACTATATCGAAAGAATAGAGTTGCTTGATGAAAGAGAATCCGGTTCTAACACCCAATACACACACTTATGAGGATAGGAAGGTATGGTAGGTGGAAAGCAAATCGAACCAATCCGAAAACCAAGATATTGTAAAGGCAAGTAGAGAACCACGATGATCACAAAGCAAAAGCAAGTCAATCTCAAAAGATAGGAATGTAGTTCAAGGAAACACACGCACGGAGAGATAAATGGGACTTATGCAACCAAGAAGTGAACTAAAGAACCAAATGATCCTATCGAAGACTATAAGCTTGTGTTGCACAAATACAAGGAGAGCCACTAGCTCGATTGCAAAATATTTGTGGGCTACAAGATTTGCACAAAATGTACCACCTACTAGATGTTCATCGAGCTTTTGCGCGCTTCCTACAAGAGATATGGCAAGTGGTGTCTCTTTATTTTCTTTTCTTGCACTTTTTGCTTCTTTTCTCTTTTGATTCTTTTCTCTTTTGCACACACACTTTTTTTGATGCCAACAACAAGATATATGATATATGAACTAGCGCATACAACGGTCGCTTGGAAACTACCCGATACAATTGTGCAAAGCCCAAGCAATCATCAAGAGCTAGCCTCAATAGGACATGGTAATCGCAAAGATATAGTGTGGCTCACAAAGTAATGGCAAGGGGAAAAGATTCGTGATGATTATACCTTCATCGACGATCTTCACCCTTTGGTGTAGAAGTTTCGTGCTTGCCCACGAATTTTGGTGGTGGTGGATGATGGATCTTCCGCAATGGTGATGGAGGTCTTGTTCGTAGCTTCGAAACGAGCCGAAGAACACAAAAAACGGAGTCCGGAATCAAAAGATATGAGAAAAACAAAATTTTGGAATTTGCAGAGAGGTCGGCCTGGGAGCCGGCCTGGCCGGGCTGGAGGCCGGCTACATCTGCAGGTAGGCCGGCCTGGGAGCCAGCCTAGGCCGGGCTGCAGGTCGGGTTCTCAGCACGAGTTGACACTCGAAAATCCTTGATTTTGGCGGAAAAACGGCCCAAAAAACACCGAATCGGAGGGGAAATCAATGAAATTTGGTCATGGGAACGCAAAGGAAGCAAGATCAACTAGTTGAACAATAGATCTATGGATCAAAACTTATCAAAACGCACAAGATTCACAGATCAATCCAAAAGCAATTTGGGGCTATTTTTGTGGGATTTTCAAAATTAGGCAAAAACAAAGAAAAATTTGGTGGATTTAGGGGTGGAAACACAAATCAATCCGTGGCAACCATGCTCTGATAACATATGGTGAAGGCCATGCCTCTAGGGGTGCCCGATCTTCACGGATTTGATGCGGAAAGACGAAGAACACGAAGAACACAAGGGGGAATTCGTGGGGAAAGTGGGGATAACTAGCAAAGCAACACGGATGAAATTCAACAAATCCCCAAGGACAACCCCCGTTTCTCAATCTCCAAGCAACCTTACTCTTAGGATTATTTCTCATATCGGTCAATCCAACCGATCCAATAGCGTCACCCAAAGATGAGGGATTGACATGTAATCTCAATTACAAGAAGAGGTCTTGGAATCCACTAGAGTGATCTTTACACAAGGGGAGGTCTTGATTCATCTACGTAGGAGGCAACACCACAAGGGGTGGGAAGGAGCTAAGCTCAACTCTATCTCATCATCTTAGCTCTATCCTAGAAAGGAAGAGGTGAAGTGCTATTTATAGTCTTAATCCAAAAAGGGGCGGACGCACGAAAGCCGGCCTGGGAGCCAGCCCGGCTAGGCTGGAGGCTGGCTGCCTGTGCAGGGAGGCCGGCCTGGGAGCCAGTCCAGGCCGGGCTGGAGGCTGGCCGCCTCTACAGGAGGCCAGCCTAGGCTGGGCTGCAGGCCGACCTGTCAGTTTTTGCCATCTTCTTCATCTTCGTCTTGTCGCTTTCTCCTCCTCTTCCAAGTGTACGCCTTGGATGATCTTGAGTCTTGGACTTCCTTGGCATCTCCCTTGACGTCCGTACTCATCGTATCAAACCTAGCATAGCAAAGGGGTAGATGCTCACGTAGTATACCATCCAAAGGGCACAGAATGGGATCTCCTAGAGGAAAGAGTTCACCTTTGAGCTCAATGACGACTTGTGATATGTTGGGTTGCTTGACATAGTAATGGTGTTGCACTACATCAAGATAGAGTAGAGAAAGTGAAGGAAAAAAAATAAACTATGGTAGAAGAGATGGTACCAATGCTAACGTAAGCGTAGGCGAAACCGTCTTGGTCTTCTGAAATATCAGAAGTGGACGAGCTGTCATGGACCCCAGAACCCTGTTGATTGTAGATGCCCTGATCAGTTATATCTTGCACTAGTACTAATCTTCTCCCTTGCAATCCATACCATCCATGGGAACAGTCACCACTGGACCAATTAAAAAAAATATGTTTTTCTAGTAGTGGTGGCAAAGCAGATGATGGCATAATCCCCCGATTTTTTTAAACGGGGGGGGGGGGGGGGGGATCTAATCTGCCAAAATAAAATGCCACTAAGGAAAAGAGGTCCAACTGGTTATTTAATTGATTTTGATCCTCTGTACAGACACAAGTTTGTTTGTCACCATCCCAAGATAATCAAGGGGACATCTCAACAACGGAAATGAAAAGCAGAACAAATCGAGGTGCTATATTCTTTCAGCAGACTTTGAAACTGATCTCCTGCACCGAAAACTGTCTACGTGCAATGAACTTGATTTCGTTGGTGCTGCTTGCAGGGAACAGAGGACCACCGGTTATGAGATAAGTAGATATGATGATCACATGTATCGGAGAGCGCAAACAAATAGTACTCCCTCCGTCTAGAAATAAGTGTCTCAAGTTTGCCCAAAACTAAATGTATCTATACATGAAACATGTCTAGATACACTCATTTTTTGGTAAACTTGTGACACTTATTTTGGGACGGAGGGAGTACTACATGTCACAAAATTTTGAAGCCAAGGCAAGCTACAGGAAGATTCTATTAAGCTAGTTAACAAAAACTTTAATGCAAAAATATTATGTTCAACAATATATGTGGACTCAAATTGATGTCATCTTTAAAAGTGATGTCATATTAAAAATCATGTTAGCTTGAAGGCGTGTACTTCAATCAAAGAGTACCCTCAGTTGAGCTAACCATAAATATAATATCTCAGTGAAAGGACGCGTGAACAAGAAATATATTCCGTCTCAGTCTAAAAAGTTGACAATTCTTGCGCTGTAGATTGATGTTTATCACTGCGTGCCCTGGACGCATCTCTAAAATCGACATCAGTATCCTCCGCCCACAGTTAAGCTTTGTCAAAACAGACGACAAGGCAGTTCGAACCTCTCAATTAAAGATCAAGCGTCAGTACAACTAGAGTGTAGACTGTATTATACTGAGGCAACCCTCTAGAAAAAAATGGCATCTGTTGCTGCCACAAAAGAAAAACAGTACTATATCATTAGGAGGAACCTAGTTTCGCATGAGAATCATACGATAACATGGCCATGTCAGCTGATCCTCTAAATATGAATTATTTTTTAGATAAAAGGCTTCTTAAAATGATTCAAAGTCTGTTCCTTTGCTTGAGCTTGTAATACCAATTTCGAGCTACCATCTCGGGTTTCCATGTGGGTACACATATTCATAGTCTGCGTGTTACAGGCCTGGATAAGGAGACGGCTTGGATCGTTTACCTCGGACTTGGCAAGCTCGCTTGGCTTGGCTCGTTCAATGCCCAAGTTGGCGTACATTTAGATTTAGTTGCCTCCGAAAACTACTGCTCCTACCATGATTCAATAGCTTTCAAAAAAACTGGACAGAAGTTCAACTGCAATTGATCTACTTGTTTCCTGCAGGAACCATAACGTCACTTGCACAATCACCCAATCAACAGCCTGACGGAGGTTAGAAACTTGCAGTCAGCTTTCCAGAGCGCACCATGTCAGCAACTGGATGACGAGGTTTTCTGTCAGCAATGGGTTTTGCTTTAATTTTTCATGTCAAGTTGCACTATGGTAACTTTTCCCATATGTATTTATCCCTTAACAATTCAATATATCCTGCAGCTCTTATTTCTTCACATATCATGGCACATCCTCGTTGAAAATTACCAACTTCAACAAAGATAAAACACAATGCGTCCAAGCTCCACTGTACCACAGACGAAGGCTCAGATTCCTATGCAAAAAAAGCAGGGGTGCTCAATGGGCTTTGTTTTAATTTTTCATGTCAAGTTGCACTATGACAATTTTCCATCTACTATCTTATTCGCTATGCACATTTTCCTCTTTTTTTTTCTTCTGTAAACCAATTTCAAAACGAGTCTTCTAAGTTTAGTGTGAGTGCTTGATACTAAGAGTCCACTAAACTGAATCGGAAGACACAACATTCATATTTAGTACCATAAGCCCATACACTGAAGGGAGAAACTTTTGTAAAGAAAGTATTAGGTATAATTACCTTAGAGAAATTGGAAGATGTCTGGCCCTTTTGTCCTAGGTTGGATGGTAGAGTGTGTTCCTTCTTTTGCCAAAGCTGCTAGGATGAAAAAGAAACTGATGATCTCATTTGAATATCAAGTGTACAAATGGTTGTGTAAATAAGCATGCCGTGCACAATTACAGGTCAATATGAGGAAGGCTTAAAGACTGTAGCATGTGACATCTCAAGCTGTACTCAGTTATGCTTAAGTTCCAAATTTGTGTGCAAAATTCACAAAAATGAGCATCACTACTCACATTCAAACATATAGTTGTCAAATTCAAATCCTTAAGTAGATGTTCTATGCCTTCCCAACACGTGTTCACTCAGTGGCCGACAAAATGGAGTGGTGTTTATACAGTATATAGCAGAGTTCATGCAATTCTTTTCAAGCTTGATTAAAACAACAACTATTTTTAGAATGCTTAAGAAATAGCAAGACATGCATCGCCAATTTATATGTCATATCATGGTGCACGCTGATGATCCACTGTTGGATACAGAGTGCAAGCAGAAAACAGAGAAAAAAGCTCCAGATGATTTAACATAATTTATAAAGTGCTCTGTACACTCACTACAAGCAGTTGTTCAACCAGTTTACAACTTTAACATAAGGCTAATCCGGCTCAAAGAGAAACTAAATGGTAACAACATTGTAATAATGTTGACTAAGTGGCATATTTTACAGTAACATGTGTTTTAGACTACTGTTCCATCTCTAAAAGGAAAATTGTTTTATCATCCAGTCAATAAATTGTGTGAGCTGTCCCACGCCCACTGATGCTTTGTTTTTCAAGATAACCATCCACAAACTAGAAGTTCTAAAAATTAGACGAAACAAGGAAATTTTAAAAGTATTTGAGGGAGGAAGTCCATAGCATGAAAATAAAACGGCCAGACCTTTACTTCTTGATGATTGAGTCAAACCTTTCCAAGTCTGTCGCTTGCCCACCTGGAAAGGAAAAAAAAAATTAAAACCTATAATTTGAAAACGTGGTTTCTTTTACCAAAGTATTTCAGTATATACAAAACAGAGTGCAAAAGACTCCTTCAGAAAATTCGATAAGGATTCCAATCCTGCTAATCAAACCGCCTACACGAGAAGAATTCCGATGGATTCATGTCCTCCAAAAATTCGTTTGGATCAAACAAGACGTTAGTAGGTAAGTAATTAAATATAGACCTAATTGCAGCTTGAACTAAGCAGATTTCTTTGTTTTTTTTTTTTTTTTGAGAATGAGCTGGGATTTTATTCATATCAACAAAGATACATCAGGTCTTTACATAACAGTTGTTCTAGCATTGGAGGATGAGACTCCATCCACACTTCTGAATCAAGCACATTGCACCCAGCCCTAGCTAAGACATGAGCACACATATTAGCTTCTCTACGACACCAAACAAACTGTACATGTATATTACAAGAACACAACTCCTTAATTTCCTGAACAAAGGGGCCAACCAGTGATCTATCCAAAGCATTGCGTTTTAGTTTTCTGACTGCCTCCACACAGTCAAGCTCAATTATCACTTTGTTTAGCCCCTGCTCCAGCGCCATTTCCACTGCCATGCGTGCAGCTAATAATTCAGCCAAAAGAGGATCGCCGACCCTTTGAAGTCTGGAACATTTGGCAGCTACAAAACTTCCATCCTCCCGTCTGATGACTGCTCCAGCTCCACCTGATATTGTGTCCTTATTCAGTGCTCCATCTGCATTGATTTTGTACCACCCAGCCGGAGGTGGTTTCCACTTCTCATTTTCCTTGCGGTTCTTGTCTTTGGTATGCTGGGAGATAGCTTCCCATTCTTCTACTAAATGATACACTCTTTTAGCCACTTCTTTTGGATTCTGCAATGCCTCGCCCTGCTTGTAGCATTTCTAGTTTGCCACAATTCATACAACATCCTGAGCCATAAACAGAGAGGCTTCAATCAAACTAAGTATGCATGTATGAGAGCTTATCATGTGATATTTATTAGACAGAGATGGGAGAGGTATCATGGAGCCGTGTCCTGTCCTAGAAAATAACCCGAGTTCCATTGCATAAAAACTAAGCAGATTCCTTTCAAAAAAAAAAACTAAGCAGATTTCTTTGTTGAATACAGGCAATCAAACTGAGTATGCATGTATGAGAGCATATCATGTGATATTTATTAGACAGAGATGAGAGAGGTATCATGGAGCCGTGTCCTGTCCTAGAAAATAATCCAAGTTCCATTGCATAATTTTCTGAGTGCCCGAAACAATAAAGGAAACCACAACCATTAGGATAGAGTCCATGGAAGCTCCCTAGAATGGATAATCATATTCATGAAAAAATAAATAACATGTATATATAGGAATGAGATAAGATAAGTGTGTTTACCTCATAGGAAAACCTGAAAACTTCATGAAAAGATGTTTAAGGGCAAGGTATAAGTTAGAGAAGTTTGATATTATATGTGTGCAAAATGACAGTAGAAAACAGAACCATGTACGAACAGAACATTACCCCCATGGGTTGCAGCCTTGATGCTCATCTTCTCCTTGTTTTCAATATGGTTTGCGGGTATGACATGACCCTTCTGCGCAACCTACATTTGTCAGCAAAACAAGAGGTCATGCCTTGAACACAAACACGTTTTAAGGGTGTGGCGAATTAGCATACAATGCGCTTCTCTTTACGGGCCTCTCCCTTGGAATTGTGCTTGTCCACCTCCTTGGCCAACTTGGCGGCGACCAATTTCTTGTGCGCTACCAGAATTGGACCCTAATAGCAAGAAGAAATAAGTTTTAGGTCCCAATATTCAATATTAACATCATTGGAAGCCTTTTTTTTCTGAACTTGGCTTATATTGCAATAAAGAATAACAATTTGGATTACAATCATGGTTGATCAGTTCCACCACACAGAGAGGAGCTGTTACAACCAACACTTGCCCACACAACACACTATATCCTAGCTTAGCTAGCTGACGTGCCACTTTGTTCCCTGATCGATCAACCTTCAGGAACGCTACAAGTGGTAACGAACTGAGAAGTAGCCTGGTGTCTTCAACAACCCTGCAATAGCTGACTTGAGGACTTCCTGCTATTTAACTATCACCAGAAGACTTTGGTTGCCAACTTCATTCCCAGTTGCAGCTCAAGTGGGCTAAGTATATATCTGGCTGAATCGGACAGCCTCGCTACAATGGACATAAGCTCAAGCTCAGACATTGGACACAGAATAATAGATCAATATAGCCTGGAAACATGAGGGTTATAACTTCTAACCTGACAGGTCCTTGTTAGCATGGGATTGTCGATCATCATATAACTATAAGTCTATGGCTACCTCCAGAACATTCCAGGATAGATTTCCATTTAGATATTATTAAATCTTGCTTTAATCAATGAACATCTTTGTTCTTTGGCCTGTGATCCTTGAAGCTGCTTGCTGCTTAGAAAGGATTTCTGCTATAAGTTGTTTTTGGCCAAAGAGTTGTGCATTTTTCAAAAGCAAGTTCCTTGATGATGAGTCCACGGAATAGCCTTGACCGGTCATCCAGTCCAAAAGGCTTAACAGTAGCTGCTTCTTATCAGGCTTCTGTATGTATCGCTGAATTGCTCTCCCAAAGATATCCTGCATGTGGAATGATCATGTTCACCATAGGAACAAATACTAAGTTAGTACGCTAAATATATTACTCCCTCTGTTCACTGTTATAAGACCTTTTAGATATTCAATGTGGACTAGATACGGAACAAAATGAGTGAATCTACACACTAAATGCGCCTAGATACATGCATGAACGGAGGGAGTATTAAGTTGTTACTACCACCGTCATGCTAGATTCACAGGGAATGGAAACTGATGAAGTTTTATGTGAATTACTAAGATAGGATACATTCCAGATCTAATTAATTGTATGCATTTACAAATTTGCAACAAAATTAGTTAACTTCTATCATGCAATGAGCATCACCCTGTCTGATTCAATTCTAAGATTTTAACGTTTTTCAGTGTCCAGCCATCCAGGGTTCGACTTCAAACTATAATTTAAAGTACAAGTACAAAACCATTACCTGGCTAATACGCCATCCTGAATGGTTTAGTGCTTTCATAACATCATTAATCAAATTTATGTTGCCCGAGATCATGAACTGTCCAGCAAAATTCTCCAAAGAGCGTGGAGATATCAGATCAGAATTGTCCTGTTAGATCGGCATTTTCTTAGTGAAGATACACAAAATAAACAATAGAGATACCAGTAGTAAGTGCCAAAGACATGGTACCTTAATAACAATATATGCATCCTTTAGAAGTCCAGCTGGAACTAAGATACCTAGCACCTTCTCATGAAGAGATTTACAAACTGTTCTCTTACTGTATCTCATCATATTATAAACAGAAAATGCTTCAGAAGGAAAACCTGCTTCTCCTAGCTGTACCATTACCTCAGAACAAAGCTCCTGGAGAAGGTGTATAGAACTTTCGGTTACTATATACAGATAATCGCAACAAAATGTGATACAAATCATGCTGCAAGAAAACGTGCGATGCTCACACTCTACTCTGCAAACATGTCATAATAGATTGTTGTAATTCTAATCAACCATATTACCAAGAAAGTTATAATTGTGGCTTTTCCAGCATGTAACTTAGCTACCAGAACAAAAATACCTCATTCAATTGATGGCCCTTCGTATGCATATCTTCAATCGTCTTATATGCAAGGTGATAAACCTTTGCCTTGCAGAAGTACCTTATTAAGGTATTAAATGTAATCTGATCAGGTGATATGTTTAATTCATCCATTTTCTTCAGCATTCTCATTACACTTTCTGTATCATTCGTGTTGCAGTAAGCACGAAGTGATGTATTAAGCATAACAAGATCATACGTTGCATTCTGATCCTCAAATTCTTTTGCAAGTTTTTTTTGCTTCTTCTCGATAACCACCCCGATGTAATGCTGAAATCATGATACTAAATGCATAGCCATCTGCAGAAACAAAAAGATAAGCACATCAGACAAAATCAAGAGGACACAAATAGTAATAGCACCACCGCAAAAAAAAAAGTAATAGCACCAAGCTATGCATTTGCATGGCAAAAAAATATAGACAGCCAGAGCGATGCAATAAAATGAATACACTATAAGTAGGAGGCAGACAAGTTAAGATCAAATGCTTAAAACTAGCTCAACACAGTTTACGAATCAGGATCCAGGAACTGCTTCACTACATTTAGAATGAGAAACTGAAATAGAGGTATTTTCAGTTGATATCTGGTTAGGTGTAGTACCAGATTTAACTCCTTTCTCTTTCATATCATTAAACAGCATCGTTGCTTCCCATATCTTTCCTCCTTTGGCAAGGGCATCAATCAATATGCAGTATGGCATCTGTACACAGTATAAGGTTCAAGGATTATTTCTGCATGCACAAAAGCATAATTCTGGTCAATTTATAGGACCATAGAAGAGTGGACATGAGTAGTTTTGTGTGTGAGAACACATGATTTACTTCATCCTGCGCGAAGCCTGAGGCTTCCAATTCAATTAGCAACTCCTTAGCCCTGTCAAAGAGACCACCTTTGGAATATACCTTCAACAAAGTGGTGAGTATAACCTGACAAGGTGATTTCATTGGGATGTTAGACTGACACTCTTGGCAGCAGCATTTTGTTGGACATCCAAAAATAATTTCGTGAAATGTGTAGAAGTTCATTTCTATGGGTACATCATCAAAGAATTAGATAGTAGTTACTCCCTCCAGTTCACAAGAAGCTGTCCTTTTGGACATAGATTTAGTCAAACCGTGTTGATAATATGGGGTAAGAAAAAAAGTATGTTTCCAACCTACACTACACCTTTAGTTGTTCCATTTGTTTTCTAAATATTATAATTTATTGGGTTATATAAGTACAAAATAGTGGTCCGAGTTAAGTTTTGCATACCATGTGGATGCACAACAGAACAAAATTTTGTGAATGGGATCGAGTAGTACAATTATACTTGATTGTGGAGAGGCTATATTATTAAACACATCCAGAATCACAAGTGCCCTCACTTTAACCCAGGGCATCCAACAAGAAACCCCATTCAACAGATTGTTATGAATATGCAACTTGTATTCCACGGGGGCCAATGGCCACAATATATAGTACATATGACTTGGGGGACACGAAAGTAAATCTAGTCTAATACGGACTCCTAGACCAATACTAATACTCCTTAACACCCCCCCCCCCCCCCTCAAATGCAAAGCGTATGCAATAGCATTGCATTTGAAGAAGTGTAACACTAGAAAATAAAAAGATAATCCAAAATCCGCGTCTTGAGAGTGTCATAACAGATCATAGCACAAAGAACCAATGGCATAATAAGCCCACGGCAAAAGAATGTGCGTAGATCAACAATGACAATGCGAAAGGAGGCCACAAAAATCCTTTAGAGAGGACCAGGACCGAGAAAAAGAGGCCACAAACGGACCGAGGCCACAAACGGACCGAGAAGAAGAGGCCACAAACGGACCGAGAAAAGACCACAAACGGACCGAGAAGAAAAGGCCACAAATAAAGGTATGGTGGACTCTCATGACATGAAACACGAAAAGAAACAACGGATTTGGTGGACGCAGCGAAAAAAACAAAACACCTAACACCGACAAAAGGTGCTGGATAAACGACATATCACACCTTCTTTCTTTTTTTTATCTCGATCGGATCTGAGGAATTAGTATAGGAGCAGGCAAACACGTAGCATCAGACCACCACGTGCACCAAGGAAGCAGCATGAGCAGCAGCTAGGAGAGCCGCGCGGGGCACGAACGGAACGGGGCCAAACGAAGTCAATGCAGCCCGTACGGAAACAGATCGATCGCGCGCCGACAGAAGCAGAGAAGCGCGGGACACCTGACGGCGGACACGGCGACCGAACCGATCTTGAACAGCGGAACAGAGGAACGAGGAATCGGGCGGCCGCGGATGGAGGACGGCGCGGGAGAAGATGCGCGCAGGCGCGTGAGCACAGAGTTGCTCGGGAGGCAGCAGCAGATGCAATCCATCGACACATACGGCAGGCCATGGAGACAGCTTGGCGATGGACATCGATCGAGAAAAAGAAACTAGAAGATAAGGACGAGTTGCGCGCCCGGTAAACCCTAACCGGGCTCTGATACCATGTTATGAATATGCAACTTGTATTCCACGGGGGCCAATGACCACAATATATAGTACATATGACTTGGGGGACACGAAAGTAAATCTAGTCTAATACGGACTCCTAGACCAATACTAATACTCCTTAACACCCCCCCCCCTCAAATGCAAAGCGTATGCAATAGCATTGCATTTGAAGAAGTGTAACACTAGAAAATAAAAAGATAATCCAAAATCCGCGTCTTGAGAGTGTCATAACAGATCATAGCACAAAGAACCAATGGCATAATAAGCCCACGGCAAAAGAATGTGCGTAGATCAACAATGACAATGCGAAAGGAGGCCACAAAAATCCTTTAGAGAGGACCAGGACCGAGAAAAAGAGGCCACAAACGGACCGAGGCCACAAACGGACCGAGAAGAAGAGGCCACAAACGGACCGAGAAAAGACCACAAACGGACCGAGAAGAAAAGGCCACAAATAAAGGTATGGTGGACTCTCATGACATGAAACACGAAAAGAAACAACGGATTTGGTGGACGCAGCGAAAAAAACAAAACACCTAACACCGACAAAAGGTGCTGGATAAACGACATATCACACCTTCTTTCTTTTTTTTATCTCGATCGGATCTGAGGAATTAGTATAGGAGCAGGCAAACACGTAGCATCAGACCACCACGTGCACCAAGGAAGCAGCATGAGCAGCAGCTAGGAGAGCCGCGCGGGGCACGAACGGAACGGGGCCAAACGAAGTCAATGCAGCCCGTACGGAAACAGATCGATCGCGCGCCGACAGAAGCAGAGAAGCGCGGGACACCTGACGGCGGACACGGCGACCGAACCGATCTTGAACAGCGGAACAGAGGAACGAGGAATCGGGCGGCCGCGGATGGAGGACGGCGCGGGAGAAGATGCGCGCAGGCGCGTGAGCACAGAGTTGCTCGGGAGGCAGCAGCAGATGCAATCCATCGACACATACGGCAGGCCATGGAGACAGCTTGGCGATGGACATCGATCGAGAAAAAGAAACTAGAAGATAAGGACGAGTTGCGCGCCTGGTAAACCCTAACCGGGCTCTGATACCATGTTATGAATATGCAACTTGTATTCCACGGGGGCCAATGACCACAATATATAGTACATATGACTTGGGGGACACGAAAGTAAATCTAGTCTAATACGGACTCCTAGACCAATACTAATACTCCTTAACACAGATCATGTGACATCAGCAAGTAAAATTTCAGCAACTAGATAGGGTATGCCGTAGACAGTTCTTCCAAGTAATTTAAGAATATGCATTGCAAACAATGTGTTGGTTATGTGCCTCTTGCTGCCTAGCACACAAGTATTTTGATTCCACGCACATGTACAAGCACTGTTCACTGACATGCTCAGGGACGGAGCCAGGAATGTATACAGAGGGGGCCAATTGCACACGATTAAGCTTAGAGGGGGCCATAATGGTTAATTTGTAGATTAACTCCACCTAATTTGGGGGCGATCTCACAAAAAAAATCAGCATGGGGGGAGCCATGGCCCCAGCTCGCCCCCTGCTAGCTCCGTCCCTGGACATGCTACATGATGGAAGTCAAAATGTAGTTAAACATGCAGCTGGAAAACCCAAGTTGCATACTAGAAGTCTAAAACACCATGGTATGACCTCTACCAGCTACACCCTATCGCGTTACCTAGGATTTCTCAATATCGATACCAACCAGTTCTCCAACCTGCCATAGGGATGTGAAATATCTATTGAGAAAGGAACTCAGCACTTCAAGAGCGGCAAACATAAAAATGAAATCGAAAGAGCAAATAAAAAAAGCATATATCACAAAACTATTTAGTGAAGGACAAGCAAAGAAAGTATACCTTATTTGGTGTTAAACCAGAGGACCTCAAATCTTTCATCAACAGCTCAGCCTTTTCATAATTCGAATTTTCCGAATATGCGTTCAACAGGGAACTGTAATGGAACAGATTAGGTTTATTGCCTTCATCCTTCAGTTTCTGAAAGTATACCTCAGCCTCCTCGCAGTAGTTATGAGATGCGCATATTGCCAAGAGGGTACCGTATATTACACTATCCATCTGAAGACCACTGGAGTTCAACTCATTGATCAACTCCATTGCCTTAGTGTAGCCCTGCCTCAACTTCATGCACCCTGAAAGCAGCTGCAGGTTGGACAAAAAAATGCAAAAGCTATTCATCCAAGCCAAAAGTGGTTGCATAAAGCATATACCAAATGCTAATATGGAAGATGGGGTTCCAAGTCCCGTACAGTACTGTAGGTGAACAGATCCGGTGATAGACCATCTCGTATCATCTCATCATAAAGCTTGAAGGTGCTGTCAGACCTCCCATTCTTCACCAAGCACCCAAGAACCGAATTACAAACGGAGACCTGGACTCTGGTCGACTGGTCCTGGATGGCACCGTAAACTTGTAGCACTTTGGCAGCATTACGGCTCAACCCAAGGTACTTGAAATAGCTGCTGTAAGACGCGATATTAAGCATGTCATGCTCCTCCATCCACACGAAAACCTGAAACAACGTTCAGCAACTCATGTCTACTGTTACTGGCAAAATTTCCAAAGCCACCCCATCAATTGACCCACCACCCAGCTGCACCCTAACCGTTCATGACAACCATTGCTGATAACTACCTTGGAAAGCACATCCCATCGCCTGATTTCTCCATAGTGGCGCAAGATTATATTGCAGTCCTGTGTCTGCAGCACACGCTCGAACCTGTAGATGAATTCGCAGGGTTTAAGTTCAACTCTGATTAACACATTTGTAGTATGCATAGTACGCGAGTGGGGATAATCCGCAGGCTACAGCAGCTGAGGTTACTGCGGGGCATCAATCACTACAACGGCACGAAACGGACGCTTGGAAAAGAATTAAGTGAGGGCAATATGGCTGCGGGTATGGGTACCTCGTGAGGGCGGCGACGGGGTCGGTGGCGGCCTTGACCTCGGCGACAGCGCTCCGCCGGGGGGACGTCCGCAGGATTTTGGGGGCTTCACGTGCTTCCAGCGCCTTGGGGGCGGCGGCGCGGACGAAGGGAAGGCTCCTCGGCCGGGAGCAGCACAGCGCAGTCGCTGGCGGGGAGAGGAAGCGGGAGGCGGCGAGCGGCATGGACGCGGCTTCCATTACGCCCGAGTTCCAACTCGTGGGAGCGGAGTGTCGTGTCGTTGGCCGGGGAATTGGGTGGGATATATCCAGAGCAATTATCGTCTGAATTTCTGAATGGACTCTGTTCTTGCCGTGAATACTTTCGGCCCACCAGTTCCAGTGAAATAGAATTCTGATCTCTAAAAGCTGTCTGTGGCTCTGTGCTGACTGCTGAGATGATTAACTGTTAATAACAGGCAGCTCGTTTATCAATCTGTTCTCTTGGTCATGTTGGTTTACAATCTGTTCTCTTGGTCATGCTGGTTTACAAACTGCTCTCCGTCGTTACGAGCATGCTTTTTTTTTCTTAAATGTTAGCATGATCACAGCTAAATTCATTGAACAGATAGAAAGTTGGTCTAGTTTATGAGGGAAATCGTACCTAAAAACCATATAGGCGAGGACTTTCTCTTACAACACACACAACCTAGCGAGCCACGGGCCCTTCTGGCCGGATCCAGCTCCAAGACGATGCCCCCAAGAGAGAACACGACGCCAGATAACGCCGACCAATCTAGAAGACTAGATCAAGGGTTTCCTCAGAGCATGTCGGGAAAGGCAAGATGGGAGCAAGTACATCGATGCCTCCAACGAGTGAGCAGCGCCTACACACCAGAGTACGGCTTTCACCGGCAGTCTCACTGGCAAAGCCCGAACCAGGATCCAAATAGCCCACACACCAAACCACTACCCTTGCCTCCACGGCCAACCGCACACTCCCGGCAAGCTCGACGTGCTTCCAACCTCGCAACCACGTCACCCACTAGATGGAGAATGCAACCCCCGTGCGGCACCATTCTTCTCCCATCAAAAGGATGCAACCAAGCACCACACCATTCGTCTCCTCGAAGATGCAACGCCTGCTGGCCAGTATCAATGTTCTTCCATGCAAAGAGCGTCGATGAAAAGTAGGTCAGGTAACAACGATCAACACGTAACTGAAAGGTACTGTACATGATTTGTATTACACTGAGGTGACCATAATTCATAAGTACATGAAAGACTCTCCTAGGCTGACGCAACGAGACTACTTAGCATTTTGCCTTGATGACGACAGGAGGCCGAGAACGGAAGATGGAAAAATTGATAGGGTTCAACCTATCCCATGTACAGATTAGTACAAGATCTTGACAAACATGTGCTCAACATTACAGGGACTTGAAATTGTACATATAACTCCTCAATGTGCTGATATCTTGCATTGACTTCAGAAGCGTATGGTCCACGTAGAGGCTCAATGCAGAAGCACTACCAAACAAGACATGCGAAAAGACAATAATGTTATTATACATCAATCTAGGAGAAAAGCAGGCTAAAGGAGGAAAAAGTAAGCATACATCAAAGGGCCAAGCGGTAGCCACACAACATCCCATCTGATCCTTGGTAACCTGCAGCGCAGAAGAAATAACAATCATAATAACTGAATAATAAGCTATACATGTTGGTCAGCATCAGTCATGGTTAGAGTAGCATTAGCCTGATATGCTACGTTTTGACATAACACGGATAGATGAGTTGTTGAAGGATAACATACTTCAAGAGGTAGTATGTCCAGAAGATCGCAACTGTCATGCCAACATAGTATGAATACCACATCCACTTCTTGGAGGAATTTGATTCTTGTAGTAGCCCCTTAACTGCGAATAAGCATCCAAGGGCAGCTATCCAATCTGCAACATTCATGGTCATATATGAATGAATGGAAGAGAGCTTTAAATGGTTTTGAGTATGTTCTTCCAGATGTTTGGGAATGAATTAATGATGATGGTACTGACAGGCACATCAGACATAATTTCTCATGCTATCATAATTTCTCAAAATCAGGTTACTGAGTCTCAATCAAAAAGGTAAAAAATATCTGAGTGTTAATTATATTGGTGGTAATGACCAGGGAAGCCTCTGATCAAGAAGGAAACAACATTGGGACAATGCAACATTGGCAACAGGGCCAAGTTCCAGCAAATGGCCATACAGGCAATCAAGCAAAAAAATAAGACTTGAGCATGATCTTGTGATCAAAGGAATTCACATAAGCAACAGGCAACATATTTAACCCTCTAAGTCTAGCCAAATTCAAGTAAAAAGGAAAAGCCCACATAAATTGTATCAGATTTTACACTTGTTAGCTTCCACAAAAGTACAATGCAATGTTAGCACCTTAGACAAGTACTAAACTGACACTTGTCTCAATGTTTAAAAGTTGGATACAAGAAACATGCAGACACTATGTAAGCTGTTGTGGATGTTGCATGCAAAATTATGTCTTGCAACACTGACTTATTTAATTTACTCGCTGTAAATATTTAGTAACCACTGTTACCTGCAAAGATGACCATCGGTGAAGGCAAATCTTCCATGAAGTAAGCATGGTATCGCTGTTCAATTGGAAAGAATGAATTAGACAACTAGCAAATGAAGAAATTATTATTACAACTAAATTCAGCAATACATGTAACCACTATTTGGGAGATTATGATGGTTAAGCACTTAAGTTGTACTAGTAAATGTTTCAGAGTTGTAGAACAAATTACACAGCACTTACATGTCGTGATAAAGAAAACTCTGCTATTTCAATGGGCAAAACTCAACTAGTAGCTATTGTCCCTAATCCACCCAAAACTGAATTCCAATGTGTACTGCCAAATGCCAATGCCAAACTCTACACCTAATGAAATTGCACTGGAGATTTGATGCAATCAATGATAAATACAGTAGTAAACACGATGTAAAGAATTAAAAGGACAGCTACAAGCAACGAACCAGCTCCAGGGAGACCAGGCATGGTGGAAGCTGGAGTAGACGAGGAAGGCCGCGTAGCCGAGGAGGAATCCCGCAAAGACACGCTGCACAGGAAAGAAATGACGATCGAGCGTGAGCACCAAATCGAATTGAATCGAACCATCCCCCATCACAAGGCATCCAAACCCTAAGGCGAATGGCTCGCGATTTGGCGGCGGCACGCACCCTCCAACGGCGGCTGTGGTGCGCCTGCTTCTGCTCCAGCGACCGGACCAGCTCCTCCTGCTCTGCATGCAGATCAAATGGACGAACAAGCAAACACGAAAGGGGGTTCAGGGAATCGGCGGTGGCTGGAACACAAGCATAAGAAGGATAGGGGAAACGGGGAGCGGGCATGATGGTACATACCTTGGGTGTCCATGGGGACGAGGTCGTCGGCGTCGTCGCTGCCGTCACGCCGCTTCCACCATCTCCTCGTCGCCGTCGTCGTCATCCTCTGGCCTGAAATCGGTACAAAGTCCGGGGGGCACGCTTTTCGGTTTGTATTGTGAACTTTGTCGAAATAGGTACAAAGCTCTCTCGGATGCGAAAAAAGAAAAAGAAAAAATTGACCCGCTTGCTTGCCTAGCTCGCACCAATCTTAAAACACCCCAGACAAGCCCTGGAGAAACGGCCACCCTCTTCGCATGCTAAAAAAAGGAGGGGGCGCCGAGCTAGTTCGAGATCGTACCTACTTGGAGATGGCGCGGGCTGGACACGTGCACGAGAAAAAACGGCGGGAGAAATATTGTCACCGCATACCATTTTTGCTCTCTTGTTTTATCCCCGTCGAGTCACCCGTCGAAACTCCCGCCATCATTCCCCCCTTTTGAGCTCTCCCCCCTTGCTGATTTCTTCACCGATGAGTAGGTCTCCTCTCCGGTCGGTGGTGGTTAACGGCGGTCGGCGGAAGCCTATTCCTCCTCTTCTCCGAGCTGAGAGCAGCCTCTTCCGCTTCTTCGATGCCTGTAAGTACCCTCAAACCCTAGATCTTTTAGCTTAGATCTGTGAGTATTAAGTAGATCTGGTCATGATGTAGTTTGAACAAGTATTGCTCCATGATTTAGTGTGAGCTTGTGGTAGATAAAGAAGTTGTGTTACGATTTGGTAGCTTTCGCATGTTCGAGCAGTGATGCTTTTGATGATGTTGTGATAGATCTCGATGTTGTGGTAGATATTGCTCTGATAGATCACGGTGTTGTGGTCGGTAAAGTTGTGGGGTATGTGGTAGATATTGTAGTGATGTCAGACCCTAACATGATGCATTTAACGTAACCGTTGTAGGACATGAGCAACGAAGAATTAAGCGAAGCCCTAGTGTTGTCAGATAGCCAGCTCGATATTTGCTTTGTCTTGGACTCTCAGGTGTTCGAGGTGGCGGTTATCCAAGATGCAGGGTTTTTCTAGGTGCCTATGCTATCTTCTCAGCTGGGCGAGATGCCTAATCGTGAAACGCAAAAAGTTAAATAGCTGAATCTAAAGCCTGCCAAAGAGAAGAACAAGACGAGCAAGATAGGGATGACCATGAAGTGGCCTGCATATTTGTCCACCTTCGTGCTGAACAAGATGTGCCACCTCGTCGCCTCTAGGGTGAGGACTAGGAAAGGATTTAAGGAGGTGCATCTCAACACCGTTGTGAAGCTTGTGTTTGAGTTCTATTGCCAATAGGTCACCTCGACTCAGGTATATAACCACCTCAGAAAGTGGAGAGCAAGGTGGATCCTGGTGTCAAAGCTAAAAGAGTTTTGTGGTGCACACTGGAATGACGAGACTCGGAGCATTGTCTTGGAGGTGGTAAATATGGCATGCATATTTTGGGTAGTTGAGATGGTAAATATGCGAACCCATCACATGTTGAACTTGTGTGGTGGTAGTATTACACACTCTTTTGATGTGGTGCTAGGTTGACACCATACTAGGCAGCAAACAATTGTGCTGCTTTACTGCTTTCGGTATATGATGATCAATGCATGCTTTGCTTATGCTGCATTTTTCCTTGTGATTCTAAGTAGCTTGTTTTTGCATATTTAATCTTGTTTTTCTGTGTTGTAGTGGTATGTGGTTTTCAGAGGGAGGGTTCCAGAAATCTACTCTTTCTGGAGATCTTGCTCTGCTTAAGTGCACAATTTCGCCAACATCTGATGCAAAAAGTTTGAGACTTTAGATAAGGCACAAAAGGCTTACCCCATGTTCATGCTACCAGATACCCTTCTCCTGGCTGAGAGCACCACTAATGGAGTAAACAAAGGCGATGTGAGTGAAAATGGTGTGGACAAAGGTGCAGGACTGATCGGGTGTGGCCGTCTCAAAGATTTAATAATTTCCAGTTTGTCGGCATTGTGTATTTGGTATTCATCTTAAGTCTGTATGATCGTATGTGAACCTTAGTGGGCTGGTAAGCGCACCACTAGTGGATGCAAGGTAACTACAATGATCCGAAAGTGTGCAACCAAACACAGTGTATTAATCCTTAAACACAAATGCGGGTAACCAAACACAAGGTCCTTGCCTATGGCCTCTAAACTCATTTCCTGTCATACGGATCTGAATGGAATATTGTAGGCAACCAAATGAGGTGCACAACATGATCAGGTTTCATTTTTTTTCTCAGCCATGCTCTGGAGGGCCACGGATGCAAAAGACCCAAAATTCTTGTGGGTAAGCAAACACAACCTTGGGTACCGTCGATGGGGTTACGCGGGACATCAGGGACAAGTTTTTTTTGGGGGTGGGGGGTGGGGTAGGGGTTACACATTAATGCAAATTGTGGAGGAGGAAGAAAGTAAAAAACAAAAAAACAAATTGTCTCACGGTGACATACTTAAAAAAATATCAACCCTTGAAGAAAAATATTTATTTGTTTCGGGGTGACATAACTTCAATTGGATCATGGATTTTATATGGTTTTTTAGCAACCTTGTTATTTAGGGTCATCCGATCTTTCAGAACAGTAGTGCATCCTGATTTTTAGGCTTGGCACTTAGAGAAAAACGACATGTTTTTGGTGTGATCGGCTTACCACATGTTGGTGAATTAAAAGAGTTAGAGAAGTAATGGCTAGATGGCCGAGCCAGCTCGAGTGTAGCCAACGAACAAAACATTTGATCCTCATTATGGAAGACCAAAATCCCTCTAAGATCAGATTTTTTTCTTTGGCGATTATCTCACCATTCACTTCCAATGGAAGCAGTCCTTCATCGAGGAAAGTAAGGTAGATACCAGTGCATTGTGTCATACACTCTTAGAGATACTCGTTGTTAGAGTGCAATATGACGTGGTGTGCATAGGCTCTGATAGATGAATAGGTGGTTGAACACATGATGGGAAACAATTGTGGTGATGTCAAAGAGTGGTTTTTTCTTAATGGAAACTCTATCACATGGTGTTTTCATTCTAGCCACTATAATACTATGGGCAATCTAGACAAAAAGGTCATAATCCATCCATGAAGAGATCTATCAAAGCCCCTTATCCATCTTCGAGTTTATTAACACTCAAAGATGATGTTTTCATTCGAGCCATTATAACACTATGGGCAATCTAGATGACAAGGTCCTAATCTATCCATGAACATGTCTATCAAAGCCCCTTATCCATCTTCTAGTTTATTAACAATTTCTTGGGAGAACTAAACCTTGCACACGACTAGCTGAGAACTCTTGCTCTGATGCCCGACAGCGATAGCATCATGCTCGAGCTCAATGGGTGGTTCCACCGCTAGGTCTTTGCAAAGTAAATGTGGATGCAACATTGTTAAAGATAAAGACGCATGTGTTATTAGGGCCATTTGTTGTGATGATACTAGAAATTTCTTCGGAGCTTCTGCTCGAGTGATTGAAGGCATTAATGATGCAACATTAGGCTTATGCATACGCGGAGGGATTATCATTGGTAGTGAACCTATTAATTACGAAGATCATGGTGGCTATTGATTGTCTTGTTGTCTCACACGAGATCAACGAAGGAAGCATGTGATCATATGTGATGACGTGGGACACACGTTCGTTAGTAGACCCCAAGAGGAAGGTATGAAGCAGTGCAGCAGCAAGTTTCCCTCAGGAAAATTATGTTTGTTTGCATAAAACAGTAGAGAACAATGATTGCAGTAGATTGTATTTCAGATGTAAAAGAATGGACCGGGGTCCACAGTTCACTAGTGGTGTCTCTCCAATAAGATAACTAACATGCTGGGTAAACAAATTACAGCTGGGCAATTGACAATTGATAAGTGCATATAACATGCATGTGTGAGCTGTGGTGTCTACTATGAGATTCATTTGGGCATTACGACAAAGTACATAGACCGCTATCCAGCATGCATCTATGCCTAAATAGTCCACTTTCCGGTTAACATCCGTACCCCTTCCAGTATTAAGTTGCAAGCAACAGACAATTGCATTAAGTAATGTGCGTAATGTAAACAATACATTCATCCTTGAATAAAGCATTGCTGTTTTACCCCTAGTGGCAACAACACATCTACAACCTTAGAACTTGCTGTCACTATCCCAGGTTAAATAGAGGTTGAACCCAACTATCATGCATAAATACCCCCTCTTGGAGTTACAAGTATTCACTTGGCCAAGGCTTCAACAAGTAACGGAGAGCATGCAAGATCACAAATGACATAGACATGATAATATAATATTCAGCTCCACATAGGTATCAATATAAGTCAGATCCCAGCAAACACAACATGTAGCATTACAATAAGATGATCTTGATCATGATAGGCAGCTCACAAGATCTAAACATGATGGCACAAGTGGAGAAGACAACCATCTAGCTACTGCTATGGACCCATAGTCCAAGGATGAACTACTCACGCATCACTCCGGAGGCGGGCATGGCGATGTAGAGCCCTCCGGTGATGATTCCCCTCTCCGGCAGGGTGCCGGGAAGAGCTTCAGAACCCCCCGAGTTAGGGTTGACGACGGCGGCGGCAGCGAATATGTTCTGGATGAAAGGCTCGGTGTTTTAGGGTTTTCACGTCTCGGGGAATAAATAGGCGAAGGGGCGATGTCGGCGGACCCCCGAGGGGCCCAAACCACAGGCGGCGCGGTGGGCCCCTGCGCGCCGCCAGGTGGTTTGGCCACCTCGTGGCTCCCTTCGTCTCTCCTTCGGACTCCGTGTACGTGCTGGAAAAATAGGGACTTGGCCTTTTGTTTCGTGCAATTCCGAGAATATTTCCAGAAGTAACTTTCTGAAACCAAAAACAGCAGAAAACAGGGAACTGGCACTGTGGCATCTTGTTAATAGGTTAGTCCCAGAAAATGCATAAAAGTGATATGAAGTGTATATAAAACATGTAGCAAATGGTATAATATAAGCATGGAACAGCAGAAATTATGGATACGTTGGAGACGTATCAAGCATCCCCAAGCTTAGTTCTACTCGTCCTCGAGTAGGTAAAACGATAACAACAAATAATTTCTGAGGAGACATGCTTTCACACAATCTTGATCAATATATTGCAAGGCTCATGTCATGAATGAAGTGACTCAAAGCAATGATCTATAGTTTGCTAACAAATAGATAAAGAGTAAACAATGAATCATATAAGCAAAAACTTTTCATGAATAGTACTTTCAAGACAAGCATCAAAAAGTTTTGCATAAGAGGTAACTCATAAAGCAATAGATTCAAAGTAAAAGGCATTGAAGCAACACAAAGGATGATTAAGTTTCAGCATTGCTTTCAACTTGTAACATGTATATCTCATGGATAGTTGTCAACATAAAGCAATATAACAAGTGCAATAAGTAAACATGTAAGAATCAATGCACACAAAGTTGACACAAGTGTTTGCTTCTAAGATAGAAAGGAGTAGGTAAACTGACTCAACATAAAGTAAAAGATAGGCCCTTCGCAGAGGGAAGCAGGGATTAAATCATGTGCTAGAGCTTTTTAAGTTTTCGAAAGCATATAGAGAGCACAAAATAAGTATTTGAGAGGTGTTTGTTGTTGTCAACGAATGGTAGTGGGCACTCTAACCCCCTTGTCAACCAGACTTTCAAGAGCGGCTCCCATGAAGGACGTTATCTCTACCAGCAAGGTAGATCATCCCTCTTCTCTTTTGTTTACACATGTATTTTAGTTTCTTTATAGATGACACTCCTCCCAACCTTTTGCTTACACAAGCCATGGCTAACCGAATCCTCGGGTGCCTTCCAACATTCACATACCATGGAGGAGTGTCTATTTGCAAATTAAGTTGCTTACTGATAAATCAGGGCAAAACATGTGAAGAGAATTATTAATGAAAGTTGTAATTAATTGGGGCTGGGCACCCCGTTGCCAGCTCTTTTTGCAAATTATTGGATAAGCGGATGTATATGCCACTAGTCCATTGGTGAAAGTCTGTCAGAAGTAAATGACAAGATTGAAAGATAAAACACCACATACTTCCTCATGAGCTATAAAACATTGACACAAATAAGGAGTAATAAAGTTTTGAATAGTTTAAAGGTAGCACATGAAATATTTACTTGGAATGGCAGGAAATACCACATAGTAGGTAGGTATGGTGGACACAAATGGCATGGGTTTTGGCTCAAGTTTTGGATGCACGAGAAGCATTCCCTCTCAGTACAGAGTTTAGGCTAGCAAGGTTGTTTGAAGCAAACACAAGTATAAACCGGTACAGCAAGAATCACATAAAAACATATTGCAAGTATTATAAGACTCTACACTGTCTTCCTTGTTGCTCAAACATTTTACCAGAAAATATCTAGACCTTAGAGAGAACAAATATGCATCCCAAGTCTCAACAAGCTCTACGGTAGTTCTCCACTACTAGGCTTTAACTACATGATGCAAGAGCTTAAACATGATCTACTTGAGAGCTCAAAACAATTGCAAAGCATCAAATCGAAACAAGACAATGATCTACAAGAATGCATATGTCTTTTCCAATACCAACTACTACATGTAGCATTTTCTTTCTTCCAAACAAACACCAATCAATTTATTTAAACATAAACTCTCCAAATGATAATATAATGCAGCAAGAGAGTATTTATAAACAAGTGCTAACAGCTCGAAGAGATGCATGAAAAACAGGAGCTAAAAGCACTGCAGTAGCTAGTTAAGAATACTCAACAAATATAAGTGAAGAACATGAGTATTCACATGAAAAAGCGGAGCGTGTCTCTCTCCCACACAAGGATTGCTAGGATCCGAATTTATTCAAACAAAAACAAAATAAAAACACACAGACGCTCCAAGTAAAGCGCATAAGATGTGAAAGAATTAAAATATAGTTTCACTAGAGATGACCTGATAAGTTTGTTGATGAAGAAGGGGATGCCTTGGGCATCCCCAAGCTTAGACGCTTGAGTCTCTCTGAATATGGTTGGGATGAACCACGGGGGCATCCCCAAGCTTAGGCTTTTCACTCTTCTTGATCACATAATATCACCCTTCTCGCTTGATCCTTGAAAACTTCCTTCACACCAAACTCAAGACAGTTCTCATTAGAGGGTTAGTGCATAATCAAAAATTCTCATATTCTGTAATGATACAATCAATCCCAAAGCTTCTGGACATTAGCTACAGCCACCAATGCTTTGTGGAGCAAAGAAATCCACACAAACACAGTAAAAGAGCGAATGCAAAACAAAAGGCAGAATCTGTCAAAAACAGAACAGTCTGGAATGACGAATTTTTTCGAGGCACTTAAGTTGCTCAGATGGATCTGGCCTAAAATAATGAAAGTTGCGTACATATCTCAGGAATATGCGTGATTTTTTCAGAATTTTTTGAATTTTCTACAGGGAGATAAGCTCAAATCCGTGACAGCTAAAAATCTGTCACTGCGCAGAAATCCAAATCTTGCATCAACGAACTTTACTTGGCACAACATTGCGATAAAATAAAGATACAAAGGAGTTGCTACAGAAGTAACAAAACTCCTTGACTCAAAGAAAACAAAAATAACAGCAAATAAAAACGATGGGTTGTCTCCCATAAGCGCTTTTCTTTAACGCCTTTCAGCTAGGCGCAGAAAGTGAAAATCAAGTGTTGTCAAGTGGCAAATCATTCAAATCATCAAAAGCTTCTTCCAACACACAGCTTGTAACAATGGGTATCTTAGATGTTCCTGGAGGTGTTTCATTACCTTTAACCGTACTAAAAGTTTTATCAATTTTAAGCTCATAATGAGTCTTTGGTTTTGGCACTTTAGGAACATACATAAACTTTTGCTCTCTACCCACATAAACTTTCTCCTTTTTAGACTTAAGAGAAGTAAAGGTTGAACTTAAGGTTTCAATAGCTTCCTCTAACTCATCAATTCTATGATTTTGGGTGTCATGGATATTATTATCCTCAAGAACAGTGATTCTTTCATTGATGGTGGCTATTGATTCATTAGTCTTACCAATACAATCAAGAAAATTTGGAAAAAAATTCTCCATAGAGTCTAACTTATTTATAACATCCTCCAAGGTGATCTCAATTTTAATATCTTTAGTGGGTGGTGTTCCTACCAAACTTTCAATAATATTACAGGCTTCTAAAGCAGGAGTACCCAAGAAATTTCCACCTGTAAGAGTGTCTAGAACATACCTATACCAACTAGAGATACCAACATAAAAGTTCCTAAGGAGGATAGTGGTAGAGTGTTTCTTAGTACATCTATGATGAGCATCACTAATTCTATACCAAGCATCTTTCAAATTTTCACCTCCTAGTTGCCTAAAAGAACGAACTTCAACTTCAGGAGCATTCATTTTGAAAAACAAAATCAAACCGAATTAAACAAGTAACTAATTTTTTTGTGTTTTTGATAAAGAGAGCAAACAAGACTAAATAAAAATAAACTAAGCAAGACAAATAACAAAGTAAAGAGATTGGGTGTGAGAGACTCCCCTTGCAGAAGCAATTCGGTTTTCCCCGGCAACGGCGCCAGAAAACGTGTTGGCTCTAAGTTGACGAGGGAATATCTCCCCGGCAACAGTGCCAGAAACAATGCTTGTACGTCACACGTCAGTTGGGAACCCCAAGAGGAAGGTATGATGAGTGCAGCAGCAAGTTTTCCCTCAGTATGAAACCAAGGTTTAATCGAACCAGTAGGAAAACGAGGTTTGCTTCGAAGGTGTTGGTGAAGGAGTGTAGTGCGGCGCAACACCAGGGATTCCGGTGCCAACGTGGAACCTGCACAACACAATCAAATTACTTTGCCCCAACTTAACAGTGAGGTTGTCAATCTCACCGGCTTGCTGAAAACAAAGGGTTAAACGTATCGAATGGAAATGATGTTTGTTTGCATAAAACAGTAGAGAACAATGATTGCAGTAGATTGTATTTCAGATGTAAAAGAATGGACCGGGGTCCACAGTTCACTAGTGGTGTCTCTCCAATAAGATAACTAACATGCTGGGTAAACAAATTACAGCTGGGCAATTGACAATTGATAAGTGCATATAACATGCATGTGTGAGTTGTGGTGTCTACTATGAGATTCATTTGGGCATTACGACAAAGTACATAGACCGCTATCCAGCATGCATCTATGCCTAAATAGTCCACTTTCCGGTTAACATCCGTACCCCTTCCAGTATTAAGTTGCAAGCAACAGACAATTGCATTAAGTAATGTGCGTAATGTAAACAATACATTCATCCTTGAATAAAGCATTGCTGTTTTACCCCTAGTGGCAACAACACATCTACAACCTTAGAACTTGCTGTCACTATCCCAGGTTAAATAGAGGTTGAACCCAACTATCATGCATAAATACCCCCTCTTGGAGTTACAAGTATTCACTTGGCCAAGGCTTCAACAAGTAACGGAGAGCATGCAAGATCACAAATGACATAGACATGATAATATAATATTCAGCTCCACATAGGTATCAATATAAGTCAGATCCCAGCAAACACAACATGTAGCATTACAATAAGATGATCTTGATCATGATAGGCAGCTCACAAGATCTAAACATGATGGCACAAGTGGAGAAGACAACCATCTAGCTACTGCTATGGACCCATAGTCCAAGGATGAACTACTCACGCATCACTCCGGAGGCGGGCATGGCGATGTAGAGCCCTCCGGTGATGATTCCCCTCTCCGGCAGGGTGCCGGGAAGAGCTTCAGAAACCCCCCGAGTTAGGGTTGACGACGGCGGCGGCAGCGAATATGTTCTGGATGAAAGGCTCGGTGTTTTAGGGTTTTCGCGTCTCGGGGAATAAATAGGCGAAGGGGCGATGTCGGCGGACCCCCGAGGGGCCCAAACCACCTGGCGGGGCTGGGCCCACTGCCGCGCCGGTGTGGTTTGGCCACCTCGTGGCTCCTTCGTCTCTCCTTCGGACTCCGTGTACGTGCTGGAAAAATAGGGACTTGGCCTTTTGTTTCGTGCAATTCCGAGAATATTTCCAGAAGTAACTTTCTGAAACCAAAAACAGCAGAAAACAGGGAACTGGCACTGTGGCATCTTGTTAATAGGTTAGTCCCAGAAAATGCATAAAAGTGATATGAAGTGTATATAAAACATGTAGCAAATGGTATAATATAAGCATGGAACAGCAGAAATTATGGATACATTGGGGACGTATCACGGTGTTGTCGACATCTCCTTGAATAAGCTCGTTGTTTGGATTCCACATCTCGATCTGCGACGGAAGATTCAGTGATGTTTTCCTCTGGCCGGCCGTGGTGGCGAGGGGAGGAGATCGTGCTTCTACTCTTCCTCTCGATCGGTGAAGTGGATCTGGAGCCGATTCGTCCATGCGTTCGAGCGCGGTGCGGGACGGAGACCGAGATGCATCTCCGGCAGGCAGACGTGGTGGAAGCCGAAGCAGGAGCTGCGTAAGGTTAGCTTCTTCATCAAGCGATGTTTCCTCTTTCTCGAGCATGGTTCGTGGTTGCTTCTTCTTCCTCTGAACGGCCATGGCAGCGAGGGGTGGAAGAGGAGATGCCGCTCCGTCCTTGCTTCGATGGAGAGGATCCTGCTGCATCAACTTGGAGCTCCACACGCGGTGGTCATGTGTGCCACCGTGATCTATGGCCATAGGGCTGGCCGTTCTTCTTCAACCTCCACGACGGAGGCCATCTTGATCCGGAGCCAGTGCTCAGCGGCGCGACACTTTCAAGTGGTCCGTCCCTGGAAGTGTCTTGTCTGCTGGTGTTCGCGATCCATCGCCGGAAAGGAGAGTCCGAGCATCATGTACTCCAAAGATCTCGGTGGCGACGCCTGGAGATCGCCGGCGATTTGTGGCAGAGACACTCTAGGATTTGATTGCAATTCATCTTCCTGTTCTAGGGTGTTTTTTTGTAAAAGTGAGGTCCCGTTCTTCGAATTTCAGGTCTTTTAGGGTAAGAATTGTAAAAGGACCTTTCTGTAAAATGTACCTGCCACGTGGAAATTAATGAAATGCAGCATCGGGGTCTTTTGACCCCACCCCTTGGTCAAAAAAAACTAAATTAAAAGAGGGACAGACCAAGCGAATTTGTGTTTACAGCTTCAGTAGCCATCATCGCACAGGACACATCGCCTAGCCACCGCTTAGTCGTGTCGCGTATGACGACCGTGGCTCCACATATACGTATGAATCCGGTACAGTGTTATTATGTTTAGCAAATGCCACAACAAAATAGGCCGTAGCCCCGCTATATAAATATAGCAAACACCCGATACAACCAACAAACTTGCAACGCTGGGACGGCAGCAAACATACACCCAAAGAAAAGAAGAAGAAAGAAAAATGAGCCATAGGCGGATCAACTAAACGAAGGTGACCCGCAACCGCTGCGCCCTCTCCAACAAAGTACTACCACACTCCTAACACCGATCGTCGAGTACCAGGCAGCACCTTCAAGAAGGAATGCCATGCTACTGCCCGGACCAAGGCACTGGTCCTAGGGTTTTCCCGGCACAGAGGGAAGCGAAGGGTAGCCCCGACGCCCTTCAGGAAGGAGAGATGCCACCCTGAGGTGGAACCGCGTCGGCGTCGGACGAACCGATAAGGATTTCTCCCGAAAAACCCAATCCACAGCCCCAGACGATCCGTAGCACAGGAGCCCCGCAAGGACGAAGCCTCGATACCACCATGCTCTCCACCCGCCAACAGCGCCACCACGGCCACGAAGCCGCCATCGTCGTCTCACCAAAGCTAACCGTCACGAGGTCTAAAAGATGAAAGCGAGAGGTAGTCTGAATCGAGGTCAGCGGTACCGCGGCCGCGTGGGAGGGAACTACCTCCACCGCCAAAGACAGTAGTCGACCGGGCGCGGCTGCAGGCACACCAGTCCTAGTAGGGTTCGGCCAGGCCCAACGCGTTGGGCCCGTAAAGTCCTGGTAGGGGCACCCCAATCCCAATCGGGTCCGGCCGGGCCCAGATTGGGCACGTAAAGCCCGCAGCGGCGCTGCAACAGGCCGACCGCTGTCACCCTGCACAAGCTACACTTGCTGTCATCCGTAGAGCGAGCCGCGCATAGGGCCAGCACGCCCGACCCAACCCAGATGGGCCCCACAGGGCCCCAGATCTGGGCCGAGGGCCGCCGCCACCCTGCTGAAGCTCGCCGTGCTGCCGCGAAGTGCCGGCCCACCGCACCACAAGCACGCCGCCGCCACCCCGCTTCCCGGCCGACACCGAGCCGCCGCCACCCGAGGAACACCGCCGCCAGATGGACAGATCCCTACCTCCACCCAACCTGGCGCGGGGAGGGACAGGCCGCCGCCGCCGACGCCGCACGGGCCGCGCCCGGCGTCCTCTCCCGACGGCGGCGAAAGGAAGGGGAGAAAGGAGGGAGCGCGGGGAGGGAGGCTCGGGGCGCGCGCCGCCGCCACGAGGGGGCGGCGGACACGCGCGAGAGGGGAGAGGTGTGGTGGGGGAGGAGGCTGGAACGGGGGCTACGCCGCCGGCGGCGGCCGGAAACCCTAGGGTCGGGGGAGCAGGAGAGGAGGGTCGTAAGCTTCCTCTGTGCAGCTTTCTTTTGGCTTGCTGAAATACAATCGATTTCCAAATGCCACAACGGCATTCCCATATATGCATGTACTGTATGTTCATAATTAGATTCAAAAGTCATAAACATGATTAATATAAAAAGGGATCGAACTAGTCATGCAATCTAAGAGCCTTTTCTTCTCCAATGACGCAATCATGTAGGTTTCTCATGGCAGTCAGTAATTAACTAGCATCGCCAGAATACCAACACTAATATTGAAGGAAACAATAACTAAATTGCCTTGTCCACGTCCACAGCCGAGAGTATGAACCACTATAATTCATGACTGAAAAAATATTGTGAGGACCATCCTCCTCTTCACAAGTATGAGAGAAATTCTCAAATTGATTTGGCAAGGTAAATTGAAGGACCGTACCCATAAAAATGTAATCTCTCAATACCACAATTAACATCCGGAAGGAACATACAACATGAGGGCCAAAGAGCACTCATTGTAGATACTACTCCCTCCATCGGCATGGTGGAAAAAAGAAATGGCTATCAAAATCCTAACTCGAATCATTGACAAAAGTATTTTACTCCATCCGTTCACTAATATAAAACGTTTTGGCAACTAAATTACCTTATCCAAAACATCATATATTAGTGAACAGAGGAAGTAGCTAGATTGTCCAACTAATGGATGGTTTCCCACCCCTCCCCCTCCCAAAGACGGCCGAGGAGGGGGGACCGATGGATGGAAAAGACAGAAGGGCGGTGTGTCTAGGTTTACTGCGGGGCGAGAAGATGAAAAATTGATACTTGCAAAAGTATCACGAGATGTTGTCCATTCTATTCCCTTAGTTAAGTGAAAAGACTACCAAAAATTATGGTTTTCTAAGTGCATTTTCACCGGGCCTCCCAATAGCAGCAAGGTTGCCGGACAGACCGAATAGAGCGCCGAGCAAACCCGCTTCGCGCCCACGTCTATAAGGAGGCAACTGGGGGCGCCGTCAACCGTGGCAACGCGTGCCACGTCGGATACTGACGGAGCTTGAATTGTCCATTCGCCTGACAAGTAATTTATAAAGGTCATGTTAAAAAGTGCAGTGCGTACTAGAAGCCGTGGCAGATAAGAATTTGTGGATCTGGCACGTTTTTTTGGTATGGCCGAAACTCACTGCAATGCTCACCGATTTTTAGCCGACTTGTTGAAGGTCATGCTCCACCATGCAACTATGAGATCAATGGCCATGCGTATGACGAGAGGTACTATCTATCAGATGTCATATATCCAAGATGGTTTACATTTGTCAAGACCATCTCCAACCCTTCAGGTCAAAACCAATCTCATTTTTCTAGAAGAATAGAAGGGTGCTAGGAAGTATGTCGAGCGGGCATTTGGTGTGCTCCAATCTCGGTTTAATATTGTCAGTTACCCTGCTCTAACTTGGTTGAAATAGAAGACGTGGGAGGTGATGATGACTTGTGTTATCATGCACATTATGATCATCGAGAGTTACGTGATGCTCCTCCATTGCATGATGAGCACCCATACTACCATCAAGCCCCTCTTGCCCAAGTTGATCATGACGTGACTAGAGAGTTGCCGCTTTCCTCACAACGAACACCAAAATCAGAGACGAAGAAACTCACGTGCAACTGCAAAATGATCTAGTTGTACAACTGTGGGCACTCAAAGGACAAGCAACAAACGCTCCTACTTGAGTGTGCGATTCAATTTAATTGAATTATTATATGAATTATTTTACTTATTTTCATGAAACATTTTTATGTATTTGTTTAAAACTATGTAACATGATTTTATACATGATATTTTAGATATAATTGTCTTCTATTTGAGAAAAAACTGGTTTAAATGTAATTGAGAGTGTCTATTGGGAAACGACGGTGGAGGAGGCGCTCCCAATAGTTCAGCAACATGTGCCGAACTCCTAATAGCACTTGTCCGGAATTGACGGACACTGTATCGAAAACGCTGATGGAGATGCTCTAAGAATTTCATCACGCATGTTGTATTTCTCCTTTTCACAGATGTGGCACGTTCCTTGGGTCCCTCAAAGCTACACCGCGAGCGAACGAGCGAACGGACTGTGCGGCCGGCGGTTGTCATGTGAGGCCAGGTTCTGATCCGGCGGGCTCCACCTAACGATAGCAGTAGCACAACGGATGGCAGCGTCTCGTTCTTCCGAGTCCAGCCGTCCGTGTGTGTCGGCATCAGAAATGGAGGTCTACGGCTGAGATTTCTCTCAACCTTTCCACGCTACGAATGGATGAGTTGGAGAGCCTCGACCAGCCCCCGAATCGGCTCCCAAAACGTCACCCGCCACCTCGCTCGGCTATCCTTGCCTTTTGACGACGCTGACAGCGACGCGGCAGCACTGAGCGTCGAGTGAGCTTCTTTCTTCCTCTAGTTTCTGTTCCGGCCGGATCACGTTAGAATGCAATAGTAGTCTCTGTTCGGCAGCGAAGTTTTTCTTAAATCTAAATGTTCTAAAACCGAATTATTTCCATGCCTTGGTAGTAAATATTTCAGTTTGGACAAAATAGGTCCGGACCAATTTTTCTTATTGGGCTACAGTTCCCTAGTTCCGTGGCATATACGGAGTAATACTGAAGTTTTTGCTAAATTCAAACACCTCGAAGTATTTAAAATCATAATATTTTCAGAAACTGCAGTATACGCGAACATACTCCAATCAATCCATTCCATGGTTTCATGGTTTCATCGTTCTCATATATTACCAAGTGTTTAGCATAGGGTGGGCGGAATCGAACTTGAGTTGGGCTGCGACAAGGTATGCATTTCCAGGCTGAGCTAACCAAACAAGTTTAAGGAAGTTCATAGTTCATAGTGTTTGTGAATTGTGAACTTATCTTCTTCTAAGTGAAGTTGCCAGTTATACTTCTTGTATTATAGTAGTATCAATAGGACAACCGGACAACCATTTGATAACAGGATTTATCTACATTTTGTTTGATGTTCTCAACCAAATGGTAGATTTTTATAACATTCTTCCATACCTTAATTAGGAAATAAGCACATCCCAAAAATCCTACTACTCTCTAGTCATGTGCGTCCTCCAGGAGAGTTTCAACGGGAAAACCGGATCACTTGTGTTCTTTGTTGCCTGCTGCTTACCATTGGTTGGATCAGGGTTAGATTCAAGTAGCACACAGCCACATATAGTCAGAGATTCAGATAGCACACACATTACGTTGCATAAGCATGTGTCATGGATGGGATTGCTTGTCAGATTCCTCCACTTGACGGCAGCGATTAGATACCATATGAAAGAAATCGACAGTAAGATATGGTGAAGGCCATGTATCTAGGGGTGCCCGATCTTTACGGATTTGATGCGGAAAGACGAAGAAAACGAAGAACACGAAAAACACAAGGAGGAATTCGTGGGAAAAGTGGGGGATAACTAGCAAAGCAACACGGATGAAATCAACCGGTAACAAATCCCCAAAGGCAGCCCCCGATTCTCAATCTCCAACCAACCTTACTTTTATGATTGTTTCTCATATCGGTCAATCCAACCGATCCAATAGCGTTACACAAAAATGGGGGATTGACATGTAATCTCAATTACAAGAAGAGGTCTTGGAATCCACTAGAGGTATCTTCTACACAAGGGAGTCCTTGATTCATCTCCATAGGAGGCAACACCACAAGGGGTGGGAAGAAGCTAAGCTCAACTCTATCTCATCATCTTAGCTCTATCCTAGAAAGGAAGAGGTGAAGTGCTATTTATAGTCTTAGTCCAAAAAGGGGCGGACGCAGGAAAGCCGGCCTGGGAGCCAGCCCGGCTGGGCTGGAGGCTGGCTGCCTCTGCAGGGAGGCCTTCCTGGGAGCCAGTCCAGGCCGGGCTGGAGGCTGGCCGCCTCTGTAGGGAGGCCAGCCTTTAGGCCGGCCTAGGCTGGGCTGCAGGCCGGCCTGACAGTTTTTGCCATCTTCTTTATCTTTGTCTTGTCGCTTTCTCCTTCTCTTCCAAGCGTACGCCTTGGATGATCTTGAGTCTTGGGCTTCCTTGTCATCTCCCTTGACGTCCGTACTCGTCGTGTCAAACCTAGCATAGCAAGGTAGATGCTCACGTAGTATACCATCCAAAGGGGCACGGAATGGGATCTCGTAGAGGAAAGAGTTCACCTTTGAGCTCAATGACGACTTGTCATATGTTGGGTTGCTTGACATGGTGATGGTCCTAGGTTGCACTACATCATCACCTCCCGCTTCAAAAAGAGTCGTCCTCGACTCTTGCTCATCATCATCATGGCAAGGAGGTAGATGTATAGACCTTGTCGTGGGGTTCGCCATGTAGTCGTGCTTGATGGAAATGGTGTGGCACTTATTCAATGTTCCTTCGCCTTTGAAGTAACCTACAAAACTCACAAGGAAGACGAAACAACACTCAAAGAGTAGCCAATTTTTGAAAGTCATCGCATGAGAGCTTATGTAGAAGGAAGTCACCTTAGCAAGATGCCGATATTTCCGTCTTGCAAGATCTTCCGTCATAGGAATGCAAAGTCGTAACCACTCATGGTAGCTCATCAAAGGTAGGACCTACACAACAAAGACCAAGCAAACCATGTGTGTGCAAGATAGAGGAGCATATCATCAATGACATGTCCATTCATGTTCAATACACCCTTACACAACAAAAATATGGTAAAGCGAAAGCATATGCAAGGTCAATGTGCAAGCAATCTCTCGAAACATTCTCAAAATGTGGCAACACAAAAACTCCATGAAAATTTGAGAATGTTATGGTAGCTATCTCATTTTGAACCATATGATCATTATTGCACACAAGGCGTTGAAAAGAACAATTTGTTATCATCCTTGATGCAATAAGATAAGAGTTGGGCAAAAACACACAATGAAGAATGTCCAAAATATCATCATGGGTGCAAACAAACCATATGAAAGAGCAAGTATTCGAAATATTTGTTGCGACACCAAATGGGTAGAAACCAAAACACTCATGACAAGACATGCTCAAAATGTCATTATGGTTGCACACAAGTCATTTAAAAGAACAATTGTTCATCATATTTGTTGCAACACATAAATCATTCACATAAAATATGGGGAAATTTGTCTTGTCATAGGGGAAAGCATTATCACAAACATGTTTGCAAACAAACCAAAACCAAGAGAAATTGTTCAACTTGTTTGATGCAAAACATGGAAAGGGTATTAGAATCGGGTTTGATCCACAACTCAAAGTGTATGCTCTCAAGAGCTCCTTTTGTCAACTCATGCTCAAGAGAGGTTGATAATATAGCATGAGGCCTAATGCACACAAAAAACAAAATGAAAAAGTTGTGTGCATGGTATATGAACACATCATCCATCATGAAGTGTCTCTTCATTTGCATATCACCAACAACATCAAAATCAATGGGAACATATGACATATGTGGATAATTACCATGCAAAGTGAAGGATGGAACAAGGTTCATAAGAGAGAATGTAAAATCTCCCAAATGTGAGAGAGCTATGGGTGCAATCTCATTATAAATCAAGGGCTCATCATTGCAAACCAAGCATTTGAAAGAACAAGTTTTCATCGTTTTGGTTGCAATGAAGGAAGAGTAGTAAAAACATTGATTGCAAAACAAGTGACTGGTATTTTTATCACCAATAGAAGAATCCACATGATCAACATTGTTTTGAGGCAAGGTATCACATGGGAAAAGAAAACACTCATAAGTGACATCAAAAGAATCATCCAATTTATGCAAGCAATCAACATTCATCATGTCCACTAGTGGGATCATGGTCACATCAATATCCATACCTTGATAGTCCTGCTCATGTGAAGTAGGTGTTGAAGTAGTAGGGGCTTCCGTGTAGCCAACTTGTCCAATTTGAAGTAGACATGGGGTGGCATTATCATCATCCTCCATGTACATCTTCTCCATTTGAATCATCATTGTGTCGAGGAGTGGCGTCTCATCATTCATGGAACCTAGCACACAATAAGAGCACACACTAGAGGTAGAGGGTAAGTTGTTAGAATTCGAAATGGCCTCACAAGACCTATCAACTACCTCTCTCAATTCATGTGGTGTATCACTCATTCCCTCAAATTGGTAGCGCTCAATCTCACATATGGTGGAGGCACTCAACTCACTCTCACTCTCACTCAAGTGGGCAAAGTGGCTCTCATTCTCACATGGGATTGGTACCATCTCATAACTCAAGCTCATAGGGATAGACTCGGTTTTCTCAACTCCATACGCCACCATGGTTGAAGGGATACTCTCATGCTCAACCTTCTCGACCTCGTCGCCTCCAAAGATGCATGCCATAAGAGGGGCATCATCACTCGACTCCATTGCCGAAGGGAACATCCCATGCTCGGCATCATCATCACTTGACCCATGGTCATAGGTGATAGCATGCTCCATGCACGCCTCCTTGGTCGAAGGGAAAGTCCCATGCTCGACCATCTTGTCATCGTTGTGGTCACCTTCTTGTTCACCAACATTGCACTCCCACATCATGTGACCATTTCTATTGCATAGTGGGCACAAGAGATTGGGGCATTCTCACGGATCATGTTCTTGGCCTTGGCAATTGTCGCATAGAAGGTCTTCATCTTCCCATATGGGGGCCATTGTGGTGGTGGCACTTGGTGTAGGGACCATATCATGAGAAGTGCTTGAGAAGGGTGTCGCCTTGGTTGTGTCCTCACAAGTGTTGCCATGCTTCTTGCGGCGTCGACGTGAGCTTGACCGTTGCTCGATGAACTTGTCGATGTCGGCCATGAACTCATCAACAATAGAATCAACACTAGAAGGAGACACCCTAGGATGTGCACTTGCCACCATCTTGGATGTGGAGGTTGCACCTTGAACTTGGAGTGTAGGTGTAGGTGCTTGATGGCATGCCTTCCGTCTTGACTTCTCTTCATGTCGGCGTTGGCGTTCTTGAGAGGAGAATTGACGTCGAAAGTCGTTCGGATGCTTCTCCTCATGTCGACGTCAGCGTGCTTGTCGTCGAATGTCCTTGGTGGTTCCACTCGAACTTGGTGATATGTTCCGAAGCTTGGCGAGTGTGTCGATGTCGTCTTCAAGCTTGGACATGGTGTGGTCCACCTTGGCATCTTTCTTGTGGCGCCTTCTTGAGCTAGATGAGCCTTGGCTTGGGTTGGCCTTGTCGATGCACTTCTTGTTGCGCCATCTTGGTGTTGATGTAGAATGTCATAGCTTGGTGCTCTTGGCGTTGTCCTTCTCGTAGCGCCTTCTTAAAGTTGATGGAGCTTCATATGATGAATGCATGGTGGTCTTCTCGTTGCTCCGTCTTGAGCTTGAACCATAGTAGGTTGTGCGGCCCTTGAACATGGTGGTGATGGGGTTCATCTTCTCTTGCATGTTGTCGAATGTGTAGTCGATGTAGTCACCCATGCTTGAGAGGTCGTAGTTGTAGATGTTCTCCACCATGTTATCGGAGTTGTAGTCGTCGTAGTGGCGCTCCATGGGATCCATGCTTGTAGAGCCAATGTCGGTGTAGTGCTCCATCATATCATGATTGATTGTGTAGTCGGAGTCGATACCATATGAGGAAGGTTGGTCAAAGTCGTGGTACCGCTCCATGTCATTGACGCTTGCGGAGTTGGAGTCGTAGTAGCGGAAGTCTTGGTGATGCTCCATGTCATACACGCTTGTATAGTCGGAGTCGTGGTAGCGGAAGTCTTGGTGATGATCCATCATGTCATGTTAACTCACAAACACAAGTGTATATATGGAGTGATGGAGAACCAAGAGAAACTATATCGAAAGAATAGAGTTGCTTGATGAAAGAGAATCCGGTTCTAACACCCAATACACACACTTATGAGGATAGGAAGGTATGGTAGGTGGAAAGCAAATCGAACCAATCCGAAAACCAAGATATTGTAAAGGCAAGTAGAGAACCACGATGATCACAAAGCAAAAGCAAGTCAATCTCAAAAGATAGGAATGTAGTTCAAGGAAACACACGCACGGAGAGATAAATGGGACTTATGCAACCAAGAAGTGAACTAAAGAACCAAATGATCCTATCGAAGACTATAAGCTTGTGTTGCACAAATACAAGGAGAGCCACTAGCTCGATTGCAAAATATTTGTGGGCTACAAGATTTGCACAAAATGTACCACCTACTAGATGTTCATCGAGCTTTTGCGCGCTTCCTACAAGAGATATGGCAAGTGGTGTCTCTTTATTTTCTTTTCTTGCACTTTTTGCTTCTTTTCTCTTTTGATTCTTTTCTCTTTTGCACACACACTTTTTTTGATGCCAACAACAAGATATATGATATATGAACTAGCGCATACAACGGTCGCTTGGAAACTACCCGATACAATTGTGCAAAGCCCAAGCAATCATCAAGAGCTAGCCTCAATAGGACATGGTAATCGCAAAGATATAGTGTGGCTCACAAAGTAATGGCAAGGGGAAAAGATTCGTGATGATTATACCTTCATCGACGATCTTCACCCTTTGGTGTAGAAGTTTCGTGCTTGCCCACGAATTTTGGTGGTGGTGGATGATGGATCTTCCGCAATGGTGATGGAGGTCTTGTTCGTAGCTTCGAAACGAGCCGAAGAACACAAAAAACGGAGTCCGGAATCAAAAGATATGAGAAAAACAAATTTTGGAATTTGCAGAGAGGTCGGCCTGGGAGCCGGCCTGGCCGGGCTGGAGGCCGGCTACATCTGCAGGTAGGCCGGCCTGGGAGCCAGCCTAGGCCGGGCTGCAGGTCGGGTTCTCAGCACGAGTTGACACTCGAAAATCCTTGATTTTGGCGGAAAAACGGCCCAAAAAACACCGAATCGGAGGGGAAATCAATGAAATTTGGTCATGGGAACGCAAAGGAAGCAAGATCAACTAGTTGAACAATAGATCTATGGATCAAAACTTATCAAAACGCACAAGATTCACAGATCAATCCAAAAGCAATTTGGGGCTATTTTTGTGGGATTTTCAAAATTAGGCAAAAACAAAGAAAAATTTGGTGGATTTAGGGGTGGAAACACAAA
The DNA here is from genome assembly GCA_947311845.1 of Poa pratensis. NCBI lineage: Eukaryota > Viridiplantae > Streptophyta > Magnoliopsida > Poales > Poaceae > Poa > Poa pratensis. The sequence goes on along the minus strand of CAMZMU010000055.1, from coordinate 55,918,598 downwards.
TCAATCCGTGGCAACCATGCTCTGATAACATATGGTGAAGGCCATGCCTCTAGGGGTGCCCGATCTTCACGGATTTGATGCGGAAAGACGAAGAACACGAAGAACACAAGGGGGAATTCGTGGGGAAAGTGGGGATAACTAGCAAAGCAACACGGATGAAATTCAACAAATCCCCAAGGACAACCCCCGTTTCTCAATCTCCAAGCAACCTTACTCTTAGGATTGTTTCTCATATCGGTCAATCCAACCGATCCAATAGCGTCACCCAAAGATGAGGGATTGACATGTAATCTCAATTACAAGAAGAGGTCTTGGAATCCACTAGAGTGATCTTTTACACAAGGGGAGGTCTTGATTCATCTACATAGGAGGCAACACCACAAGGGGTGGGAAGGAGCTAAGCTCAACTCTATCTCATCATCTTAGCTCTATCCTAGAAAGGAAGAGGTGAAGTGCTATTTATAGTCTTAATCCAAAAAGGGGCGGACGCACGAAAGCCGGCCTGGGAGCCAGCCCGGCTAGGCTGGAGGCTGGCTGCCTGTGCAGGGAGGCCGGCCTGGGAGCCAGTCCAGGCCGGGCTGGAGGCTGGCCGCCTCTACAGGAAGGCCAGCCTAGGCTGGGCTGCAGGCCGACCTGTCAGTTTTTGCCATCTTCTTCATCTTCGTCTTGTCGCTTTCTCCTCCTCTTCCAAGTGTACGCCTTGGATGATCTTGAGTCTTGGACTTCCTTGGCATCTCCCTTGACGTCCGTACTCATCGTATCAAACCTAGCATAGCAAAGGGGTAGATGCTCACGTAGTATACCATCCAAAGGGCACAGAATGGGATCTCCTAGAGGAAAGAGTTCACCTTTGAGCTCAATGACGACTTGTGATATGTTGGGTTGCTTGACATAGTAATGGTGTTGCACTACATCAAGATAGAGTAGAGAAAGTGAAGGAAAAAAAATAAACTATGGTAGAAGAGATGGTACCAATGCTAACGTAAGCGTAGGCGAAACCGTCTTGGTCTTCTGAAATATCAGAAGTGGACGAGCTGTCATGGACCCCAGAACCCTGTTGATTGTAGATGCCCTGATCAGTTATATCTTGCACTAGTACTAATCTTCTCCCTTGCAATCCATACCATCCATGGGAACAGTCACCACTGGACCAATTAAAAAAAATATGTTTTTCTAGTAGTGGTGGCAAAGCAGATGATGGCATAATCCCCCGATTTTTTTAAACGGGGGGGGGGGGGGGGATCTAATCTGCCAAAATAAAATGCCACTAAGGAAAAGAGGTCCAACTGGTTATTTAATTGATTTTGATCCTCTGTACAGACACAAGTTTGTTTGTCACCATCCCAAGATAATCAAGGGGACATCTCAACAACGGAAATGAAAAGCAGAACAAATCGAGGTGCTATATTCTTTCAGCAGACTTTGAAACTGATCTCCTGCACCGAAAACTGTCTACGTGCAATGAACTTGATTTCGTTGGTGCTGCTTGCAGGGAAACAGAGGACCACCGGTTATGAGATAAGTAGATATGATGATCACATGTATCGGAGAGCGCAAACAAATAGTACTCCCTCCGTCTAGAAATAAGTGTCTCAAGTTTGCCCAAAACTGAATGTATCTATACATGAAACATGTCTAGATACACTCATTTTTTGGTAAACTTGTGACACTTATTTTGGGACGGAGGGAGTACTACATGTCACAAAATTTTGAAGCCAAGGCAAGCTACAGGAAGATTCTATTAAGCTAGTTAACAAAAACTTTAATGCAAAAATATTATGTTCAACAATATATGTGGACTCAAATTGATGTCATCTTTAAAAGTGATGTCATATTAAAAATCATGTTAGCTTGAAGGCGTGTACTTCAATCAAAGAGTACCCTCAGTTGAGCTAACCATAAATATAATATCTCAGTGAAAGGACGCGTGAACAAGAAATATATTCCGTCTCAGTCTAAAAAGTTGACAATTCTTGCGCTGTAGATTGATGTTTATCACTGCGTGCCCTGGACGCATCTCTAAAATCGACATCAGTATCCTCCGCCCACAGTTAAGCTTTGTCAAAACAGACGACAAGGCAGTTCGAACCTCTCAATTAAAGATCAAGCGTCAGTACAACTAGAGTGTAGACTGTATTATACTGAGGCAACCCTCTAGAAAAAAATGGCATCTGTTGCTGCCACAAAAGAAAAACAGTACTATATCATTAGGAGGAACCTAGTTTCGCATGACAATCATACGATAACATGGCCATGTCAGCTGATCCTCTAAATATGAATTATTTTTTAGATAAAAGGCTTCTTAAAATGATTCAAAGTCTGTTCCTTTGCTTGAGCTTGTAATACCAATTTCGAGCTACCATCTCGGGTTTCCATGTGGGTACACATATTCATAGTCTGCGTGTTACAGGCCTGGATAAGGAGACGGCTTGGATCGTTTACCTCGGACTTGGCAAGCTCGCTTGGCTTGGCTCGTTCAATGCCCAAGTTGGCGTACATTTAGATTTAGTTGCCTCCGAAAACTACTGCTCCTACCATGATTCAATAGCTTTCAAAAAAACTGGACAGAAGTTCAACTGCAATTGATCTACTTGTTTCCTGCAGGAACCATAACGTCACTTGCACAATCACCCAATCAACAGCCTGACGGAGGTTAGAAACTTGCAGTCAGCTTTCCAGAGCGCACCATGTCAGCAACTGGATGACGAGGTTTTCTGTCAGCAATGGGTTTTGCTTTAATTTTTCATGTCAAGTTGCACTATGGTAACTTTTCCCATATGTATTTATCCCTTAACAATTCAATATATCCTGCAGCTCTTATTTCTTCACATATCATGGCACATCCTCGTTGAAAATTACCAACTTCAACAAAGATAAAACACAATGCGTCCAAGCTCCACTGTACCACAGACGAAGGCTCAGATTCCTATGCAAAAAAAGCAGGGGTGCTCAATGGGCTTTGTTTTAATTTTTCATGTCAAGTTGCACTATGACAATTTTCCATCTACTATCTTATTCGCTATGCACATTTTCCTCTTTTTTTTTCTTCTGTAAACCAATTTCAAAACGAGTCTTCTAAGTTTAGTGTGAGTGCTTGATACTAAGAGTCCACTAAACTGAATCGGAAGACACAACATTCATATTTAGTACCATAAGCCCATACACTGAAGGGAGAAACTTTTGTAAAGAAAGTATTAGGTATAATTACCTTAGAGAAATTGGAAGATGTCTGGCCCTTTTGTCCTAGGTTGGATGGTAGAGTGTGTTCCTTCTTTTGCCAAAGCTGCTAGGATGAAAAAGAAACTGATGATCTCATTTGAATATCAAGTGTACAAATGGTTGTGTAAATAAGCATGCCGTGCACAATTACAGGTCAATATGAGGAAGGCTTAAAGACTGTAGCATGTGACATCTCAAGCTGTACTCAGTTATGCTTAAGTTCCAAATTTGTGTGCAAAATTCACAAAAATGAGCATCTACTACTCACATTCAAACATATAGTTGTCAAATTCAAATCCTTAAGTAGATGTTCTATGCCTTCCCAACACGTGTTCACTCAGTGGCCGACAAAATGGAGTGGTGTTTATACAGTATATAGCAGAGTTCATGCAATTCTTTTCAAGCTTGATTAAAACAACAACTATTTTTAGAATGCTTAAGAAATAGCAAGACATGCATCGCCAATTTATATGTCATATCATGGTGCACGCTGATGATCCACTGTTGGATACAGAGTGCAAGCAGAAAACAGAGAAAAAAGCTCCAGATGATTTAACATAATTTATAAAGTGCTCTGTACACTCACTACAAGCAGTTGTTCAACCAGTTTACAACTTTAACATAAGGCTAATCCGGCTCAAAGAGAAACTAAATGGTAACAACATTGTAATAATGTTGACTAAGTGGCATATTTTACAGTAACATGTGTTTTAGACTACTGTTCCATCTCTAAAAGGAAAATTGTTTTATCATCCAGTCAATAAATTGTGTGAGCTGTCCCACGCCCACTGATGCTTTGTTTTTCAAGATAACCATCCACAAACTAGAAGTTCTAAAAATTAGACGAAACAAGGAAATTTTAAAAGTATTTGAGGGAGGAAGTCCATAGCATGAAAATAAAACGGCCAGACCTTTACTTCTTGATGATTGAGTCAAACCTTTCCAAGTCTGTCGCTTGCCCACCTGGAAAGGAAAAAAAAAATTTAAAACCTATAATTTGAAAACGTGGTTTCTTTTACCAAAGTATTTCAGTATATACAAAACAGAGTGCAAAAGACTCCTTCAGAAAATTCGATAAGGATTCCAATCCTGCTAATCAAACCGCCTACACGAGAAGAATTCCGATGGATTCATGTCCTCCAAAAATTCGTTTGGATCAAACAAGACGTTAGTAGGTAAGTAATTAAATATAGACCTAATTGCAGCTTGAACTAAGCAGATTTCTTTGTTTTTTTTTTTTTTTTGAGAATGAGCTGGGATTTTATTCATATCAACAAAGATACATCAGGTCTTTACATAACAGTTGTTCTAGCATTGGAGGATGAGACTCCATCCACACTTCTGAATCAAGCACATTGCACCCAGCCCTAGCTAAGACATGAGCACACATATTAGCTTCTCTACGACACCAAACAAACTGTACATGTATATTACAAGAACACAACTCCTTAATTTCCTGAACAAAGGGGCCAACCAGTGATCTATCCAAAGCATTGCGTTTTAGTTTTCTGACTGCCTCCACACAGTCAAGCTCAATTATCACTTTGTTTAGCCCCTGCTCCAGCGCCATTTCCACTGCCATGCGTGCAGCTAATAATTCAGCCAAAAGAGGATCGCCGACCCTTTGAAGTCTGGAACATTTGGCAGCTACAAAACTTCCATCCTCCCGTCTGATGACTGCTCCAGCTCCACCTGATATTGTGTCCTTATTCAGTGCTCCATCTGCATTGATTTTGTACCACCCAGCCGGAGGTGGTTTCCACTTCTCATTTTCCTTGCGGTTCTTGTCTTTGGTATGCTGGGAGATAGCTTCCCATTCTTCTACTAAATGATACACTCTTTTAGCCACTTCTTTTGGATTCTGCAATGCCTCGCCCCTGCTTGTAGCATTTCTAGTTTGCCACAATTCATACAACATCCTGAGCCATAAACAGAGAGGCTTCAATCAAACTAAGTATGCATGTATGAGAGCTTATCATGTGATATTTATTAGACAGAGATGGGAGAGGTATCATGGAGCCGTGTCCTGTCCTAGAAAATAACCCGAGTTCCATTGCATAAAAACTAAGCAGATTCCTTTCAAAAAAAAAAACTAAGCAGATTTCTTTGTTGAATACAGGCAATCAAACTGAGTATGCATGTATGAGAGCATATCATGTGATATTTATTAGACAGAGATGAGAGAGGTATCATGGAGCCGTGTCCTGTCCTAGAAAATAATCCAAGTTCCATTGCATAATTTTCTGAGTGCCCGAAACAATAAAGGAAACCACAACCATTAGGATAGAGTCCATGGAAGCTCCCTAGAATGGATAATCATATTCATGAAAAAATAAATAACATGTATATATAGGAATGAGATAAGATAAGTGTGTTTACCTCATAGGAAAACCTGAAAACTTCATGAAAAGATGTTTAAGGGCAAGGTATAAGTTAGAGAAGTTTGATATTATATGTGTGCAAAATGACAGTAGAAAACAGAACCATGTACGAACAGAACATTACCCCCATGGGTTGCAGCCTTGATGCTCATCTTCTCCTTGTTTTCAATATGGTTTGCGGGTATGACATGACCCTTCTGCGCAACCTACATTTGTCAGCAAAACAAGAGGTCATGCCTTGAACACAAACACGTTTTAAGGGTGTGGCGAATTAGCATACAATGCGCTTCTCTTTACGGGCCTCTCCCTTGGAATTGTGCTTGTCCACCTCCTTGGCCAACTTGGCGGCGACCAATTTCTTGTGCGCTACCAGAATTGGACCCTAATAGCAAGAAGAAATAAGTTTTAGGTCCCAATATTCAATATTAACATCATTGGAAGCCTTTTTTTTCTGAACTTGGCTTATATTGCAATAAAGAATAACAATTTGGATTACAATCATGGTTGATCAGTTCCACCACACAGAGAGGAGCTGTTACAACCAACACTTGCCCACACAACACACTATATCCTAGCTTAGCTAGCTGACGTGCCACTTTGTTCCCTGATCGATCAACCTTCAGGAACGCTACAAGTGGTAACGAACTGAGAAGTAGCCTGGTGTCTTCAACAACCCTGCAATAGCTGACTTGAGGACTTCCTGCTATTTAACTATCACCAGAAGACTTTGGTTGCCAACTTCATTCCCAGTTGCAGCTCAAGTGGGCTAAGTATATATCTGGCTGAATCGGACAGCCTCGCTACAATGGACATAAGCTCAAGCTCAGACATTGGACACAGAATAATAGATCAATATAGCCTGGAAACATGAGGGTTATAACTTCTAACCTGACAGGTCCTTGTTAGCATGGGATTGTCGATCATCATATAACTATAAGTCTATGGCTACCTCCAGAACATTCCAGGATAGATTTCCATTTAGATATTATTAAATCTTGCTTTAATCAATGAACATCTTTGTTCTTTGGCCTGTGATCCTTGAAGCTGCTTGCTGCTTAGAAAGGATTTCTGCTATAAGTTGTTTTTGGCCAAAGAGTTGTGCATTTTTCAAAAGCAAGTTCCTTGATGATGAGTCCACGGAATAGCCTTGACCGGTCATCCAGTCCAAAAGGCTTAACAGTAGCTGCTTCTTATCAGGCTTCTGTATGTATCGCTGAATTGCTCTCCCAAAGATATCCTGCATGTGGAATGATCATGTTCACCATAGGAACAAATACTAAGTTAGTACGCTAAATATATTACTCCCTCTGTTCACTGTTATAAGACCTTTTAGATATTCAATGTGGACTAGATACGGAACAAAATGAGTGAATCTACACACTAAATGCGCCTAGATACATGCATGAACGGAGGGAGTATTAAGTTGTTACTACCACCGTCATGCTAGATTCACAGGGAATGGAAACTGATGAAGTTTTATGTGAATTACTAAGATAGGATACATTCCAGATCTAATTAATTGTATGCATTTACAAATTTGCAACAAAATTAGTTAACTTCTATCATGCAATGAGCATCACCCTGTCTGATTCAATTCTAAGATTTTAACGTTTTTCAGTGTCCAGCCATCCAGGGTTCGACTTCAAACTATAATTTAAAGTACAAGTACAAAACCATTACCTGGCTAATACGCCATCCTGAATGGTTTAGTGCTTTCATAACATCATTAATCAAATTTATGTTGCCCGAGATCATGAACTGTCCAGCAAAATTCTCCAAAGAGCGTGGAGATATCAGATCAGAATTGTCCTGTTAGATCGGCATTTTCTTAGTGAAGATACACAAAATAAACAATAGAGATACCAGTAGTAAGTGCCAAAGACATGGTACCTTAATAACAATATATGCATCCTTTAGAAGTCCAGCTGGAACTAAGATACCTAGCACCTTCTCATGAAGAGATTTACAAACTGTTCTCTTACTGTATCTCATCATATTATAAACAGAAAATGCTTCAGAAGGAAAACCTGCTTCTCCTAGCTGTACCATTACCTCAGAACAAAGCTCCTGGAGAAGGTGTATAGAACTTTCGGTTACTATATACAGATAATCGCAACAAAATGTGATACAAATCATGCTGCAAGAAAACGTGCGATGCTCACACTCTACTCTGCAAACATGTCATAATAGATTGTTGTAATTCTAATCAACCATATTACCAAGAAAGTTATAATTGTGGCTTTTCCAGCATGTAACTTAGCTACCAGAACAAAAATACCTCATTCAATTGATGGCCCTTCGTATGCATATCTTCAATCGTCTTATATGCAAGGTGATAAACCTTTGCCTTGCAGAAGTACCTTATTAAGGTATTAAATGTAATCTGATCAGGTGATATGTTTAATTCATCCATTTTCTTCAGCATTCTCATTACACTTTCTGTATCATTCGTGTTGCAGTAAGCACGAAGTGATGTATTAAGCATAACAAGATCATACGTTGCATTCTGATCCTCAAATTCTTTTGCAAGTTTTTTTTGCTTCTTCTCGATAACCACCCCGATGTAATGCTGAAATCATGATACTAAATGCATAGCCATCTGCAGAAACAAAAAGATAAGCACATCAGACAAAATCAAGAGGACACAAATAGTAATAGCACCACCGCAAAAAAAAAAGTAATAGCACCAAGCTATGCATTTGCATGGCAAAAAAATATAGACAGCCAGAGCGATGCAATAAAATGAATACACTATAAGTAGGAGGCAGACAAGTTAAGATCAAATGCTTAAAACTAGCTCAACACAGTTTACGAATCAGGATCCAGGAACTGCTTCACTACATTTAGAATGAGAAACTGAAATAGAGGTATTTTCAGTTGATATCTGGTTAGGTGTAGTACCAGATTTAACTCCTTTCTCTTTCATATCATTAAACAGCATCGTTGCTTCCCATATCTTTCCTCCTTTGGCAAGGGCATCAATCAATATGCAGTATGGCATCTGTACACAGTATAAGGTTCAAGGATTATTTCTGCATGCACAAAAGCATAATTCTGGTCAATTTATAGGACCATAGAAGAGTGGACATGAGTAGTTTTGTGTGTGAGAACACATGATTTACTTCATCCTGCGCGAAGCCTGAGGCTTCCAATTCAATTAGCAACTCCTTAGCCCTGTCAAAGAGACCACCTTTGGAATATACCTTCAACAAAGTGGTGAGTATAACCTGACAAGGTGATTTCATTGGGATGTTAGACTGACACTCTTGGCAGCAGCATTTTGTTGGACATCCAAAAATAATTTCGTGAAATGTGTAGAAGTTCATTTCTATGGGTACATCATCAAAGAATTAGATAGTAGTTACTCCCTCCAGTTCACAAGAAGCTGTCCTTTTGGACATAGATTTAGTCAAACCGTGTTGATAATATGGGGTAAGAAAAAAAGTATGTTTCCAACCTACACTACACCTTTAGTTGTTCCATTTGTTTTCTAAATATTATAATTTATTGGGTTATATAAGTACAAAATAGTGGTCCGAGTTAAGTTTTGCATACCATGTGGATGCACAACAGAACAAAATTTTGTGAATGGGATCGAGTAGTACAATTATACTTGATTGTGGAGAGGCTATATTATTAAACACATCCAGAATCACAAGTGCCCTCACTTTAACCCAGGGCATCCAACAAGAAACCCCATTCAACAGATTGTTATGAATATGCAACTTGTATTCCACGGGGGCCAATGGCCACAATATATAGTACATATGACTTGGGGGACACGAAAGTAAATCTAGTCTAATACGGACTCCTAGACCAATACTAATACTCCTTAACACCCCCCCCCCCCCCCCTCAAATGCAAAGCGTATGCAATAGCATTGCATTTGAAGAAGTGTAACACTAGAAAATAAAAAGATAATCCAAAATCCGCGTCTTGAGAGTGTCATAACAGATCATAGCACAAAGAACCAATGGCATAATAAGCCCACGGCAAAAGAATGTGCGTAGATCAACAATGACAATGCGAAAGGAGGCCACAAAAATCCTTTAGAGAGGACCAGGACCGAGAAAAAGAGGCCACAAACGGACCGAGGCCACAAACGGACCGAGAAGAAGAGGCCACAAACGGACCGAGAAAAGACCACAAACGGACCGAGAAGAAAAGGCCACAAATAAAGGTATGGTGGACTCTCATGACATGAAACACGAAAAGAAACAACGGATTTGGTGGACGCAGCGAAAAAAACAAAACACCTAACACCGACAAAAGGTGCTGGATAAACGACATATCACACCTTCTTTCTTTTTTTTATCTCGATCGGATCTGAGGAATTAGTATAGGAGCAGGCAAACACGTAGCATCAGACCACCACGTGCACCAAGGAAGCAGCATGAGCAGCAGCTAGGAGAGCCGCGCGGGGCACGAACGGAACGGGGCCAAACGAAGTCAATGCAGCCCGTACGGAAACAGATCGATCGCGCGCCGACAGAAGCAGAGAAGCGCGGGACACCTGACGGCGGACACGGCGACCGAACCGATCTTGAACAGCGGAACAGAGGAACGAGGAATCGGGCGGCCGCGGATGGAGGACGGCGCGGGAGAAGATGCGCGCAGGCGCGTGAGCACAGAGTTGCTCGGGAGGCAGCAGCAGATGCAATCCATCGACACATACGGCAGGCCATGGAGACAGCTTGGCGATGGACATCGATCGAGAAAAAGAAACTAGAAGATAAGGACGAGTTGCGCGCCCGGTAAACCCTAACCGGGCTCTGATACCATGTTATGAATATGCAACTTGTATTCCACGGGGGCCAATGACCACAATATATAGTACATATGACTTGGGGGACACGAAAGTAAATCTAGTCTAATACGGACTCCTAGACCAATACTAATACTCCTTAACACAGATCATGTGACATCAGCAAGTAAAATTTCAGCAACTAGATAGGGTATGCCGTAGACAGTTCTTCCAAGTAATTTAAGAATATGCATTGCAAACAATGTGTTGGTTATGTGCCTCTTGCTGCCTAGCACACAAGTATTTTGATTCCACGCACATGTACAAGCACTGTTCACTGACATGCTCAGGGACGGAGCCAGGAATGTATACAGAGGGGGCCAATTGCACACGATTAAGCTTAGAGGGGGCCATAATGGTTAATTTGTAGATTAACTCCACCTAATTTGGGGGCGATCTCACAAAAAAAATCAGCATGGGGGGAGCCATGGCCCCAGCTCGCCCCCTGCTAGCTCCGTCCCTGGACATGCTACATGATGGAAGTCAAAATGTAGTTAAACATGCAGCTGGAAAACCCAAGTTGCATACTAGAAGTCTAAAACACCATGGTATGACCTCTACCAGCTACACCCTATCGCGTTACCTAGGATTTCTCAATATCGATACCAACCAGTTCTCCAACCTGCCATAGGGATGTGAAATATCTATTGAGAAAGGAACTCAGCACTTCAAGAGCGGCAAACATAAAAATGAAATCGAAAGAGCAAATAAAAAAAGCATATATCACAAAACTATTTAGTGAAGGACAAGCAAAGAAAGTATACCTTATTTGGTGTTAAACCAGAGGACCTCAAATCTTTCATCAACAGCTCAGCCTTTTCATAATTCGAATTTTCCGAATATGCGTTCAACAGGGAACTGTAATGGAACAGATTAGGTTTATTGCCTTCATCCTTCAGTTTCTGAAAGTATACCTCAGCCTCCTCGCAGTAGTTATGAGATGCGCATATTGCCAAGAGGGTACCGTATATTACACTATCCATCTGAAGACCACTGGAGTTCAACTCATTGATCAACTCCATTGCCTTAGTGTAGCCCTGCCTCAACTTCATGCACCCTGAAAGCAGCTGCAGGTTGGACAAAAAAATGCAAAAGCTATTCATCCAAGCCAAAAGTGGTTGCATAAAGCATATACCAAATGCTAATATGGAAGATGGGGTTCCAAGTCCCGTACAGTACTGTAGGTGAACAGATCCGGTGATAGACCATCTCGTATCATCTCATCATAAAGCTTGAAGGTGCTGTCAGACCTCCCATTCTTCACCAAGCACCCAAGAACCGAATTACAAACGGAGACCTGGACTCTGGTCGACTGGTCCTGGATGGCACCGTAAACTTGTAGCACTTTGGCAGCATTACGGCTCAACCCAAGGTACTTGAAATAGCTGCTGTAAGACGCGATATTAAGCATGTCATGCTCCTCCATCCACACGAAAACCTGAAACAACGTTCAGCAACTCATGTCTACTGTTACTGGCAAAATTTCCAAAGCCACCCCATCAATTGACCCACCACCCAGCTGCACACTAACCGTTCATGACAACCATTGCTGATAACTACCTTGGAAAGCACATCCCATCGCCTGATTTCTCCATAGTGGCGCAAGATTATATTGCAGTCCTGTGTCTGCAGCACACGCTCGAACCTGTAGATGAATTCGCAGGGTTTAAGTTCAACTCTGATTAACACATTTGTAGTATGCATAGTACGCGAGTGGGGATAATCCGCAGGCTACAGCAGCTGAGGTTACTGCGGGGCATCAATCACTACAACGGCACGAAACGGACGCTTGGAAAAGAATTAAGTGAGGGCAATATGGCTGCGGGTATGGGTACCTCGTGAGGGCGGCGACGGGGTCGGTGGCGGCCTTGACCTCGGCGACAGCGCTCCGCCGGGGGGACGTCCGCAGGATTTTGGGGGCTTCACGTGCTTCCAGCGCCTTGGGGGCGGCGGCGCGGACGAAGGGAAGGCTCCTCGGCCGGGAGCAGCACAGCGCAGTCGCTGGCGGGGAGAGGAAGCGGGAGGCGGCGAGCGGCATGGACGCGGCTTCCATTACGCCCGAGTTCCAACTCGTGGGAGCGGAGTGTCGTGTCGTTGGCCGGGGAATTGGGTGGGATATATCCAGAGCAATTATCGTCTGAATTTCTGAATGGACTCTGTTCTTGCCGTGAATACTTTCGGCCCACCAGTTCCAGTGAAATAGAATTCTGATCTCTAAAAGCTGTCTGTGGCTCTGTGCTGACTGCTGAGATGATTAACTGTTAATAACAGGCAGCTCGTTTATCAATCTGTTCTCTTGGTCATGTTGGTTTACAATCTGTTCTCTTGGTCATGCTGGTTTACAAACTGCTCTCCGTCGTTACGAGCATGCTTTTTTTTTCTTAAATGTTAGCATGATCACAGCTAAATTCATTGAACAGATAGAAAGTTGGTCTAGTTTATGAGGGAAATCGTACCTAAAAACCATATAGGCGAGGACTTTCTCTTACAACACACACAACCTAGCGAGCCACGGGCCCTTCTGGCCGGATCCAGCTCCAAGACGATGCCCCCAAGAGAGAACACGACGCCAGATAACGCCGACCAATCTAGAAGACTAGATCAAGGGTTTCCTCAGAGCATGTCGGGAAAGGCAAGATGGGAGCAAGTACATCGATGCCTCCAACGAGTGAGCAGCGCCTACACACCAGAGTACGGCTTTCACCGGCAGTCTCACTGGCAAAGCCCGAACCAGGATCCAAATAGCCCACACACCAAACCACTACCCTTGCCTCCACGGCCAACCGCACACTCCCGGCAAGCTCGACGTGCTTCCAACCTCGCAACCACGTCACCCACTAGATGGAGAATGCAACCCCCGTGCGGCACCATTCTTCTCCCATCAAAAGGATGCAACCAAGCACCACACCATTCGTCTCCTCGAAGATGCAACGCCTGCTGGCCAGTATCAATGTTCTTCCATGCAAAGAGCGTCGATGAAAAGTAGGTCAGGTAACAACGATCAACACGTAACTGAAAGGTACTGTACATGATTTGTATTACACTGAGGTGACCATAATTCATAAGTACATGAAAGACTCTCCTAGGCTGACGCAACGAGACTACTTAGCATTTTGCCTTGATGACGACAGGAGGCCGAGAACGGAAGATGGAAAAATTGATAGGGTTCAACCTATCCCATGTACAGATTAGTACAAGATCTTGACAAACATGTGCTCAACATTACAGGGACTTGAAATTGTACATATAACTCCTCAATGTGCTGATATCTTGCATTGACTTCAGAAGCGTATGGTCCACGTAGAGGCTCAATGCAGAAGCACTACCAAACAAGACATGCGAAAAGACAATAATGTTATTATACATCAATCTAGGAGAAAAGCAGGCTAAAGGAGGAAAAAGTAAGCATACATCAAAGGGCCAAGCGGTAGCCACACAACATCCCATCTGATCCTTGGTAACCTGCAGCGCAGAAGAAATAACAATCATAATAACTGAATAATAAGCTATACATGTTGGTCAGCATCAGTCATGGTTAGAGTAGCATTAGCCTGATATGCTACGTTTTGACATAACACGGATAGATGAGTTGTTGAAGGATAACATACTTCAAGAGGTAGTATGTCCAGAAGATCGCAACTGTCATGCCAACATAGTATGAATACCACATCCACTTCTTGGAGGAATTTGATTCTTGTAGTAGCCCCTTAACTGCGAATAAGCATCCAAGGGCAGCTATCCAATCTGCAACATTCATGGTCATATATGAATGAATGGAAGAGAGCTTTAAATGGTTTTGAGTATGTTCTTCCAGATGTTTGGGAATGAATTAATGATGATGGTACTGACAGGCACATCAGACATAATTTCTCATGCTATCATAATTTCTCAAAATCAGGTTACTGAGTCTCAATCAAAAAGGTAAAAAATATCTGAGTGTTAATTATATTGGTGGTAATGACCAGGGAAGCCTCTGATCAAGAAGGAAACAACATTGGGACAATGCAACATTGGCAACAGGGCCAAGTTCCAGCAAATGGCCATACAGGCAATCAAGCAAAAAAATAAGACTTGAGCATGATCTTGTGATCAAAGGAATTCACATAAGCAACAGGCAACATATTTAACCCTCTAAGTCTAGCCAAATTCAAGTAAAAAGGAAAAGCCCACATAAATTGTATCAGATTTTACACTTGTTAGCTTCCACAAAAGTACAATGCAATGTTAGCACCTTAGACAAGTACTAAACTGACACTTGTCTCAATGTTTAAAAGTTGGATACAAGAAACATGCAGACACTATGTAAGCTGTTGTGGATGTTGCATGCAAAATTATGTCTTGCAACACTGACTTATTTAATTTACTCGCTGTAAATATTTAGTAACCACTGTTACCTGCAAAGATGACCATCGGTGAAGGCAAATCTTCCATGAAGTAAGCATGGTATCGCTGTTCAATTGGAAAGAATGAATTAGACAACTAGCAAATGAAGAAATTATTATTACAACTAAATTCAGCAATACATGTAACCACTATTTGGGAGATTATGATGGTTAAGCACTTAAGTTGTACTAGTAAATGTTTCAGAGTTGTAGAACAAATTACACAGCACTTACATGTCGTGATAAAGAAAACTCTGCTATTTCAATGGGCAAAACTCAACTAGTAGCTATTGTCCCTAATCCACCCAAAACTGAATTCCAATGTGTACTGCCAAATGCCAATGCCAAACTCTACACCTAATGAAATTGCACTGGAGATTTGATGCAATCAATGATAAATACAGTAGTAAACACGATGTAAAGAATTAAAAGGACAGCTACAAGCAACGAACCAGCTCCCAGGGAGACCAGGCATGGTGGAAGCTGGAGTAGACGAGGAAGGCCGCGTAGCCGAGGAGGAATCCCGCAAAGACACGCTGCACAGGAAAGAAATGACGATCGAGCGTGAGCACCAAATCGAATTGAATCGAACCATCCCCCATCACAAGGCATCCAAACCCTAAGGCGAATGGCTCGCGATTTGGC
This sequence comes from Poa pratensis, assembly GCA_947311845.1. Lineage (NCBI taxonomy): Eukaryota > Viridiplantae > Streptophyta > Magnoliopsida > Poales > Poaceae > Poa > Poa pratensis. The sequence goes on along the minus strand of CAMZMU010000055.1, from coordinate 55,903,167 downwards.
GGCGGCACGCACCCTCCAACGGCGGCTGTGGTGCGCCTGCTTCTGCTCCAGCGACCGGACCAGCTCCTCCTGCTCTGCATGCAGATCAAATGGACGAACAAGCAAACACGAAAGGGGGTTCAGGGAATCGGCGGTGGCTGGAACACAAGCATAAGAAGGATAGGGGAAACGGGGAGCGGGCATGATGGTACATACCTTGGGTGTCCATGGGGACGAGGTCGTCGGCGTCGTCGCTGCCGTCACGCCGCTTCCACCATCTCCTCGTCGCCGTCGTCGTCATCCTCTGGCCTGAAATCGGTACAAAGTCCGGGGGGCACGCTTTTCGGTTTGTATTGTGAACTTTGTCGAAATAGGTACAAAGCTCTCTCGGATGCGAAAAAAGAAAAAGAAAAAATTGACCCGCTTGCTTGCCTAGCTCGCACCAATCTTAAAACACCCCAGACAAGCCCTGGAGAAACGGCCACCCTCTTCGCATGCTAAAAAAAGGAGGGGGCGCCGAGCTAGTTCGAGATCGTACCTACTTGGAGATGGCGCGGGCTGGACACGTGCACGAGAAAAAACGGCGGGAGAAATATTGTCACCGCATACCATTTTTGCTCTCTTGTTTTATCCCCGTCGAGTCACCCGTCGAAACTCCCGCCATCATTCCCCCCTTTTGAGCTCTCCCCCCTTGCTGATTTCTTCACCGATGAGTAGGTCTCCTCTCCGGTCGGTGGTGGTTAACGGCGGTCGGCGGAAGCCTATTCCTCCTCTTCTCCGAGCTGAGAGCAGCCTCTTCCGCTTCTTCGATGCCTGTAAGTACCCTCAAACCCTAGATCTTTTAGCTTAGATCTGTGAGTATTAAGTAGATCTGGTCATGATGTAGTTTGAACAAGTATTGCTCCATGATTTAGTGTGAGCTTGTGGTAGATAAAGAAGTTGTGTTACGATTTGGTAGCTTTCGCATGTTCGAGCAGTGATGCTTTTGATGATGTTGTGATAGATCTCGATGTTGTGGTAGATATTGCTCTGATAGATCACGGTGTTGTGGTCGGTAAAGTTGTGGGGTATGTGGTAGATATTGTAGTGATGTCAGACCCTAACATGATGCATTTAACGTAACCGTTGTAGGACATGAGCAACGAAGAATTAAGCGAAGCCCTAGTGTTGTCAGATAGCCAGCTCGATATTTGCTTTGTCTTGGACTCTCAGGTGTTCGAGGTGGCGGTTATCCAAGATGCAGGGTTTTTCTAGGTGCCTATGCTATCTTCTCAGCTGGGCGAGATGCCTAATCGTGAAACGCAAAAAGTTAAATAGCTGAATCTAAAGCCTGCCAAAGAGAAGAACAAGACGAGCAAGATAGGGATGACCATGAAGTGGCCTGCATATTTGTCCACCTTCGTGCTGAACAAGATGTGCCACCTCGTCGCCTCTAGGGTGAGGACTAGGAAAGGATTTAAGGAGGTGCATCTCAACACCGTTGTGAAGCTTGTGTTTGAGTTCTATTGCCAATAGGTCACCTCGACTCAGGTATATAACCACCTCAGAAAGTGGAGAGCAAGGTGGATCCTGGTGTCAAAGCTAAAAGAGTTTTGTGGTGCACACTGGAATGACGAGACTCGGAGCATTGTCTTGGAGGTGGTAAATATGGCATGCATATTTTGGGTAGTTGAGATGGTAAATATGCGAACCCATCACATGTTGAACTTGTGTGGTGGTAGTATTACACACTCTTTTGATGTGGTGCTAGGTTGACACCATACTAGGCAGCAAACAATTGTGCTGCTTTACTGCTTTCGGTATATGATGATCAATGCATGCTTTGCTTATGCTGCATTTTTCCTTGTGATTCTAAGTAGCTTGTTTTTGCATATTTAATCTTGTTTTTCTGTGTTGTAGTGGTATGTGGTTTTCAGAGGGAGGGTTCCAGAAATCTACTCTTTCTGGAGATCTTGCTCTGCTTAAGTGCACAATTTCGCCAACATCTGATGCAAAAAGTTTGAGACTTTAGATAAGGCACAAAAGGCTTACCCCATGTTCATGCTACCAGATACCCTTCTCCTGGCTGAGAGCACCACTAATGGAGTAAACAAAGGCGATGTGAGTGAAAATGGTGTGGACAAAGGTGCAGGACTGATCGGGTGTGGCCGTCTCAAAGATTTAATAATTTCCAGTTTGTCGGCATTGTGTATTTGGTATTCATCTTAAGTCTGTATGATCGTATGTGAACCTTAGTGGGCTGGTAAGCGCACCACTAGTGGATGCAAGGTAACTACAATGATCCGAAAGTGTGCAACCAAACACAGTGTATTAATCCTTAAACACAAATGCGGGTAACCAAACACAAGGTCCTTGCCTATGGCCTCTAAACTCATTTCCTGTCATACGGATCTGAATGGAATATTGTAGGCAACCAAATGAGGTGCACAACATGATCAGGTTTCATTTTTTTTCTCAGCCATGCTCTGGAGGGCCACGGATGCAAAAGACCCAAAATTCTTGTGGGTAAGCAAACACAACCTTGGGTACCGTCGATGGGGTTACGCGGGACATCAGGGACAAGTTTTTTTTGGGGGTGGGGGGTGGGGTAGGGGTTACACATTAATGCAAATTGTGGAGGAGGAAGAAAGTAAAAAACAAAAAAACAAATTGTCTCACGGTGACATACTTAAAAAAATATCAACCCTTGAAGAAAAATATTTATTTGTTTCGGGGTGACATAACTTCAATTGGATCATGGATTTTATATGGTTTTTTAGCAACCTTGTTATTTAGGGTCATCCGATCTTTCAGAACAGTAGTGCATCCTGATTTTTAGGCTTGGCACTTAGAGAAAAACGACATGTTTTTGGTGTGATCGGCTTACCACATGTTGGTGAATTAAAAGAGTTAGAGAAGTAATGGCTAGATGGCCGAGCCAGCTCGAGTGTAGCCAACGAACAAAACATTTGATCCTCATTATGGAAGACCAAAATCCCTCTAAGATCAGATTTTTTTCTTTGGCGATTATCTCACCATTCACTTCCAATGGAAGCAGTCCTTCATCGAGGAAAGTAAGGTAGATACCAGTGCATTGTGTCATACACTCTTAGAGATACTCGTTGTTAGAGTGCAATATGACGTGGTGTGCATAGGCTCTGATAGATGAATAGGTGGTTGAACACATGATGGGAAACAATTGTGGTGATGTCAAAGAGTGGTTTTTTCTTAATGGAAACTCTATCACATGGTGTTTTCATTCTAGCCACTATAATACTATGGGCAATCTAGACAAAAAGGTCATAATCCATCCATGAAGAGATCTATCAAAGCCCCTTATCCATCTTCGAGTTTATTAACACTCAAAGATGATGTTTTCATTCGAGCCATTATAACACTATGGGCAATCTAGATGACAAGGTCCTAATCTATCCATGAACATGTCTATCAAAGCCCCTTATCCATCTTCTAGTTTATTAACAATTTCTTGGGAGAACTAAACCTTGCACACGACTAGCTGAGAACTCTTGCTCTGATGCCCGACAGCGATAGCATCATGCTCGAGCTCAATGGGTGGTTCCACCGCTAGGTCTTTGCAAAGTAAATGTGGATGCAACATTGTTAAAGATAAAGACGCATGTGTTATTAGGGCCATTTGTTGTGATGATACTAGAAATTTCTTCGGAGCTTCTGCTCGAGTGATTGAAGGCATTAATGATGCAACATTAGGCTTATGCATACGCGGAGGGATTATCATTGGTAGTGAACCTATTAATTACGAAGATCATGGTGGCTATTGATTGTCTTGTTGTCTCACACGAGATCAACGAAGGAAGCATGTGATCATATGTGATGACGTGGGACACACGTTCGTTGGTAGACCCCAAGAGGAAGGTATGAAGCAGTGCAGCAGCAAGTTTCCCTCAGTAAGATACCAAGGTTATCAGATCCAGTAGGAGCAAGAAGCACTTCTGAAGGTTGTCAACGGTGCCAGAAAAGTACTTGCGTGTGGAAGGGAGTTCGGCTGTTGATGTGGAACCTGCACACAACACAATCAAACTACTTTGCCCCAACGAAACAGGAAGGGTGTCAGTCTTCCTGGCTTGCTGAAAACAAAGGATTAAACGTATGGTGTGGAAAATAGTGTTTAATTGCAGAGAATGAAAAGGAACAATGATTGCAGTTGGTTGTATTATCAGTGTAAAAGAATGGACCGGGGTCCACAGTTCACTAGTGGTGTCTCTCCATAAAAGATAACTAACATACTGCGTGAACAAATTACAGCTGGGCAATTGACAAAATATTGAGCGCATGACAATGCATATATATGACATGATGATTACTATGATATCCATGTGGGCATTACGACAAAATACATAGACCGTTATCCAACAGCGTCTATGACTAATAATACACCTCCAGGTTGTCATACCGAGTTCCCCGTTGGTATTAAGTTGCAAGCAACGGATAATCGCATTAAAAAATGTGTGTAATGTAAACAAATGCATTAGACCTAACGGCGCACCCTTAAGCTAAGCATCGGTTATTTTATCCCTATTGGCAATAGCACATCCATAATCTTAGAAGTTGTTGTCACTCTCCCAGATTACCGGAGACATGAACCCACTATCTAGCATAAATACTAACTCTTGGAGTTACAAACATCTACTTGACCAAAGCATCTACTAGTAACGGAAAGCATGCAAGATCATAAATAACATATAAGATAGATTGATAATCAACTTGACATAGTATTCAATATTCATCGGATCCCAGCAAACACAACATGTAGCATTACAATAAGATGATCTTGATCATGATAGGCAGCTCACAAGATCTAAACATGATAGCATAAAGTGGAGAGACAACCATCTAGCTACTGCTATGGACCCGTAGTCCAAAGATGAACTACTCACGCATCACTCCGGAGGCAGGCATGGTGATGTAGAGCCCTCCGGTGATGATTCCCCTCTCCGACTGGATGCCGGGAAGAGTTTCAGAACCCTCCCGAGGTAGGGTTGACGACGACGGCGGCTACGGAACTTTTCATGGATGGAGCCTCGGGTGTCTAGGGTTTTCCCGTGAAGATGAATAAATAGGCGAAAGGGCGGTGGCTGGAGCGACCCGAGGGGCCCACACCCCACCACGGCGCGGTTGGAGGGGGGGGGGCCGCGCCGTCCTAGGGTGTGGCGCCCTCCTCGGTCGCCTCCGTCTCTCCTTCGGACTTCGTGTACGTGTTGGAAAAATAGGAGGTCATGTCCAGGTTTCGTCCAATTCCGAGAATATTTCCAGAACAGCTTTTCTGAAATACAAAAACAGCAGAAAACAGGAACTGGCACTGTGGCATCTTGTTAATAGGTTAGTCACAGAAAATGCATAAAAATGCTATGAAGTGTATGTAAAACATGTAACAATCCATTATATATTAAAAGTAAATTATGGGCTAACCAGAAATTAGAGAAATACGCTAGAAATTACCACAATAATTAGAAACATCTGACCGTTTATTTGACAGACTGAAAATATATAACCGTTAGATTATACATAAGTCGTTCTAAAAAAAAGACAAAAGTGAAAATTACCCACCGTTGCCATTATAATAAAAACGTTTCATGGGTTTTTAGGTTTTACATGCGTGTCATATGAGATAAGAAGAGCTCATTGCGCCGCCGGCCGCCGGCCACGCACGACGCACACGCAGCTCACCAGTTTTTAAAGATTAAGATAGGCAAGAAATAGGTATGGAGAATGCAAAGCAGAACACCCGGTCCTCTCCTCCTTTCCCCATCTACAGTGTGAGGAGGCGATTTTTGGGCAACTCCCGTGCGACCAGCTCGTCGCCGGCGATCCGCTCGATTCCTCGCCCTCCGCGGCCGCTCCGTCGGCGGGAGGACGGGGAATCGACGGATCCCGGCGTGTACATAGTCTAGGTGTGCGTGGGGTGCTTGCCGGCGGCGCTGTGGAGGTGACGGCGTGGCCAGAGAGGCTTTTGGTGACGGCGGTCCTCTCCTCTGTCCTCGGTGATCCGGTGGAGGCCCTGGGCAGATCTGCCGTCTCTGGTGCGTCCGCTGCTTCTCAGAGCCGCGGCGTGCTTCCCCTCGAGCCGGCGTCCGTGATGGCGGTGTTGGCTCTTGTTCGTGGGGTCCGGCAGCCTTCACCTCGGTGCAAGGTGGTGCTTTTGCTTAAGATCTTTGGGAGTTTGCAGGCGGGATCCTCTCCCTCGTCGGTGGTCGCGGTTGGTGCTGTGGAAGACGGGTGGCGCCTTCGTTTTCGTCTCCGGCGTGAGACGGCGACGGCGATCTGGCGGCGGCTCGAAGCCGATGCTCGTTCAGCGTTCAGATTCTGGCGCCTGCGTCAGATGGCTTCTGCGGTATCTCAACAAGGTTGTTCGAGCCGATTGCTTCGGTGCGAGGTGAGCTCGTTTCCTTCCTCCCGGCGGCATGCTGCTGGTGCTCGAAGGAGGTGGGCTGCTTGGTGGTTCCGTGTTCGCCGTGCGTGGTGTGGTTCTTGCCTCTGTTCGTGTGTGTTTGTTTGTTTTCTTGCTGATCTTGTACACGAACTCCCTTCAAAAAAAAAGGTATGGGAAGATCAATTAATGGAGATGAGGCAATACCGATCAAAACAACACGTACCAATTCAGATCAGAGAAACCGACAGCCGGTCAAGAGCATCTAGATCGGTAAGCTTGATAAAAGCTGCTGACGCCTTGCATGCATGGACCCTGATGCGTTCCAATCCCATCGTTTTTCTTTTTGAAGGTAATCCCATCGTTTTTCTTTTTGAAGGTAATCCCATCGTTTACAGCACGGATTCAGCTGCAGCTACTAAAACGATTGTGCTCTGATTGGTAAGGCTGCTGGCTGCTATTTGCATGCACCATGCAAGATGTATCGATCCATTGAATTAAAAATTTGCTTCATGCGCAGAACCTAACAGCAAATGCCACGTGAGGTAATAGCTCCTGAGCTTTCCTTTGACTGCGCTTCATCAATTAATTAATTTTTGACATACAGATTTTTACCAGCAATTTTAGTTGATGAACGGTTTATTATGTACCCCTGCGCTTCATCAATTCTAACACGCAGCGCTCAACGGTATGTACGCTGCAAGTTCCTTCCGGCATCGAGTCTCTGCAGCAAGTCAATCAAACAAATAAACCACCCTGAATTACACTCGGTACTTTGGATAGTGCTGGATTGCGGAAGCAGGAACCGAAGATATCAAAATCTGGCGACCCGGGTTAGTTGGCTGACTCAAATGCGCAAATCCGATCACAATTGCGGCACAGTTTTTTAGCATTACCTGGGAATCCATCGCCTTCTGATTGTTTTCTACTTGCAGATTGGTTGGCGATTGAACAAAGCAATTGTTTTTAATCTGCAGGTCCCCAATTTCTGTGGTGTATGTCTCAAGATGGTACTTTCTTTGCTCTCTCTTAGAGCCTGATAATTTCTATTTCTTCACTAAGATAAATTTTTTTTCCGGATGTATCTATAAATGCTGGCCTGATAATTTTCATGGTTCAGTTTGTGCTTTTACAAATTATCCCATACTTATTTCAGTTCATAACTATAACTATGTTGAAGAGCTTTTCCTTTCTGGGATATTTACTTATTCATCGACTCAAGTATATCTGTACGTACAGTTATTCCTAGCTGACCTAATTAACATGGAGGGCCTCAAAGGATTAAAGGAGATAAATAAACGATATTCCCACATGCGATATTTTCCTAATTGAGTCCATCGGGTAACATATTTCTACTACAAAATTGTAGTGATATCAACCTTTTTTGGAGTTTCCATGTATATGATTTGTGCTACAAATGATTTATCGTAGTTCTCATGCATGGTTTTTTTTACTGTAACTCATGCATGGTCATCCCCCTTTTTTCTATAGAGTTCTGTCCAAGTCTGCATAATAAATTCGCAGGGATACAGAAAATAGAGAAACAAAGCGGCATGTTAGAATGGAGCAAGCTCATGCAAGTCAATAGAGCATTCATGTGAGAGAAAACCATTTTATGTTGATCCCCGGGTGTATTTCACATATCTCGGTGGCTGCATGTCTTTTTTTTTTGTAACCAACTATGTGCATGTAAGTCACAGCCTGGAGCATCTCGAAAGACCTAAAGGCGGTGATTAATCATCTCATATTCCACAAGATAAAAGTGGGCCGCTATATGAATTTTTATTTATTAAATCAAATTAATTTCACATGGTGAAGATATAAAAAAGGTACGTTCTCTACTGAGCTGTCACAATGTTATGTCGCATAGAGCTGTTGTGGCTTCGTTGTGTCGGGCTTTCAAAGAAAAATTGTTTTATGCAATGCATGATGAATAAACAAATGTTTTGCATGCACAAATATGAAAAACGATATTCATGGTTAATGAATAGTTTTTGTAGAAATATAAGATTTGCAATACTTTTGCGGACATATATATCTCAGATCGATTACATGGAATATGTTAAATCTAGGTGTCTTAGTTATACAAGTTAATGTTTATCATAAAAAGTGAAACATGTTAGTTTGGCGATGCCACTTATCAAAATAAAAGATGCGTTAATTTTTGGCAGCAACTCAGGAGAGGGGTACTTTGTATTCGAATATTGGACATCTTATGTTGTTGCGGAGTAGACGTTTTGTTATGAAACTAAATGACGACTTGATATAAAAACAATCATACTGTACTTGAGAAGTGCACATGGCTCTGGAGATTGATTTTTCGTTGATTAGTCTTCCATGGTTGTTATATTGATATTCAGCATGTTTCAGATCAGTACATCCAGGTATTGCCACCTCTACCTCCCTGAGGGTCTTGAAGAAACCATAAAGCAACTTCCTCGACCAGAAGAGTTCAAGTCTGTATATATCTTTAGCACTGCCACTGACATGGTCATTTAGATTTAGCACACAATTTTTCTTGATATCCGTGTTTGGGTGGATAATACTAATGTTCGATAGATAGGCCCACAAATAAGAGGATCACCTTTGGCCACAATATTTGAGCACTGTGCAAGTATGCATGCACAAGATCTTTTGCTGCATGACGCGTTCGGACACTAAACAAAATAAATGAGGTAACTATGTTGTACTATAGTTATTAACTCAGTGTAATTTTATGTCAAATCAATATAATATTTTATGTGGCTAATGAAACTATCGTATGTTAAACGATAATGGAAATTAGTTAATAGCTGATAAGCTAAACATAAATGTGTTCTAAGATTCACTATATATTTGTGAAAGACTTGCATGATGTATGCAAGCGTTATTTTTTGGGTTCTTTAGCAGGTATGCTTGCTACTGAAGGTTCTTATTCGACTCCCAAAGCATGTTTTCTAAGGACATGTCCGAACATATTTGTACACTTTTTTATATATTCCTATGTGTTTGATTTACTTTCTCTGGCTATTGCATTTGGAAATGCCGCGTAGAAAAAATAATACTCCTACATATTTAAAACAAGCCAATTCTCACGGGAAAAGAAAGGGATACATGAAAAAGATCATTGGTTTGACATAGTTTGTACTTTGTAACATAATAGATTATATGGTTACTACTAATGGAATATTCACAAATTAAATTTCAAGAAGATTCCTGAGCATATATTGAGTACTCTTTCCAATGTTCAAAGCAACAACTTTTAAAGGACCTAGAGAGTTGTACACAACTAAAATATATATTATTCTTAGTCACATAATATGACTATTTGTGTAACCATTAAATCAAATTTCAAACATTTTAAAGATAGTGCCCTCGCATTTGCGAGGGCCACTGTGCTAGTTGGTATAATATCAACATGGAACATCAGAAATTATAGATACGTTTGAGACGTATCAAGCATCCCTAAGCTTAGTTTTACTCGTCCTCGAGTAGGTAAAACGATAAAAACAAAATAATTTATGAGGTGACATGCTACAATCATAATCTTGATCAAATAGTATTGTAAAGCACATGTTATGAATGAAGTGATCCAGGTCAATGGTCTATAGTTTGCTAGCAAGTAGATAATGAGCAAACAACTGAATCATATAAGCAAAAACTTTTCATGAATAGTACTTTCGAGACAAGCATCAAAGAGTTTTGCATAAGAGTTAACTCATAAAGCAATAGATTCTAAGTAAAAGGTATTTAACCAACACAAAGGAAGATTTAAGCTTCAGCAATTGCTTTCAACTTTCAACATATATATCTCATAGATATTTGTCAACACAAAGCAATATAATGAGTGCAATATACAAGCATATAAAAATTGTTGCACCAAAGTTGACACTAGTGTTTGCTTCTGAGGTAGAAAGAAGTAGGAAAACTGACTCAACATAAAAGTAAAAGAAATGCCCTTCGCAGAGGGAAGCAGAGATTAAATCATGTGCTAGAGCTTTTTAAGTTTTTGAAATCATAAAGAGAGTAAAAATAATTTTTGGGAGGTGTTTTGTTAATTGTCAACGAATCAGAAAATGGAAAGTACAATATGACCCCTGCCAATCAGACTTTTAAGAGAGGCTCCCATGAAGGACGTTATTTCTACCAGCAAGGCAGATCATCCCTCTTCTCTTTTGTTTACACATGCAGATATTTCACTGTTTGTCATTGCTTGACTGATAAATCAGGGCAAAAATGTGAAGAGAATTAAGCGGTTAAAGTTGTAATTAATTGGGACTGGGCACCCCATTTGCCAGCTCTTTTTGCAAAATTAATGGATAAGCGGATGTATACGCCGCTAGTCCGGTGGTAAAGTCTGTTTGACAGTTGACATAAAGACATCCACCCCGTCCTCATGAGTTTGGTAAACATTGACACAAACAGGAGTAATAGTTTTTGAATAGTTTAAAGGTAGCACATGAAAATTTTACTTGGAGTGGCAAGAAAATACCACATATAGGTAGTTATGGTGGACACAGATGGCATAGATTTTGGCTCAAGGTTTTAGATGCACGAGAAGCATTCCCTCTCAGTACAGAGTTTAGGCTAGCAAGGTTATTTGAAGCAAACACATGATATCAACCGACACAACAAGACTTATATGAAAACATATTGCAAGCATTATAAGACTCTACACTGTCTTCCTTATTAACCAAACCCTTTTACTAGAAAATATCTAGACCTTAGAGATACCAATCATGCAAACCAAATTTCAACGAGCTTTACGGTAGTTCTTCATTAATAGGTTTTAACTACATGATACAAAAGCTTAAACATGAACTACTCCCTCCGTGTCAAAAAGTAAGACTCTCTAGCTACTTACCACACACATGTATCTAGACATGTTTTAGTGCAAGATTCATGTGAATCTTGCACTAAAACATGTCTAGATACATGTGTGTGGTAAGTAGCTAAAACGTCTTACTTTTTGACACGGATGGAGTACTTGATAACTCAAAACAATTGACAAGTATCAAATTATCCAAGACAGTGATCTACAAGAATATGTAAGCTTTTTCCATTATACCATCTACCACATGCAGCATTTTCTGTTCCAACCAAACACCAATCAACTTATTTCAACATAAACTCTCCAAACAATTATAAGTGAAGCAAGAGAGTACTTTCTTTAAAAGAACTAATAGCTCTGAATAAGAGATGCATGCAAAAGAGGAGCTAAAAGCATAGCAATAGCTAGATAAGAATACTCAACAAGTATAAGTGAAGAATAGGAGTATTCATATGAAAAAGCGGAGCGCGTCTCTCTCCCAATCAAGAATGCTAGGGTCCAATCAAGTTGACCATAAGAAAAATAAAATACTGAAAATAAAAGGCGCACAGACGCTCCAAGTAAAGCACATATGATGTGAAAGAATTAAAATATAGTTTCACTAAAGATGACCTGATAAGTTGCTGATGAAGAAGGGGATGCCCAAGGCATCCCCAAGCTTAGACGCTTGAGTCTTCTTGAAATATGCTGGGGTGATCCATGGAAGCATCCTGATGGCTACGTGTTGGTGAACCCCAAGAGGAAGGTTATGATGTAGACAGCAGAAGTTTTCCCTTGAATAATCTACCCAAGGTTATCAATCCAGTAGGACTTGATGATCTATCGGAAGGTTGTTGATGTTGACTCCCCCTGGCGCTAGGGAGCTTGCACCAACGTGGAATCTGCACAGACACAAACCAGAACTTTGCCCAACACGAAACAGAGAGGTTGTCAATCTCTCCGGTCTTGCAGAAACAAAGAGTTAAACGTATGGTGTGGAAAACAGCAGGAAAACAGCAAGTAACAGGAAACAGATGATTGCAGCAGGTTGTGTAAACAGTATGAGGAAATTGGACCAGGGTCCACAGTTCACTAGTGGTGTCTCTCTCAGAACAGATAACTAGCATGTTGGGTAAACAAATTACAGCTGGGCAATTGACAAATAGAGAGGGCATAACAATGCAATACATGCCAAGATGTCTACTATGAAATCTAGTTGGGCATTACAACAAAGTACATAGACCGTTATTCCAACAGCATCTATGCCTAAATAATCCACCTTCAAGGCAGCATCCGCATCCATTCAGTATTAAGTTGCTAACAACAGATTATTGCATGAAGTAAAGTGTGTAATGTAATCAATACAAGTGCCCTTGGACACTGCACCAATGTTTTATCCCTAGTAGCAACAGCACATCTACCATCTTAGACCTTTCTGTCACTGATCCAGATATCTAGAGACTGAACCCACTATCGAGCATAAATACCCCCTCTTGGAGTCACAAGCATCTACTTGGCCAAAGCATCTACTAGCAACGGAGAGCATGCAAGATCAAGAGCACATAGATAAACAACTTGAATAAACATGGTATCAATATTCATCGGATCCCAGCAAACACAACATCTAGCATTACAATAAGATGATCTTGATCATGTTAGGCAGCTCACAAGATCTAAACATGGAGGCACAAGGTAGAGAGACAACCATCTAGCTACTGCTATGGACCCGTAGTCCAGGGGTGGACTACTCACGCATCACTCCGGAGGCAGGCATGGTGATGTAGAGCCCTCCGGTGATGATCTCCCCTCCGGCAGGGTGCCGGGAAGAGCTTCAGAACTCCTCCGATCTGAGATTGACGATGACGGCCGCGACGGAACTTTTCGTGGAATATGATCGACCGTAATAGGGTTTTCGCGTCGCGGAGAATATATAGGCGAAGAGGCGGCGTCGGTGGCCGAGGGGGGCCACCACGCCATAGGGGGGCGCGGGCCCACCCTGGGCCGCGCCCTAGTGTGGCGTGGCCCCCTGGTGGGTCTGCTCCGACTCCCCTTTGGACTCCGTGATCTCCTCGTGATATTATTGACGATGTCTTTTGTTTCGTCCAATTCCGAGAATATTTCCTTAATAGATTTTCTGAAACCAAAAACAGCAGAAAACAGGGAACTGGCACTGTGGCATCTTGTTAATAGGTTAGTCCCAGAAAATGCATAAAAATGATATAAAGTGTAACCAAAACATGTAGCAATTGATATAATAACAGCATGGAACATCAAAAATTATAGATACGTTTGAGACGTATCAAGCATCCCCAAGCTTAGTTCCTGCTCGTCCTCGAGTAGGTAAACGATAAAAACAGATAATTTTTGAAGTGACATGCTACCAACACAATCTTTGATCAAATAACAATGTAATGCACATGATCTGAATGAAGTGATCCAAGCCAATGGTCTATAGTTTGCAAGCAAGTAAATAAAGAGTAAACATAAGTGATCACACAAGTGCAAACTTTCATGAATAACACTATAAAACATTTAGAGATATAATAGTCTAACATAATAGTTAGTTCACAGCAGCAATAATTCTCAACATGAAAGTGTTTGTATCAACACAAAGGAAGATAATAGCTTCAGCTTTTGCTTCAACTTTCAACATGTATATCATATAGATAATGTCAATGCAAAGAATATGATCAACCAAACACAAAGTTATGTAAAAACTGTTATACTGGAGTTGACAATGATGTTTGCTTAAGTAGACAGAAAGAAGTGGGAAAACTGACTCAACATAAAAGTAAAAGAATGGCCCTTCGCAGAGGGAAGCAGGGATTAACATCATGTGCTAGAGCTGTAGTTCCCGAAGGCATATAGAGAGCATAAAATATTGTTTTGTAAGGTAATGGTGTATACAGGTGTCAACAAATCAAATAGCAGGTACTTGTCATCTTCCATGGCTAACTAACTTTTAGAGCGGTTCCGAGAGTTTTTAGGACTGCACTTGTAACAAGCACTTATTGGTGACACTCCTCCCAACCATTTACTTTCCACAAACCATGGCTAACCGAATCCTCGGGTGCCCACCAACATTCACCATGGAGGAGTGTCTATTTATTTATTTATAGGGTGGACTAACCAGCTCTTTAATGCAAAATAAAAGGTGGAGAAGCAGATGAAGCTGCCAATCCTTGTAAATTAATTAGCATGGAAGATGACAAATCTCACTACTACGTCCTTATGAGCTTTTCAAGTAGTGACACAAAAAGGATAATTGTTTTGAGTAGTTAGTAGATAGCACATGAAGAAATTTACTTGGAATGGTGAAAACACCACATAATAGGTAGGTATGGTGGACACAGGTGGCATGGATTTGGCTCAAGGTTTTGGATGTACAAGAAGCATTCCCTCTTAGTACAGAGTTTAGGCTAGCAAGGTTATTATAAGCAAACATCATTATCAACTGGAATAGCAAGAGTGTACATAAAACACAAGGTTTGACGAACCATAGACTCCCACTGTCTTCCTTGTTAACACATAGCCTTCATCCAAAAATTATCTAGACTACTATGGACTTCCAATATGCAACAGATTATTATAGCAGAAAATCCTTATAGTAGTTCTTCATTAATAGCCATTACTTACATGATGCACAAGCTTAAACATTAATTACTTGACAGCTCAAAACAATTGGCAAGCATCAAATTACTCAAGACAACGATCTAAAAAGATTCATGTAAGCATTTTATACCACTACCACATGCATAGCATTTTTCTGGTCCAACCAAACACCAATCAACTTATTTGACAACTCTCCAAACAGATATAAGTGAAGCAAGAGAGTACTTTCTTCAAAAGAAACTGAAAGCTCTAACAAGAGATACATGAAAAACTGAGAGCTAACAGCAATAACAGCAACTAGACAGGAATACTCAACAAGTATAAGTGAAGCACAAGAGTATTCTAATGAAAAAGTGGAGCGTGTCTCTCTCCCAAACATGAATGCTAGGATCCAACAAGTATAGCACAGCAAACAAAACAAAACAAACTGAAAACAAAAACACACTGACGCTCCAAGGAAGAGTACACTAGTATGAAGCAATAAAAATATAGCACCATTAGAGATGACCTGATAATTTGTAGATGAAGAAGGGGATGCCTTGGGCATCCCCAAGCTTAGATGCTTGAGTCTTCTTGAAATATGCTGGGGAGGTAAGCCTCCCCAAGCTTAAGCTCTTCACTCTTCTTGATCATGTAATATCATTCTCCTCTATCAACACTTGAAAACTTCCTTCACACCAAAACTTAACAGCTTTTCTCATTAGCAGGTTAGTGCACTAAAAGATAATACTTCAAAGTTCTAGCAAAGACAAAACTCACAAGCCAACTATTTTAAACATTAGCCACTGTTACTAGGCTCAAGTGGGCACTTTTACACGAAAAGAAACCACTTAAAAACTTGTAAAAGAGAGAATGCAAAATAAAAGACAGAATCTGTCAAACCAGAACAGTCTGTAATGACGAATTTTTTCGAGGCACTTACGATGCTCAGATGAAAAACTTTTGAAATAATGAAAGTTGCGTAACATCATCAGGAACATGCACAAAAATTTCAGCATTTTTCGATTTTTTCTGATTTTCTACTGAATTAAACGGTGACGAACAGCAATCTGTCCCAATGCAGTCCCGAAAATAAAACCAACTTTGCATTAGTAACTCTCCTTGGCACAACAAAACAGCAAATAAAAGATACAAAGGAGTTGCTACAGAGGTAAACAAGCATCCTTGACTCAAGAAAACAAAAATAAAACAGCAAATAAAAACATGGGTTATCTCCCAGAAGTGCTTTTCTTTAATGCCTTTGAGCTAGGCATGAAGAGATGCATCAAGTATTGTCAAGATCCAGATCATACAATGAAAGCTTAAAAGTCTTATCAACAATGCATTGTATGCTACTTATGCTAGTTTCAGAGTTCTCTTTTTCTTTTCTCTTAGGTACACTCTCTTCATCAAAAAGATTTTCAGGCACAATCCATCCAAAATTATTTTCTAAGTGTCATGCAATGCCATCATTTTATAGGGGATTGGAATTTTCAGACCATTCTTAGCAAAAGGTTGATTAGAATATTTAGCTCTATTTTCCCTTCTTGTTCTAAGAATTTTCATAACATCAGTGTAGCAATCAAACATTTTATACTTAGCAAATATCATTCTAGCTTCCTTAGCAACATCTCCCAATTCTTCATGCAAAGTTTCTAACACAAAGTCTTTCTTTTCACCATTTTTCATATCATGAAGTGCTAAAAACATGTGTTGCATTATAGGATGCATATTAACAAACCTAGCTTCTAGCATTTGAACAAGGGAAGCTATGGCAGTTTCATAATTAGGAGCAAGTTCAGCTATAGATTTCTTTTTAAAGTCATCAGACTTTCTCACAAAGTTCAGAAATTGCTCAATGTTGTTTTCCCCTATGACAGAGCCACTACCTACTTGTATGTTTATCATGGAAAATTCAGGTTTCAAGATAGGTAAAGCTGTGAACTCGAATTTGTTAAAGTCAGACCACTCAGTATTATCAGGATTACTCATTTTAGCAAGACTAAAACAAGCAACAGGGCAACTCGAAATTAAAAACTAGATGCAGGAATTTAATTTTTTTGGGTTTTTGATTTTTAACAGCAAGCAAAACAAAATAAAACAAGACAAAAAACAAAGTAAAGAGATTGGAACTGAGAGACTCCCCTTTCCAATAGCCTCCAAGTCCCCGGCAACGGCGCCAGAAAACAGCTTGATGGCTACGTGTTGGTGAACCCCAAGAGGAAGGTTATGATGTAGACAGCAGAAGTTTTCCCTTGAAAATCTACCCAAGGTTATCAATCCAGTAGGACTTGACGATCTATCGGAAGGTTGTTGATGTTGACTCCCCCTGGCGCTAGGGAGCTTGCACCAACGTGGAATCTGCACAGACACAAACCAGAACTTTGCCCAACACGAAACAGAGAGGTTGTCAATCTCTCCGGTCTTGCAGAAACAAAGAGTTAAACGTATGGTGTGGAAAACAGCAGGAAAACAGCAAGTAACAGGAAACAGATGATTGCAGCAGGTTGTGTAAACAGTATGAGGAAATTGGACCAGGGTCCACAGTTCACTAGTGGTGTCTCTCTCAGAACAGATAACTAGCATGTTGGGTAAACAAATTACAGCTGGGCAATTGACAAATAGAGAGGGCATAACAATGCAATACATGCCAAGATGTCTACTATGAAATCTAGTTGGGCATTACAACAAAGTACATAGACCGTTATTCCAACAGCATCTATGCCTAAATAATCCACCTTCAAGGCAGCATCCGCATCCATTCAGTATTAAGTTGCTAACAACAGATTATTGCATGAAGTAAAGTGTGTAATGTAATCAATACAAGTGCCCTTGGACACTGCACCAATGTTTTATCCCTAGTAGCAACAGCACATCTACCATCTTAGACCTTTCTGTCACTGATCCAGATATCTAGAGACTGAACCCACTATCGAGCATAAATACCCCCTCTTGGAGTCACAAGCATCTACTTGGCCAAAGCATCTACTAGCAACGGAGAGCATGCAAGATCAAGAGCACATAGATAAACAACTTGAATAAACATGGTATCAATATTCATCGGATCCCAGCAAACACAACATCTAGCATTACAATAAGATGATCTTGATCATGTTAGGCAGCTCACAAGATCTAAACATGGAGGCACAAGGTAGAGAGACAACCATCTAGCTACTGCTATGGACCCGTAGTCCAGGGGTGGACTACTCACGCATCACTCCGGAGGCAGGCATGGTGATGTAGAGCCCTCCGGTGATGATCTCCCCTCCGGCAGGGTGCCGGGAAGAGCTTCAGAACTCCTCCGATCTGAGATTGACGATGACGGCCGCGACGGAACTTTTCGTGGAATATGATCGACCGTAATAGGGTTTTCGCGTCGCGGAGAATATATAGGCGAAGAGGCGGCGTCGGTGGCCGAGGGGGGCCACCACGCCATAGGGGGGCGCGGGCCCACCCTGGGCCGCGCCCTAGTGTGGCGTGGCCCCCTGGTGGGTCTGCTCCGACTCCCCTTTGGACTCCGTGATCTCCTCGTGATATTATTGACGATGTCTTTTGTTTCGTCCAATTCCGAGAATATTTCCTTAATAGATTTTCTGAAACCAAAAACAGCAGAAAACAGGGAACTGGCACTGTGGCATCTTGTTAATAGGTTAGTCCCAGAAAATGCATAAAAATGATATAAAGTGTAACCAAAACATGTAGCAATTGATATAATAACAGCATGGAACATGAAAAAATATAGATACGTTTGAGACGTATCACATCCCCAAGCTTAAGGTCTTTACTCTTCTTGATCACATTATGTCATCCTTCTCTCTTGACCCTTGAAAACTTCCGCCACACCAAACTCAGAGTAATTCTCATTAGAGGGTTAGTGCACAATCAAAAACTCACATGTTCTATAAGGACACAAACATGACCGTTACTTTTAACATTAACTACTGTCACTGATGTTATGTGAAGCTCTTCACCCTAAAAAAGAATTCCACTCAACACTAGTAAAAGAGAGAATGCGAAAAATAAAAGACAGAATCTGTCTAAACAGAACAGTCTGTAAAGACGAATTTTTTCGAGACACTTACGTTGCTCCGATCGAAAAACTCAAAACTAACGAAAGATGCGTACATATCTGAGGATCACGCACAAAAATTTGCAGATTTAAATAATTTTTCTGTGATTTTACAGAAGTAAAACGGTGAACAGCAGAAATCTGTTCCTGCGCAGAAATCCAAATCTAGCATCATCTTCCTATTAGAGGCTCCACTTGGCACAACAATGCGATAAAATAAAGATACAAAGAAATTTTTACAGAAGTAAACAACTCCTTGACAAAAACTGAAAACAAAAGATAATGGGTTGCCTCCCAAAAGTGCTTTCTTTAATGCCTTTTAGCTAGGCTTGAAGATTTTAATGATGCTCTCATAAGAATAAGAGTTGAAAAACAAAGGAGAGCATCAAGAGGCAAATATCAAACATATTTAAGTCTAACCCACTTCCTATGCAAAGGAATCTTGTAACAAAATAAATTATTGAAACATAAAGCAACTAGCATAGAAAGATGAAACAAATAAAACTTCAAAACTTTCAACATAAAGAGAGGTATTTTAGCGACTTGAAAACTTTTACAACCATATTTTCCTCTCTCATAATAACTTTTAGTAGCATCATGAACACTCAACAATATAACTATCACATAAACATGATTTTCATGATCTACAAACACATAATTTTTATTAAGCTCAAAAACAGTGGGGTCATTAAACCCACTTTTGACAATAGTAGTATAACAAATATCATTAGGCAATATAGGACCATCATCAAGAGCATTATCATATAAGACATTAGGGAGCACATTTTTACTTTCTGCAATTTCCTTTTCTTGAGTCAAGGAGGTTGTTACTTCAAATTTATCAAAAGGAAATATTTCAATAGAATCATGACATTCAACAATATAGCATTTCTCCTCCTTTGGAAGGCATGGAGGGTAATCATCTAATGTAAGAGTTAAAGAGTTACTATCATTAGAAGGTAGATCCTCCTTTTGATCATCACTCTCTCCTCTTTTTCATCAAATGAGCTTTCAGTTTCAGCAGTTTCTTCTCCCACAGATTCCTAAAAGGTAGCAAGTTGTTCTGGAGAATAAGTTTTCTCAAGAAATTCAGTGATGTAAGGATTATCATTGTAATATTCAAGGCAATAACCAAGTATAGCAAAATTTTCAGATTTATAAGGAGAATCATCATCGTGAATATAACCAGCAATTTCATAGGCACCTTTAAAAATAAAAAAATCTTCAGTTTGTTCAAGATTACCAAAGTCATAGTTTCATTTAGCATAAGCAGCCAAGGTTTCATTATCATTATAATCACATTGGAAAGGGAGGTGTTTATGCCTTGTACAACATAATGATTCATTAAACCAGTAGGATTCATCATAAGTAGAGCACAAGTTCTTAGCAAAATAATTCAATGTACTTATTTGTTTCCATAAATGTACCTTTTTTTTAGACAAGCGGTATTCCTTATAATAATTTTGTTGATCATCAGTGAACCCACTTAGCCAACACGATTTTGTTTCAAAGAGAGAAACCATTGATATCAAGTAAACAACTAGACATAATAACAAACCGAAATAAACTAGATGCAGAAAACTATTTTTTTGTGTTTTTGATAAATAAAGCAAGCAAGACAAGATAAAAATAAACTAAGCAAGACAATAACAAAGTAAAGAGATTGGAAGCGTGAAACTCCCCTTGCAGAAATCCTCTTGCTCCCCGGCAACGGCGCCAGAAAAATGCTTGATGACGTGGGACACACGTTCGTTTGGAGACCCCAAGAGGAAGGTATGAAGCAGTGCAGCAGCAAGTTTCTCTCAGTAAGATACCAAGGTTATCAGATCCAGTAGGAGCAAGAAGCACTTCTGAAGGTTGTCAACGGTGCCAGAAAAGTACTTGCGTGTGGAAGGAAGTTCGGCTGTTGACGTGGAACCTGAACACAACACAATCAAACTACTTTGCCCCAACGAAACAGGAAGGGTGTCAATCTTCCTGGCTTGCTGAAAACAAAGGATTAAACGTATGGTGTGGAAAATAGTGTTTAATTGCAGAGAATGAAAAGGAACAATGATTGCAGTTGGTTGTATTATCAGTGTAAAAGAATGGACCGGGGTCCACAGTTCACTAGTGGTGTCTCTCCATAAAAGATAACTAACATGTTGCGTGAACAAATTACAGCTGGGCAATTGACAAAATATTGAGCGCATGACAATACATATATATGACATGATGATTACTATGATATTCATGTGGGCATTATGACAAAATACATAGACCGTTATCCAACAGCGTCTATGACTAATAATCCACCTCCAGGTTGTCATACCGAGTTCCCCGTTGGTTTGCAAGCAACGGATAATCGCATTAATAAATGTGCGTAATGTAAACAAATGCATTAGACCTAATGGCGCACCCTTAAGCTAAGCATCGGTTATTTTATCCCTAGTGGCAACAGCACATCCACAATCTTAGAAGTTGTTGTCACTCACCCAGATTACCGGAGGCATGAACCCACTATCTAGTATAAATACTAACTCTTGGAGTTACAAGCATCTACTTGGCCAAAGCATCAACTAGTAACTGAAAGCATGCAAGATCATAAATAACATATAAGATAGATTGATAATCAACTTGACATAGTATTCAATATTCATCGGATCCCATCAAACACAACATGTAGCATTACAATAAGATGATCTTGATCATGATAGGCAGCTCACAAGATCTAAACATGATAGCATAAAGTGGAGAGACAACCATCTAGCTACTGCTATGGACCCGTAGTCCAAAGATGAACTACTCACGCATCACTCCGGAGGCAGTCATGGTGATGTAGAGCCCACCGGTGATGATTCCCCTGTCTGGCAGGGTGCCGGGAAGAGCTTCAGAACCCTCCCGACCTAGGGTTGACGACGGCGGCGGCTACGGAACTTTTCGTGGATGGAGTCTCGGGTGTCTAGGATTTTCCCGTGAAGATGAATAAATAGGCGAAAGGGCGGCGGCTGGAGCGACCCGAGGGGCCCACACCCCACCACGGCGCGGTTGGAGGGGGCGCGCCGCCCTAGGGTGTGGCACTCTCCTCGGTCGCCTCCGTCTCTCCTTCGGACTTCGTGTACGTGTTGGAAAAATAGGAGGTCCTGTCCAGGTTTCGTCCAATTTCGAGAATATTTCCAGAACAGCTTTTCTGAAATACAAAAACAGCAGAAAACAGGAACTGACACTGTGCCATCTTGTTAATAGGTTAGTCCCAGAAAATGCATAAAAATGCTATGAAGTGTATGTAAAACATGTAACAATTGGTATAATATCAACATGGAACATCAGAAATTATAGATACGTTTGAGACGTATCAATATGCTACAATATTGAAGGAGGTCGAGGAGAGGCGTCGCCACTTCTCGCTGATTCTAGTTTCTTTCATGAAAGAACTTCGAATGTAGAGGCTCACAATTTTGGAATAAGTTTGTCACATAGCAACCCGACCGACATGTGTGGCTCGGGAATTCCCATGATCCTATCTTGCATCCACCAACATTATTGTCTAATAAAGAAGCATCTTATACTAAAAAACTTGTTGTGTAAACAAAAAGAGACGAGTTATTTTGATATCTACGTGAATTCAATGCTTTGAATTCTAAGCAAAGGGAAAAATGATCCTTTATAATCATCTAGGTGCAAAGGAGGGGCAAAAGGTCAAATTCCATGTATTCTAATTAACATAAGAAAGACATAGGTGCTATTTGAGTTCATACTAGTATGCACTCACTCCATTCCTACATATTAAACGTTCCGGCAGTTCAAATTGAACTGTTATGACGTCTTTTAGGGACAGAGGAAGTAGTTCTCTAGTTGACTAGTTATATATCTTTACAAGTTAAATGTGATGATAATGTATCGCACAATGACCAATGCTTGTTGACAAACATAAGTGGTGAAAGTGAGACATGAAACATATGGCGAAGTCCTAAAAAAAAGCAGAAGGCAAATAATTCTTAAACATAAACATGCCTGCAAGACCAGTCTAAAATTATGCCTGTCAACTTCAATAACTACTACTATAATTCTGAGAGTATCTTTCATGCCAATGAGACAACCGTGAACAACATCTTAAGTTTTTTCAATGAAGCTTAGGGTCTGTTTATTTGGGTTTGTGCTTACTCTTTTGGGTTCAAAAGCACAAACTCAAACAAACAATCGAAAATTAGAAAGCACTTCTCATAAGGTGACGAAATGAACTGCGGCCTCAAAAGCACCGTCCAAGGTGTTTCCCAAGCTTTTCCAGCTTCTTGAGTTATACCGGACCAAAATAGTTTCAGTGTATTTTAATTTTGTACTGTTCGTGTTGCGTCGAGTTATAACTCCTTTGTATCAGTTGTTTTCTTTGATAAATATCAGATATAAGATGTTTTCGAGTGTTTTTTATCAAAAAAGAAAAACACTATAGTTTGGTGACCAAAAATCTGTCATCCAGATGTATAGCATTCAGGCCCATGTATTTGCCCCCTGAACCATCCCCCTCCCAATCCCCGGTTTCAAGTTCAACATTGTGGCAATTCGCAACTTGGAGGCATAATAGGGGTGCATTTGAAGGACTAGCGAGCCAAAAGATATGCATTTTCAAGGCTATTTGTCCAGGGTTGCATGAATTTACTGTCCTCTTGCTTGGTACAAAATTTAATTTCATTGTGAGTTGTGTCCACACCTAGCAAGGAGCTGTTACTACTCCACACTATTCCCTTTGCAAAGGGACCAACTCTTAGGGCCCGTTTGGCACCCATCATTTCAAACTGGAATCATGCAATTCATTTGTAATTCCATACATAACATGTTTGGTTGTCATGGAATTGGACATGTCATTTTATTTGGAATTCCAGCAAATAGCTATTGTTTGTTATGCCAATTCCTAACCCTAACCTTGTCTTTTCACACTTTCCAAGCATCATTTCATTTCTGTCAAATGAAATGAAATGATGGGTGCCAAACAGGTCCTTATGGTAATTCAGTTTGCTGTTGCAGCTAACACAACCATAACACGTGTTCTTACTTTTGCCACAACAACCTCGCAACAAGAGAACTCACCCGTTGCTGACTTGCTGCTCAATCACAATCACAACCACAAGGGAGAAAAATTGGAGTCACTGGGAAAACAAGGTTACTTCACAGAAGCGTTCGTACATACATCTACCCTCCTCCCTCACACTCTGTAATCTTGCTTTCTCAGCAGAATTAAAGCTCGAGGATGCAAAACCTCTGGAATACTTCAATGTTGTGGTTCTTCTTCATGTATCTCTCCCTCCTCAAAAAGGTCATCATAAGCGACCGGCACACGAATTCTGTCGGCTACAGGTTTACGAGGTTCAGCTTTATTATTAGGAGGTGCTTCCTCCGCATCAACTAAGTGCTCAGGATCATCCTGTGCTTCAATTTCCTCATCAACTAGCGCACTGCCCTGTGAGCTTGCATCTTCATTTCTGCTCATATGTGGTCTGCCTTTCCCATACATAAACTGCTTCTGAAAGGAGGAAGTAACAAAATAAATTAGACACAGTTGTAGTGGTAGCAAAGTCTGTCGAGACCAGTAAAGTTGCTTCAAAATAGTAGTCCACACTTCACAGTACTGATCAGTACCATCAATTGTAATGTTGGTATGCAGAAAGAGAATGCAAAGGAAAAATGCAGTACATCAGTCTATTGTCAACATAATGAAATTATTTAGACATGGTTACTATTTCACTTGATTTATGACAAACATCAAATCCTAATTTCAGATGAATCCTAGAAGTTTCGTTGTTCAAATACATTTTAGTGCTCCCTACTCCCATATTATCTTATTATCTTTTGGAGCTCACTCATTTCCATTAAAACTAGATCACTCAGCTTGGTTCAACATTAATCAAAATATTTGAAGTTCCCTTATTTTCTTGCATGCTATTAGTGATAATGACGTGTCATATACACAATACTTTTTTTTTTGGGAAAAGGAGCTGTAGAAAATAAGCAATATACACAATTGGCTGGGATAAGAGCAACCTAGTATGTTTCTTACTGTACACAGTGGCTAATGCAGTAAAGAGCCATATAAGATGAATGCTTTACGAGACAAGTAAAAAATGATATCTCACCTCAAGTTCCCTTCCTTTCACCATAATTTCCTTGTAAGCCTTTGGCTCTCGTGACTTCAAGATGTTCCAGAGAATCCCGCCACCTGTTCGGAAACGACTTCCATCAGCAATCGTCTGCCCACCACACTTCTGAATGGCCTCAACCTGTAAGACAATGTATTAACTATTCAGTGATAGATAATGGGTACTAGAATTTAGCAAATTTCAAACAGAGTACCAATAAACAATGTTGGTTATTTAACATCGGGAACCAAAATTGTTCACCTTTGGGGTTGAATACAAGCATGTTTACAATGTTTCCATCTGCTTATATACACGGCAGGAATTGTACAAGATATAGCTATGAAACAGAAACTTAACTGCAATTGGATTTGTCACCAATCAAGTATTGTAGATGGAAATATAATTCAGTGACTCTTCTGAGAAACTCCAAACTTCTCAATTACTTAAACAAACTAATCCATGGAACTGCAAAGAATGAAGGCAGTAGTATTTTGTAAGAGCATATAGGCAACAGATTTCCTATGAAGGGTATGCAATTCCATTTGACAAATACCAACCAAGTCCACCACTGAGGCACGGGTGAAAACAGAGAGGTCCAGGACAATAGCTTACACTAAAAGTTTATGACATATTTGTGCTCTACTAGTGAGAAAATAATCCATCTACACCGAGACACTAATTTTTTTTTAAGTATCTCAACTGTTAAACTGAATCTCCTTTAGTACTGTTCAGCAAAAGAATAGTTTTTACCTCTCTGACAAGATCACTGACAGCAGAAACACCAAGGCAGCCAATAGCATTCCAAACAAGGTATGACTTTTTCTCCTTCAAGCGCCTGCATGTGTCGAGGACAAATCTGAAAAAGGTTGAACGACTTAGGCAGTTAGCAACCTAAATCTAATAACACAACAAAACAAATACAATATGACATACATTGGCAAGACTCTCTTTCACAAAAACAACCATTCCACTATTTTGCTGAATTCATGTGACATCAATTAATCACGCAAAATCTAACTAGAGGGCATAATTCTATTAAAATGCACAGTGTTCGCTTACTTTTAAACATGTACTTGCAATGGTGTTGCGTTTCAACAATCTGAGCATTTTTACTCCATACAACAATTTCATACAGAAGAAATTAGCATTTCCAATCAATAATCAGAACCATAGTATGTACTGTACGAACCAATTTCGGTACTAGGCCACTCAGGTTCAATGCTCCCGATTGCGAAAGGCAAACTTAGCAGGTGGCATCTACTCAGATGTTAATTTCCTAATTCCATCTCGGGCCTAACCTAAACCCTAGGTGTGTGGCGCGAGGGCTCTTACCGATTAATGTCGGCGATCTTGGTGGGCGGCCCATCAGGCCTCCCCCTGTTCCTCTTCCTCGCGGACTTCTTCTTCTTCTTTTTCCTGGCCGACGGTCCGCCCTTCTCCGCCTGCGCACCGCCGCCATCGCCTCCTGCTGCGGCGGCGGCTGGGGCGTCAGGGACGGGGATCTCCTCCGTGTCGGCGTCCGCGTCGGCCATCTCGACGTCATCGCCGTCGAAGTCTAGGGTCTCCTCGTCGAGCACGGCGTCGAGGACGCTCTCGCCCCTCTCCATGCCGCCGCCGCCACAAGGAGCAGAGGGGCCTCACGCTCTCGCCACTCTGTTCTTGCGGCAAGGACCCGAGGAGCGCAGCGTAAAGAGGGAGGCGGCCCAGGAAGAATATGACTGGGCAAGGCTTTTGGTCTCAGGCGGTGAGGCCTCATGGGCTTGGGCTGCTAAAAGAGATAGCTAGAGCAGGGCCGCATTTTAAGGGCGATTTGTGGCAGTGATTTTGTGCTGAAAACACAATGCCAGATTTTACAATGCGGAGCCATCGTGTAAACTCTGAAATTGGTGCAAGTTTTTTTTAATCCATCACCACTTTATTAAAAGTCAGCAAGCCGCCTCATTAAAAACCTTCCAGTCCCCTTAGGTACCCTGAAAAGAAAAGAGTACGTCTGATACTTGCTGCTTTAGACAAACAAGGATACATCGTCGATTACATCTTGTCTAATAAAACTAGGTGGATCAGAATCCCAAAAAATATGAGAATTTGAAGTGAAAGTATGCCTAGCTAAACTATGAGCTACGCCATTTGCTTCTCTCGGACTGTGCTGAACAGTAATCGAGCCAATACTATGGGCCTTCATGAAACAGTCAACCAGAACTGCTGTATACGGACTCCAAACTTCCACAACCCCATTATAGGCGTTGACAAGCTCAAGAGAATCAGACTCAACAATCACCGGGAACAACCAATTTGTTCGATCAAAGAAAGTTCTTTTTGCAAAGCAATTGCTTCTGCCGTGGCCGAGTCCAAGATATGTGACAATGGCCATCCTGCACCTGCCACCGCAGCACCTCGATGATCTCAAAGGACTGCTGCCGCTGCACCCGACCCATTAGGATATAAAGCTGCATCGATGTTTAGCTTATAGGAGTTAAGGCTAGGTTTTATCCAAGTAGCAACCTGTGTAGGGCGATGAGCTGCTGCCCCTTTGAAATTGTTTGCCAGTCCCATGATTGCGAAGGCAGAGCATCGATCCGACTAGCGGTTTCAAAATGGCGTCCAAAATTCAGTACGAAAACGGAGAAATACGCGAAAACTGAATGTAGTATTTCTAAAATTGTTTTAAAACCGTGAAGATTTTGGAAAACTCGTCAAGATGAAATAGATGTGCATTTTCCATAGCTTTCTAACGGCATATAGTTTGTTGCCGGATTTGCTACAGTACAACCTTTGACAGCTTCTCTTCTTTGCCACCATATGTAACACGAACCGACCGCTATCGCCTCCTTAAACCCCAGGTCTCCAATAGATGCAACATCCGGGTTGTGGTGGCGTAAAATTTCTACAAGAACCACCAAACCCGACCTGTCAATCCATGCCACAGAATCAATAACCTCCAGAAGTCCTAGCGAGCTCCAGACCTGTCTCGCCCTAGGACACATGAACATTAGGTGTTTTATATCTTCAGCTCCGGTTTTGCAAATAGGACATTGGCTAGAAGTTTTGATATGTCTGCTTACCAATACAGCTAACCCTGGAACAGTACCATGGAGAGCTTTCCAAAGAATTTTTTAAATTTTTGCTGGAAGTTTTAGTTTCCACAAGATCTCCCAAACCGGATTGCTGCTAGCTGAATTCTGTCTGCTTGAAGAGGAAAGTTTGTGACCAAAATTATGTTCCCACTGCGCATAGTAAGTAGATCTCACTGAAAATGAATAAGATTTGGATAAGTGCCATGCCACAAAATCATCTGTCATATGTTCGTGAAGAGGAATTCGCAAAATCCTGTCCACATCAATCGGACTGAAGGTGTCCCAGATTCTTGCTAAATTCCAAGAGTGAGTATCCGGGTTGATCAACTCATCTACTGTTCTTATCGTGTTATTTCCTTTAGGAGTCAAAACTTTTCGAGATGGACTGCCAGGAATCCACGGCTCAGTCCAAATATCAATATGGTTGCCTGAGCCCACTCTCCAGATATAGCCACGTTTAAAAGTAGCCAAACCCACCACAATGCTTTCCCATGTGAATGAAGAACCACTCTTTGGTCCAACTTTGTAATATTTTGCTTTTAGTACTTGGGCACAGAAAGATTCAGGTTTTGTTATCAGTCTCCAGACTTGTTTTGACAGCATAGCTTGGTTGAAGGTATGAAGATCACGAAAGCCCATGCCCCCATCCTTCTTCGGATTGCACATTCTCCACCATGCCATCAAGTGCATATGTTTCTTATCTTCCGTATCACCCCACCAGAAGCTTGACATGGCATCTATAATCTCCTTACACAGTTTCTTAGGAATCTGAAAGACTGACATAGCAAAAACAAGAATTGATTGGATGACAGCTTTTAGAAGGATTTCTTTCCCTCCCAATGAAAGTAATTTCTCATTCCAATTCTCAAGCCGCTTGATGATTCGTTCGAGGAGATGGATGAAACTATCCATTCTATCAAGTCCCACCATAGCCGGGAGACCCAGGTATTTATCAGAGAGAGCTTCAGCCATGATATTCAATTCAGTACATATTTCAGCCTTTATTTCGACTTGCACATTAGGTCTAAAATAGATACTACATTTAGCCTCACTTACCAATTGTCCAGAGCTTGCGCAGTATTGATCAAGTGCCTGTCTCAATGAGGTTGCATTAGTCAAATTTGCCTTCATGAGGATTAAGGAATCATCAGCAAAAAGTAAATGTGAAACTGATGGTGCATTTCTGCAAACCCTAACTCTTTCAATGCCACGAACCTCCTCCATATGAGCTAGAAGACTTGAAAGACCCTCTGCACAAATCAGGAACAGATATGGAGACAGTGGGTCTCCTTGCCGTAATCCTCTGCTAGGAATAAACTCCTCTGTTTCCTGGTTGTTAAATCTCACTTTGTATTTCACAGATCTCACACATGCCATTAATAACTCCACAAAATTTGAATCGAAGCCCAACTTGATCATCATACTTTCTAAAAAGTTCCACTCAACTCTATCATAACCCTTATGTATATCCAATTTAACAGCACAATAGCCCCATTTGCCTTTCTTCTTATTTTTAATAGTATGAATACTCTCATATGCCAAAAGAATATTGTTTGTGATCAATCTATGAGGGACGAAGGCACTTTGCACAGGTGAGATAATGTCATCCAGAACCTGCTTCAATCGAAAAGCAATCATCTTGGAAATAACTTTATAGAGCACGTTACACGAACTTATGGGCCTATATTGGGTGATCACTTCAGGATCAGATACCTTTGGTATAAGCACAATTACCGTATCATTTCATCCTGCTGGTATAGCTTTCTGGTTAACAGCTGCAAGGACTTCATTTGTGAGATCAATACCAAACAGATTCCAGCACTTTTTAAAGAAAATGGCATGTAATCCATCAGATCCAGACGCCTTCATATCACCCATTGTGAAGAGGGCTTTTTTTACCTCCTCCGCTGTGTAGGGTTTTAGCAAACCCTCGTTCATTGGATCAGTGACCCGAGGGTTAACTTTTGCCAAAATCTCCGGGTCTGGTTCATCCACTTCTGTAGAGAAAAGACCTGCAAAATATTGTGAAACCAAAGGATTGAGCTCATGACATCCTTCCTTCCAAATACCTGAATCATCCTTTAGTTTATGTATCATATTTTCTTGCTGCGGGCATTTGCAAAATTATGAAAATAACTTGTATTTTTGTCTCCGTGTTGTAACCAGTTTAATCTGCTTCTTTGAGCCCAACTGATCTCCTCCTGCTCGAGAAGGAATTCAATCTCTGCAGCTAAATCTTTCTGACACTGAACGCTCTCGTCAGAGATTGGTCCAGAGACCACTGTTTCAAATTTTCGTTGGGCTGCTTTCAGCTTTCTGTTTGTGCTTTGGAGAGCAGTACGGTTCCATTTGTGGAGCAGATCATGTATAACAGCTAATTTTCCCGCCAAGTTTTGAGAGACAACTCTCTCACCCGATCTAGCCCAAGCTTCTTGAACCACTTGCTGAAAGTTGGGCTCCCTGAGCCACTTGGCTTCGAAACGGAGAACAGAAGGCCCACTCAGATCTTGCTAAACCTCCTTATCTATGCACATAAGGATGGACCGATGATCAGAGCGACCATACTACAGATTTTGGAGAACCGCATCAGCAAACCTGTTTTTCCAGGAAGAGTTAGCAAGCGCTCTATCAAGACGTTCCCTAATCCGTCCTCTATGACAGGTAAATCTTTCACCAATATAACCGCAATCCGACAGGTCGCAATCATCCAGAGCAGTCCTGAAACTTTCCATAAAGTGCAGCGATCTAGGATTTCCTCCCCCCTTCTCGAAAGGGTATAGAATTTCGTTTAGATCACCCATTACCAACCATGGAAGATCCACAGCTGCATGAAGTTCTCTGAGACGTTGCCAAGTTTTGTATTTGTCCTACCACTTTGGTTCACCATAGATACCGGTGAAACGCCAAACATCCGTCTGACTGCTTCCCACAAAGACATCAATATAATTCCTCATTTTATAGTGCAAGGAAACTACGACTTCTTTTTTCCAAAGTAAAAGCAAACCTCCACTTCTTCCATCACTAACTACCACTTCTTTAAAATCCATCTCTAATTTACAACGCAAACACTCTGCAGGCCACTCATCCAGGTGAGTTTCTGACAGGAACACAATATCCGGGCAACTCCTTTTAACAAGTTTAAGCAGAGCCCAGGTGGCCGTGGCCTTTTGAAGGCCACAACCGTTATATCCTAATATTTTCATTGCGTCCGGTCAGCTCCTGTCTCAGGAGCTGCCGATATCTTAGTTTGGTTCAAATCATCACCTCTCTTTGCTTTCTTCTGAATTTGTACCTTTTCCGGTGTGGTCACCACATTTCCATCACCAAAACTCGTATCCTCTTCAGTTATCCCATCATTCAAAATTTCAGTAGGCTTAACAGGTACTTGTTCCTCCATATTGAAATCATCTGTGGATGTTTGCATCAAGGCCAAAGGGGGAACAGCCTCCCCTCCTTTGCTGAGCTCACCATAAAAGTTAAGCCTCTTTCTGCTCCCACTTTCCTTATCTATCATGTTATCCGAACTCACTGTTTTTGCCAGATCCACATACTCCCTTAGATCCTTTGAATTCCCATCATGATCCATATCCAGATTGGCGCCAAACCCTGGGTTGGTATACTCACTGTTCCACTGGCCTCTCCTAGCGAAACCTCCTCCTCGCATATGATCACGGCCTCTACCCCGACCATAACCAGCTTCAGCACCACTTCTGCCATCAGAAGATCCACGTCCAGACCCAGAGTATCTACCAGTCCCTCTACCTCGGCGAGGAGCTAAGATAAAGGGCCCCATTCAAATTTTGAGACATCATGTTCACCTGTACCACACTCCTCATGCCAATGTCCCAGCTTCCCACAGGTGTTGCAGAAGTTCGGGAGTTTCTCGTATTTCACCTGAAAAAACTCCGTCTTCCCCCCTTTGGAAGCTAACGAAGCGGGTAAGCTTTTTTTTACATCCAATTTCACTCTGACCCTAATGAACTGTCCCACAAAACCATTGGATAACGTGATTTGAACTTCCTGTACATCCCCAATCCTCCTTGCCATATTGTGGACAAAATCTTGTTTTTTAGCACACCGTCAGGAAACTTATGAATCCGAGTCCATGTTTCAATCCTGTTCAGCTTGACACTTTCAGGTTTGAAAAACCATCATATTCCTGTATGATCAGTGCTGACCCACGAAATTCCCAAGAACCTTGGTGTATCGCTTTATTCCAGTCTGCAAGGCAGTTGAATTGAACCGAGAAGAGATTAGGGTTAATCCTTCTCCACACCACCTCCTTCACAGGATTCCAAGCTCCCCTCATGTCACCAATTAGGGCACCTTGACTGAAGCTTTCTCTGTCAGAACCCGCGCAAGCGCAAGCCACTTTGTTTGTACCTCTGAATCTTCAACCTCTTCCTCCCACACGAGATTATCCAGTTCATCCTCTTCCAGATGTAGTCATTCCAGGAGATGACTTGGATCCATCCTTTCATTCATCCGAGAGCCTCCCACAGTCGACGATCCTGCCATAAGCAGGCAGACCATGGCAAGCCGAGAAGAACCCAATCTCCCGATCATGAGTGTGATCGGAGAGGACAATCAAACTCGCGGCGGCGCGGCGCCTGAGGACTCTAAAACCCTAACAGGGACTGAAATTGGTGCAAGTTTGTAACAGAAAAAGTAGGAAAGTTTTACAATGTCACTGGAAACACGTATGTTAGATACCAAGAAATAAAAGGCCGAGATTGAATGTTCCTTACACACTTCGCTCTTTTATAAGAAAGCAGAATTGAGATTAATTATAAAAATATGGTATTAATTAGAGCAATTAGTGGGTATCCATTTGAGCAATTAGAGCATCTCCAACCGAGGCCCCCAAAGGCCGCCCAAACGCCCAGGCGGTCCGCCCGGACAACATTTGGGCCAAAAACCACCACCCAGCGGAGGCCTCCATAGCCATCCGAAATGACCGGGCGGTCCGGCATACCCCAAACCCAGCCCATATCTGGGGCGGGTTTGGGGGCACCCGGGTGCGCCCGGACGCGTCCGCCCACTTGTCGCTGACAGCTCGGGCCCACGTGTCGGATAGAAGACTGACCGGCGACCGGCGGCGTCCACACGTCGAGTGGCTCGTCGGCGTAATAAAACCCACCTCCTCACCCTCTCCGCCCCGATTCAACTCCAATCCCCACTCAAATCGACAATGTCGGAGAGGTCGACGACAACGACGAGGCCGAGGAGGATCCATACTTCGCCTTCCGCAAGTGCTTTAAGGATGACCCCGCCGGCGGCTCCGACAAGGGCAAGTCTCCGATGTGAGATTTGTCTGTTTATATGTTTTATATGTCTACTTTTGTAGTATCTATGTCTGTCCGATGAACTTCTATCCGACGAATCGATGAAATTTGCTACCTATCGATCTATCTATGTGCTTGATCTGCGTTGCATGGCTGTGTATGGTTTTGGGGGTTTTATTTGAGGAGAACGGCTGGAGTGACTCTTTTTTGGGGTAACCGGTCGCTGTCCGCGGACACGCCCGTGTCCGCGGACAGTTTGGGGGCAAATTTGGCAAGTGTGGTTGGAGATGCTCTTAGCGGGTCATTGATTGGGTTAATTAGGCTCAGTTTGGCAACAAAGTATTTCTAAAACTAAAGTATTTGAAAACCAAAGTATTTGAAAACCATAATATTTTCATGCCTGGCCAATAAATACTTCAGTTTTGAAAAAAAGATGCCTCTTATTTATATACTTCAAAATTAGTGCGGTTTTCTTGATATTGAAGTATATAAAACTACAATTTTTGCTAAACCCAAACACCTCAAAGTATTTAAAACCATAGTATTTTTTAGAAACCACGGTTTTGTTGAAATAATTTAAAAATATTTCACTCCCAAACGGACCCTTAGTGTGCACTAATTTAAGCATGGTGGATGGTAGGTGCTAAATGTTCCACATTGGAGCGAGCGAGATCATTCAATCAACATTGTTCGGAGGTGTTTTGAATCTCCGGCCTTTTATACTCTCTCCGATCAATATTAATTGTCGCTGAATCAGATGAATTAAATTGATTCACCGACAATTAATATGGGTCAGAAAGAGTAATAATTTTGGACACACAAGGCGCGTCTAATTCTTTTGCCCGTGTGGAACCATCTCAATCCAACAAATCCATATCCACAATATTTTTAATGTGTTCTAGCTGATTCTTCTTTGGAACCATCTCAATCCAATAAATCCATATCCACAATATTTTTAATGTGTTCTAGCCGATTCTTTTGTCATGTTTCTTCATTTCTAATCTAAATAACATTGTTAGTGTGTATTTTATCCAAGTTAAAATCTACACACAAGGAGTGTATTTCTGATCTAGGCGAGATTTTTAACGTGTATTCTCGTGATACCGGCGATCAAATCTCGGGCAAGCAAAATATCACGAGACAAAGGAAATGGAATACAGATTGTTTCAATCCTCGACATAGTAGTTCAAACCGATAAAGATTTTCGTTGAATGTGTGGGAGTCCTTATGGACATCCAGGTCCCGCTGATGGTTATTAATCGGGGAGGTGTCTCGATTATGTCCGCATGTTTTTGAACCTGTAGGGTCACACACTTAACATTCGGTAACGGTAGGGTAGCTCTGTGATATTTATAATGGTGAGACCGAAGATTGTTCGAAGTCTTGGATAGGATCCAGGACAGAACGAGGAGCTCCGGAATAGTTCGGAGATAGAGTTCTATATGAGGAAAGTGGTTTTTAGGGTTTTGAAAAAGTTCGAGAATTTTTCGGTAAAGTATCAGAATGTTCTAGAAGGTTCTGAAGGGTTCCATGGTGGAGCCCACCTGCCCCGAAGGGTCCACTTGGACCAAAGGGGTGATGCAGTAGCCCTATACATGGGCTTGCCGCACCAACCCCTGAGGCCCATGTGGCTAAGGGTGGGAAAATCCTAACCCTAAAGTGGTTAAGGGGAAGGGAAAACTTGGAGGCCAAGTTCCCTCCGAGCCCTTCCCCACGTTCATATAAGGAGGGAGGCTCTTGGGGGCAGATTGATCCCAAGCCTAAGCCGCCACACCTTCCGTGTGTTGTCTTGGCGAAGCCCTGCCCGCGTGAACCTCCACCATAGCCACCACTCCATCGTGATGCTGGTTTAGATCCCATCTACCTCTCCCTTTGCTTGCTCGATCAAGAAGGAGGAGGCGTCACCGAGCCGTACGTGTGCACATCTCGGAGGTGCCGTCCCTTGCGGTGCTGGATAGGACTGGATCATAACGTGAGTATGACTACACCAAGTCACCAA
The DNA here is from genome assembly GCA_947311845.1 of Poa pratensis. Lineage (NCBI taxonomy): Eukaryota > Viridiplantae > Streptophyta > Magnoliopsida > Poales > Poaceae > Poa > Poa pratensis. The sequence goes on along the minus strand of CAMZMU010000055.1, from coordinate 55,867,886 downwards.
CCATATCTGTAAAAACGTTTCCGCTCGTGTTCTTCAAGGGTATGAAGAACTCTCTAGTTACAAGTATTCTCCTAAATTAGATCTTGGCCTTTTGTTTGCACCTCGTAAGAACTTTTTCTGTTTCCTATGCTACGAATCCCATCAAAAGGCCCAAAAGGGAATTAATATATCCATGGGGTTACAAACTTGCTAACATGACCTAGAAGAAAAATATTACAAAACGGTCCTGCCATTTCAGCACAGAGGATCCTAGGGCAAAGATAGGAAAAAGCAATTAGGCCTTTTGTCAGACTTTTTTCCATCGTCGCAATAAGGACTCCACCGCCGGCCATCCTTCATCTCACCGGGGATATGACCTCTTGGGAGAACGATGTGTGCCGCCGGGAATCCTACAAAGAGCCTCCACCTTGGAGGTTGAAATGATGTCGCCTCGGCATTTGGAGTGGATGCCATGACAACCCAAGATCATGGCGGCGAGCATAGGTTGTCATGTATTGGTCTGCAATCTGCATCAAGACATGCCCGTGGAGCCGAATATCAGGCCACCTCCCACCACCTTTTGACACCGCTCGAGAGTAGGCACTGAGATCCGAAGCTCTACATCAGCCGCCCTAGAGAAGAGAGCTCTTCAAGCTTATTGACCAAGCCTCCATACCCATCCCTCCTCAAATGAGGCTCCAACCATCGGAGCTCCATGAGTAGGACGAAGCCCAGATCTCTCTAGTTGTACCTAGGATGTGTCGGAGCAAAGCTTGAAACAACCGCCTTATTGTCGGAGGTCTCCACTCCTAACTCCTCCACTCACATCACCTCCTGCCACTGAAGCACCGCTTCAAAGAATGTCGAGTTCGGGGCGCCCAGATCCGGCCGGCAAAATCTACTGTGCTGCCCCCATACGCTTCTTGGACAACACACAACCCTAATATCTACACTAGATAAGTCGACGCCTTGCCTCAACCATCTTCGGGCGGCATCGCTGCCGGGGAGGACCTCAGTTTAGCCCAGGGCACATGAGAAGACCCTCAAGTACTTTAGCAAGGAGGGATGGGAGATGAGAGGAATGCTCGACCGCCCTCTTATGAACCTAGTTCATCACACACTTGGGAGATAAGAGCATTTTCAAACGGGGCTCCCATCGGCCAAAATGTAGGTTCATTTTATTCGGAGACCCCGAAGACCCTCCAACAGCTGGAGCCCAATCCCGGTGTCTAGGTACACACCCTGCAGCTAGGCACTCGATAGGCAATCCCTGTTTTGGCAGCCACCCAGTCGTTTTCCCTCCATTCCTTTTCTCTGCTGGCACCGACTCATCTCTCTCCCCACCAAACCGCCGCCATCCTCTGCTCCCCGTGATGCTGTCAGTCGAGTCGTCTCTCCCGCCGGCATTTTTATGCCTTTGGCCGCAGGCGAGGTCGGACGCGATGAATGTGGGAAAGACAAATCTCAGCCTATGGATGGGTTATTTAGCTATAGATGCCGTTGGATTTCAGTCTATGGTTTTTGATGTATGGTCAATATAGGAATTGAACACTTTCAAATGTATGAACATAAGAACAAAATATTTCATCATTCTTTTGTAACATGATCATTTACTTACCGAGATTCTGGTTCCCGAGGTCCAGTGCTTCCTCTATTAAAAAAAATGAAAAATCATATTTATAAGTTTCAAAAAAATCTGAAAAAAATCCTACATGTTGCCAATGATATATTCCACAAACGTGTAAAATACCGATTTTAAGTATTTTATATTCTAATCTAAACGAAAATGATAAATGTGTGTATCTAAATGTACACACTTTCAAATCTCAAAAAATGACAAAATTTGTAAATATGATTTTTGAAAAAAAAAATAGAAGGGGCACCGGAGCTCGAGAGCCAAAGGTGTTTTCCGTTACTTAACACACGGTTATGTATTGGAGAGATGCACTTGGTGAGCCTATGAATCTCGGTCGAGTTTTTAGCATAAGAGTCATCTTACAACAACATTTACACACACTTTTAAAGATTTGTTTTATTCCCAAATACAAAAGCTTGTGCAACTAGCAAGACTAGCAAGGTTGACACCCTTGTTAGCGCAGTTGGAGACAGAAGTGAAGTTTTATTTGTGTTGCAGAGCATTCAACTGTTGCAAGATACTGGTACCTCCACAGATTGATACCTTAGTTTCTCACTGAGGGAAAACTTGTTACTTAATATAAACTCCTACTCCGGTTAGCCCAACAAGCTATCCATATAGGATTCACCGTGCAACTTTAGGCATTTATGAACACGTAGAGATGTACTCCCTCCGTTCTAAAATACTTGTCTTTCATTTGTCCAAATTCGGATGTACCTAGACATATTTTTGTGTATAGGTACATCCAAATTTGGACAAATGGAAGACAAGTATTTTGAAACGGAGGGAGTATGTATGTAGGGTTGCAGTTTCAGGTAGACCATATAGCCCAGTTCGAATGCTCTTTCTTCTCTATTATTCGGCATATATTTTCATTCTTTCTTGAGCTTTTAGCGGGTTTTCCGTGTTCTGCTTTGTAATATCTTCATTAGTTGCACTGGGCAGTGTAGAAACAAGTTTTGTACCGCCACTCTGCCATAGCCAGCCAATGATGCCATTACTTGGGATTTTAAAAGGTCATACATCTATATTGTTTCAAGCACTCATTCACTCAGTCTGTGGGGAGTAGAAAGTGCTAAAGTGAAGTTCACACCCATACTCTTGAAAAAAATTGCTGAAGAGTGCTTGTAAATATTATGTCCGTATTAGTAACAATCACAAAGGGAGCACCATATAATTGGAAGATATTTCAGTAAAATCTTTTGCCACGGTGTTTACTGAAACTGGATGTTTCATAAAATGAAGTGCGCATATTTTGTGAACCTTTCAACCACAACAAGGATGAGATACTTAATTACGTGCAGAGAGTTGTAATCCTTCAATGACGTATATACTAATGTGAGACCAAGCAAAATCAGGGACAGGTAGTGGCTGTAGTGAGACATGGTATTTGTAGTGCTCTGATTTGTTGACACACTGGGCATTGTTTGAAAAAGGAGACGATATCCTGTTTCATACCAGGACACTGAAAGAGAAGCCTCACTCTTTAGCCATAGTGGCAACCCAGCTTAGAGTTGTGTAAAGCCGATATACACGCTTTTGTCATATTGTGGAATTGCTACCAATAAACAATTTTGTTTGTATGTCAATACGCTTTTGTTAGTAACTGCAGTTTCAGAGATTGTCAGCTCAGTAATCAGATCTTTGCTTTTGGAACCATGCAGTAGTTGTTTACAACTACAGTTACACATGCTGGTGCAACAACTGATGGAAACATGGACTGTAGTTGAAACTTTATTCTAGAGAGGGTGTCAGCTACCCTGTTTTCTTCTCCTTTTTGTATTTTATGTTGTGACAAACCGACATCATTTTGCAATGGTACTCGGTAAATTACAATAACTTCAGTGGCTGGGGAAATGCCACAGAATCATAGTATGCTGTAGCCAATTTTGCCTTGTTCACAGCACGTGTTTTATCACAAGCTTGACAAACGTTTACCTGATGAAGACTGCATAAGCGGGTTGCCCCAGTCGAAGTAGATTCAGAGCTCCACCAAGCCACAATTATTGTATGGTCGCACCAGTCGCTGCCGCTTCTGTTTGGAAGTGTTAATGTACTTGTTCGAGTTTTGCTGGGGCAGCTGCAAAACGATCTTATGGTTAAATCTTATTATGCGACAAAATGGAAATAGTAGCATCAGGACAGAAGTGTGGCAGCATATACCTGAAGCACAAAGTGTCCATCAGAACGAGCATTTTGCAAACCAATCTGAGCTCTATCTAAGGCACGGTAGAGCTGAAAACCATTAGATTCATGATGACCAACTAACCACTATAGTCTAGACATAAAAAAATGTGTCATAACCAGGCATCGATCTGTACTCATTGACAATTTAGCAGAAAGATAACAACTGATTGATCATACTGATATAAGATATCCTTATTCAATCATACCTCAAGAAAAATGAAATACTTCAACACAAAGAAACAGTATAAAATGATTTAAGCCTTAATATATTACTATCAGGCAACAGCCCTCAAGTGAAGAAAGTCACCCAGCCCGTACAAGACTATCTAATGGCTCCAGTGGGGAGAGCTTCAAGAAATCAGAACCGTATAGAACTGAAATGAGACGTGCCAAACCACATCTATTGACCACAAATATGGTCCAGAAAGGAACAAAATAAGAACATTCTTAAGTGTAATATGATTAAAAAAAGTATCGCCATAGTTACCTGATTCACTGTTCAAATACTTATTCAGCGCACAGGGAATGTAGGTGGTAGTAGAATGCCTTGATCTCTTTGCATCATATGTCACTGGCTCTCCCACTGTCTTGCTCTTCATGTCAACAGTGAGAATCCATGCATCATGATCCAGAGGATTGTTCTTCGACATGAGGCAAACAATGTCGTCACCACACACGGTGGGACAAGATGTTTTAAGGGTTCTCAATGGCGACTCTATGGCACCGTCACCGCCATGATCTGGATGAGGCAAGGAGACAGTTCGAAGTTCATCTACATGAGACACACTGCCCTTGCGCCAGTAGTCCCAAGAGATCTCCCTAGACCATGTAACAAGCCTCCAACCATCGAATTCTTCTACTGCGGTACTGCCCCCTCAGTTGGATCAACTGCTTCAGAATCAAATAATAGATCGTTGTTTGAGGGATCATGAATGCTGGTTTCGCTACTGTATACATCTTCCAACTCGACACACCTGATGATAAAACCATCTGTGCAGGTCACGTCACGAATGGGCCTTGCCACAGATTCTTTGTAGTGTTTCAGGTTACTGGGCAGCAGCTTCGGCAATGGAACAAAATGAACATAACCGGGTCCCTTGAGCACATCGCAGAGCAAAATACCCTTCCAGAGATCGACAAAGCCCAGCCATCCACCTTGTAAAGCAATCACCTTGCTGGGAAAAACTATTCTCTGTTTCTGTGTCAACCAAGATGGAAGATCTGGGAGCCATCGCTCTGTGGTCCAGGCACGGTGCTTGGATCTGAAGATGTCAAGCTTGTACTGCCCTGACTCCCTCCTGAAAGCGGCGAAGACAAAGTCTGTGCCATTACCGTCGGGCAAGACACCGACGAGGTATGGGTTGATGCTCCATCTAGCAATGTGCGTGCTGATGTCGGGAAGCGGATCAAGTGACGGCCGGCGCCCCTGCAGTCCGGCCATGTAGATGAAGTACTCTGGTATGCAGGAGGTGGAGATATCCAAGCTGAGGAGGGCGAGGTTCTCCGTCGACCAAACTATCTTGGGCTCACTGTCGAAGGGGCTGGCAGAGAGGTCGAGGCAGCGGACGTAGAAGTACGAGAGGCGCGGGAGATCGGCGATGACAAAGGTCACACTGATAGTTCCTGTTCCCTCCGTGAAGGTTTGCGTGGTCGTGTCGTTGTCGTCCCCGACCACCAACCCATAGCCGGCGGCGTCTTTGTCGTCGCCGGCCAGGAACACATACCCATACGAGTCCAGGAGGACACAGGTGGGACGGCCGGGGAAGGGGCGGCGGCTCGATCCGGACATCGTGGCCGGCAAGGTCGGGAGGTTTTGGGATTAGGGATCCCGGAGGATGTCAAAACCTGAGGACTACATTGTTGTACAGAAGCTCTAGCAGCGTTGGTGGGGCGCCGGTGTAGCGCGACGACGGCGAAGTGGTGGGGCGAGAGGCCCAGCACGGTCGTCGCACTAGTGGAGACATGCCTTTAGTCGCGGTCTTTCACGTGGCCGGATTGGGCTGGAGGGCATTTAGTCCAGGCTGGTAAGCCCATCCGGGACTAAAGATTATTTTCTAAAAAAAAAATCAAATTTTTGTTTCCAACATTTGTTTTAAAAAAATTCAACATTTGTTTTCCATCCGGGCTCTAATTAGAGGCGTCTCTAACTAAGCATCGTGTTGTGAATGCTCTCATAATTCTAGGGCCTCTAATTTATTTATTCGAATTGTTTGACTCGTTACTCTCATTTGGACCATTTTTAACACTAATTACATTTAAACTTTAGTCAAATTCTAGTCTTGTTTAAACTTCCCGATCGGTCACCCATCCTCACACTACTCCACCCTCAGCACGCTAAACTTCTTTGTTCCTACTGCTGTGGTCCTGCGAATCTAATTGTATCTTGTTGTCAATACTACCATATCAATCCTATTAACTCTTATACCATTGTGTCACATGTCTGTATTTTTTGAAACCAAAAACAATTATTTAATTAAACAATAATGAATAAGTAATAATAATATTGAATTCCAATGAAAATAAAATAAATAATAAAACTATTTTATTCATTTATTGCCATTTATTCATATAATATGGCATAATTAATATCTTTAAATCTGTAAATCGCAATTGGACAAATAATATATCCATTATTATCAAAAAATGTGAGGAATATAAATATGAAATAATTTAGTTTTTAAATATTTTATTCATTTTTTGTTATTATTATCATATAATATGGTATATAATGTAACTTTAAATCTGTAAATCGAAAATCGACAAATAATATATCCATTATTATCAGAAAAATGTGAGGAATCCAAATATGACATCATTTTTATTTTTCAAATAATGTATTTCTCAAGTTTTGCAACATATTTGTGGTTTGGTGCTTTGTAAAAAAACACATTTTTCACACTCGGATGTGGCCATAACACCGAAAGATTTAAATATAGGAAACAATACGAGGCACCCGGAAACAATTTGGTTATTTCTCAAGTCTTGCCCAATTGATTTAAATATAGGAAACAATACGAGGCACCCGGAAACAATTTAGTTATTTCTCAAGTCTTGCCCAAATGATTTAAATATAGGAAACAATACGAGCCACCCGGAAACAATTTGGTTATTTCTCAAGTCTTGCCCAATTGATTTAAATAAAGGAAACAATACGAGCCACCCGGAAACAATTTGGTTATTTTTCAAGTCTTGCCCAATTGATTTAAATATAGGAAACAATACGAGGCACCCGGAAACAATTTGGTTATTTCTCAAGTCTTGCCAATTGATTTAAATATAGGAAACAATACGAGGCACCCGGAAACAATTTGGTTATTTCTCAAGTCTTGCCCAATTGATTTAAATATAGGAAACAATACGAGGCACCCGAAAATAATTTGGTTATTTCTCAAGTCTTGCCCAATTGATTTAAATATAGGAAACAATACGAGGCATCCGGAAACAATTTGGTTATTTCTCAAGTCTTGCCCAATTGATTTAAATATAGGAAACAATACGAGGCACCCGGAAACAATTTGGTTATTTCTCAAGTCTTGCCCAATTGATTTAAATATAGCATATTTAGATTGACACATTGAGACATACGATCACATAGCACCGAGACACCTCCTAGCAATCTCGTAGCCTAGGCGAGCGTCCTGAGCGGCATACTTGATGCGATAAAAGCTCAATGGAAACTCTCCCCAACCTAATGCGAGGTTCTCTTCTTCCTCCTTCTTCTTCTCGTCCTCCTTCTCCTCCTCCTTCTTCTTCTCGTCCTCCTTCTTCTTCTTCTTCTTCTTCTCAAGCGTTGTGCCAATAGTAACATTGGCTAGAGTATAGAGACTCGGAAGATTATGGTACGTTGGGTTAGGGTGAACGGCCCGCTGGAGGTCGACGGCGGACGAAATATGAATTCCGTAAGTCCCCAGCATACGCTGATCATTGTTGATAGCCGCGCCGCAGAATTTGATGGTTTTGTCCATCAAGAAGTCCTTGAGGGCCTGCGGCACCCGATCAGCGTGGAAAATATGGAACACCAACGTGTCGGTCGCCACGGAGAGTTGCAGGACAGCGGCACGCTGCCTCTCCTCGGGTGTGGCGTCGGTGAACTCGCAGTCGAGGCCCACGATCTTCATCGGTGCGGCATCGAGGTAGCGCCTCTTGATGTCGCGGATCCATCTCTCCACGGTTGATGCGCGGAGACTGACCACGACCTTGAAGTGCATGTCGACAGCGTCGTCCTTGTAGTGGTACTCCTCGGATCGAGGTGGGCGCGCGAGTGGCTCTATGGCGCACGGCAGCGATTCGAGAGAGAAGATTAGAGAGAGGAGATGGTGCATTTGGCAAATGGCACTGTAGCTCTCTTATATAGAGCTAGCAGGGGAGATGAGGAGGCTGGCCGTACGTGGTAATTAATCTGGCCATGTTTCAACTTCCCAAAATCCATTAAGTGATTTGATCAACTTCCAAAATCGTTTTCATTCCCCGTGTGAAAAAAAGCATTAGTCGCGGGTTGTATATAGAACTGGGACTAAAGGGTGGCAGTGGGCCGCAGACCCCTTTAGTCCCGGTTTGTATCTCAAACCGGGACCAAAGGTCCCTAACGAGCCGCGACTAATGGTTACCGTACGCTTCGGCATTTTCGAGGCGACGTGTCCGAACCATTAGTCGTGGCCCAGGCCGCGGCCGGGACTAATGGCCCGGACGAAAGGCCTCTTTTCTACTAGTGTCGATAGCCGGTGTACAGATCGTGTGCGCGCGTGAGCATAGCCGCGATGGAGACCATAGTGATGGAGTTGATTTCGTGTCCGTTCCCGTGTGTGATGTGTCGCTAAGGCCTTTTTTTTTGAGAAACTTCCGATCTATTCATCAATCTATTCATCAACTGTCAAAGGCGAACACTAGAAGCAACAAAAATTACATTTAGGTCCGTAGACCACCTAACGACTACTACGAGCACTAGAGCGAGCCGAAAACGCGTCGTTGTCATCACCGCTCCATCACCAGAGCTGGGCAAACCTTATTGTAGTAGACAGTCGGGAAGTCCTCGTGCTAAGACCCCATAGGGCCAAGGCACCAGAACAGTAACCGTCACCCATGAAAAGAAGTATAGATGATCCAATCTGTAGACACACGAACGAGGATGAACGAAGATCGGATCCACCGAAGACAACCACCGACCAAAACCTGCGAGATCCGCCGGAGACACACTTCCACACACCCTCCAACGACGCTAGAAGCACCACCGAAACGGAGGCTAGGCGGGGAGAATCTTGTTCCATCTTCAGGAAGCAGCCGCTGCCTCATCTCACTAGTAAGACACAAACCCTAACCAAACATAAAAACACATGTGAGTGCGGAGCCCTCCCACCGGCAAGGACCGTGATCCACCGCGCCACCATGGCACTAAGGCCACAAAGACGAGGTGGATTGGTGGCTGCGCCGGCAGGAGGCAGAAACCCTTGTCGCATGTTCCATGAGCTATCGTACGTTATCGAGTGCCCTTTTCGCTAAGGGCTTGTTTGATTCGCTGGATTTGAGAAACACAGGAATATGAATATTGCAGAAATAGAATGTCATGACACTTAAAATTTTACATGAACAAAAACGCAGGAATCAGTAGTAGGTATTATTTGGTTGCACCGCAGGAAAACGTGGAAAATTTGTATTGATATTGAGTGCATGTCATATTTGTCAGAAACACACAAGAATTTTTTTCAAGAGGTCTCTTGTTAGAAATCCTAAGGATTGTAATATAGAAAAGAAATCCATGGAAATTTTGGAGTATGCAATCCTTTGAATCAAATCGACTATATAGGAAAATTCCTATGGGTGGAAATCCTATACGATTTCTTTGAATCAAAGAGGCCCAAACATGGGGAAGATGGTCAGGATCTATTCGATCAACCCCAATAACACCACAGGCTACTGGAAAACTTAACTTTGCCGTGTAGGAGTATTTTGCTATTTACCCAGTGTTTTTGTTCGGAACTCGGCAACAGGTCTTTTGCCCAATGTTTTGTAGAGGACTCTCAGAAAAAAAAACTCGGTAAAACAAAACAAAACTAGCAAATAGAAAACTTTGCCAAGTATTTCCTACTAGACACCTGGCAAAGTTTTTACAGAACTTTGAGTTCAACCAAAGAAAATATAAAGACAAAAGGAAAAAAAAATTGCGCATTGATTCCTTCTATGTGACCTATTTTACGGGAAAAACCTAAACTTGTAATATAGTAGTTTCATAAAAAATCTTAATGAATTTTTTTATCATGTATGATTTAACTTAGCTTTCTACCCATATGACCATGTTGATAACCAAATCCATATCATATTCGTTATAATTTTCCCAAAATGGGCACAAAGCTTAATATTGGCATGGCATTGCCAACTAAACTTTCCAAATTTTTGTCATACAAAATTAATTTCTATTTTATTAGCGCTAAGATTGAGTTTAGCGCTGTAGCATGGAACCCCCACCTCAATACCACCAGTGTGAGAATTTGGGCATAAATTTGGTTCTCAATGTTTCTATGATCTAGCCAAACACAAGTAATAAGAAAAACTCATTGGTTTGCCCTTTTTCGACGTCGGTAAAACAGGTAGACGACGTGGTGCCCACAAGTCAGTGTTTGGCCGCTGTCGGGGCGAGGAGGTGTCAGTATCCCTCAAAAACTTGCAAGTGGTCCTAACATATGTATACAAGTGCATTGAAATATGAGTCAATAACCAACTCCCAAGTATGATCCCTTCACAAGTAGCAGTACCACACAGCAACATTATGCACCGGTTAAACTCCCCTTCACAGCCCTAAATTAGGTTTCGCCCGAGTTAGGGCAAGAATGTGCCGGAATACCTCCGAAACTTGTAAATGGTCCAGACATATGTATACGTGTATTGGAACATGAAAATAGCCAAGAGCCAAAATACAAGTGTGACCCTCTTCACAAACAACACTACCCAGAAAAAAGTAAAATGAATCATTTATGAGTTAATTTGGATTTCTACCCAGATGATCATGTTGATAATAAAATTCATCATTATTCATTATAATTTGCCCGCAATGGGCAAAAGCTAGTGGTGATTAGCTTTGTACTCGGCAAGTAGTGATTGCGGCCCCGTGATATGGTAGATTTCTTTCCACTCGGCTGTGCTCCGAATATATAGTCCCGGTCATAACCAAAGTACACTGAATGACACTCATAAATTGCATTCTTTTTGCGCCTAATGCTGCTTGTTAGTTACCATGCGCGCCGTACTTCTATGATATATTACCGAACGTGGATGGAATATTCAAGCTGTCATCTGAATGTCTTGGCCAAATGAAATCTGAATCCCGTCAGTTGAATTTCTCCCATTATACCCCTTTAATTCTAATTGTATAGGCGTATAGCCGTGGAGCTGCTCCACCTATTACAAGTGAAAAGAAGTGTCCCCACTCAAATATTGCCACCACAACTTGTTTTCTCTGACGTGACAAGTTGATGACACATGGCTACAAATTGAGGAAAAAAACCATTTGGGGATTTCGCAGGTACAGATTGCCTTCGGTAGGACATATTTAACTGGGCCAATTCTGAGAGGTAGTAGGGAATTTTCCCCGCATAGCTATGAGATATTAGGATTTTAATACCGCTACCAGGAAAAATAGACAAACAAAAAAGACGGCGGAAAGTCATTTTGGATCCCGATTTTATTAATTATACTTAAAAAATTATATGTTTTAAAAAATTCTGAAAAAAATACCGCATGGTATCCATGATGTATGCTACAAGTGTGCAAAATCACATTTGTCATTTTTGTGTAGCTCAAACTGTAAAGTATTTTGCATTAAGATTTTACACAGATTTTACACGCTTGTAGGATATAGTATCATTAAGAACATGCATGAATTTTTTCAGATTTTTTGAAACTTCTAAATGTAATTTTTGAATTTTTTTTTAAACAGTGAGATCACGGGAGCTCGGGAGCACGAAATCTCCACTCCATAAATTATGTGTCACATCTGTTAATAATGATACGAGAAAGTACCGTCTACTGGAGACAACTATCAACTGGAGATCACTTGAATCATACATGTCAGTCACTCTGATGACACAGCAGGTGTCAACATTGCATTCATCGAGCCATTGACCACAAGTACACTGGTATTATACTCAAGAGACACGGCTACAAAGGGACAGAGCTACAACTATAAGAGTTGGACAGTTTTATTAATTAACAACATAGCAACACAGTTCACAGTTCCTACAGCCGAGAGCAGCACCAGACTTGGATCTGTCTAGGAACACAGCATTACGAATGGGAAACAAGTTAACTAGAGGCCGCCCAACGGAAGCATTAAAAGATTGAAGTTGTACGCTTCGATCGAGATGCTATGCTATCTCACCTGACATGTCTACTCAACTACTCAACATGTGAGAACCCACCTCCAGTCTCGGATTTTGTTCTGCACGGGAAAGAATGGTATCAGTGCTGCCCTCAGGTGCTAGCAATAGAAGCTAGAACCTTAACAGGAAATGACAACTGTGCATCCTAGTTATGCAGAGTCCGGGTGTAATGCTTAAAACTCTTAAGTAATAAAATGCCCTTTATCGAAAAAAAAACAGGAAACGACAACAATGTGTGGAGCAGGTTAACAGCATAGAGAAACTTGCATGTACCGTGCTACAGACGAAAACTGCTGTACATTTACTAAGCAAATACCATTAGTGTGGTAAAACCAGTAAAACTCAACCAAGTCAATGTGCTAATTTAGAAGAGATGAATCACCAACTGTTGCACAGGAAGATGTAACAGTTCATTTGTTACTCAAGCAAGCATATGACTACGGTTTATACCTATATGTCTTCAAAGGGTGGAATAATCTTGGGCACACAATTTCTTATTATCATGATCGGACCTTTCGAAATCAGTAAAAGAAAAAGGAACAAATGTCTTAAGCAATTCGAAGGAACGGCTAAAGTGAAGTAGCATACTGAAGCAATATAACTTTTTCCTTATGTAGTGTAACCATATTCAGCTCTAATTCAGAAATGATGCACAACAATAGTTAGGAAGAAATAGGCCAATTTTTTCAGAGCTTACTTGTGATCAGAAGGATTGGGCATTACTTCATACACAATTGTGGCCACGACATCCCTTTTGTTCTGTAATAGGTGGCATGGCGTGGATTAGTCACACATCAGCATTCAATGTCATTCCAGATTAAACAAGCAAATATCTGTACCTGAGTGGCTTCACCCCGCAACCCGATGTAATATATCTTAGTTGTATCACCACCAAAGTTATCAGGGAAATGCAGTGTTATGTTAGCCACACCTTGGAACCTTGAATATCTGACAACAAAAAAATCACCAAATACGCAGAAAAAATAAGGAGCGCTAACAAGGAACAACACAAGTTACTCTGAGCACAAAGTCAAAACATAACTTACAAACATAGTAGTTACAAGGAACTCAGCAAACAGCAAGAAAAAAAGACAGCAAACTAGTACTGAAATCGAATACCCAAGTAGCAAAACAAATACTGTTGATTTATCCAACACTGACCCATGTATCTATTGGAGTTTAGCCTAATGAGCATCAGAGACGTACAACAGTAGGCCAAACTTCTAAGTACTATCTCAAAGATTGTCACAGGAATGTTCTCAGGCCCAACACGTACATCATACTCGGACTGGATGATGGTATTCTCCAGCTTGTATTAAAAGGTAATTTATAATGGAGCGTTTCATCTAAACAAATTTGACAAATTAAAGGCTTACTTTTGAGGCTAAAACTTGAATATCGGTATAACTGAACAGTGTAGGCACAAGGAAATACCTTGTTTCATACTCGAGAACTCCCCGCAAATTCTCTGCCAGCTCCCATTCCTAGCACAAGCAATACATCTCAAGTTACAGCTGGAGTTTATGCCGTGGCATGGATAAGAAAAGAAGCTAATTAAAACCACACCTGCACAGGCTGCATGTTTTGAGCATCAGAAAAGTCGATACCTTCTCTATTGATAAACCTGTAACATGTCAATGCACTCTTTATGAATTTTTGCTGTCATTATGGTTTGGACGAGTCAAGAAAAAATAAATTGAAAATTCCAAAATTTACGCTCTCATTCTTGAAGGGCTTGTCCCATCAGCACCACCGACAACAGCAATGCTCTTGATCTTAACATCTGATGTAAATCTACAAGAAATGGGGTAAATATTAGGATAAGAATACAAACAAAAACGAAAAGAAGAAAATATGTCTCTTACCACAAGTCCAGAAAGTATGATATATCACAGTATTTCAGTATAAGGCAACATGAACACAATACTTGCTGTTTGTGTTACAAGAATAACTTAACTGAAGGGGACACATATTGTGTACTAGCCTATGATGTCCATTTCTTCTACTGCCTACTACCTTGAGGAGGTTCATGCATAACTAACATATGGGCCCTAATACCATTCTGATATCTTCAGGATACTTCAAACAGCTGACGCAAAGGTGAGTAAAAAAATACATAATTCAACTCTCAAAAGTGCACATAAATTAATGAATATTACTTGGTACTAAACCAAATAAAATTGTATGCAGTCACATCACCAAATGATTAGAACTAAAAATATTCGTCAAATGATTGCACCACGAATTTATGTACCCTAAACACTACTATCTCCGTTCCTCAAAACAAGACATATTTTAAACCAAAAGTCAACATTGTGTAGGTTTGATTAATCTTATAGACAGAAATATAAACATCTACAGTATTTAATAGATATATTATGAAGATATATTCTACGGTGGATCTATTAATATTGATTTGGTATTCTAGATGTTCATATTTTAATCTATATTATTAATACAACTTACCATACGTCGACTTTTTACTAAAAACATTGTTTTGAGGAATGGAGGGAGTATAGAAGTGAATCCTGTATTATAAGGCGTATAGCAATAGTTCAACATGTGATTATCGTTTATTTATGTGGTTTTAACAATATTGATTTGGTATTCTAGATGTTCATATTTTTATTTTTATTATTTATAAAACTTACCATACGTTGACTTTTGACTAAAAATATTGTTTTGAGGAATGGAGGGAGTATAGAAGTCAATCCTGTATTATAAAGCGTATAGAAATAGTTCGACATGGGATTATCATTTATTTATGTGGTTTTAACGGAATTAAATAAAGAAGAGAAGGGAGAAGGTACACACAGCATATATATCTAGTTACAAAGTGATGTGAGCTACTTACTGGATAAAAACAAGCAACTCCGGGTCACCCTCATTACTCTCCAGAAAACCCTGGTGCAGCAAGGATGCTCATAAGAGTGACAGAAACAGGTATGAAGAAAAATACTCAAGTAATTGGATATGTGCTGAAAATTCATTCGACAATGAATAAACACTGTAAACTATAACATCAGGATTTCATCTTGTTGAATGTTGAACGTTATAGGATTAAATGGTGAAGACTGAAAGCATTACTAATAGCCAACATGTCCTGCAGAAGAATGGCAATTTTTCATACCATAGAATAAAAGGTAGAGAACACGCAATGACAGAGCTACGTGTTGTTTATGATGGCAAACGGCATCACAAAATTCAGGTGTGCTGCAATAGTACGTGTGTGTTTTACTAGTTTTTAGGTGTAATTTGTCCATAGACACAGGTTGATCCTACTAACTCCGCCACTGAGAACATGTATTTCGAAACTTTTGCATATCCAAACCTGCTGGCCTACAGTTTTTCCGCTTGCTATTACGGACGTGTAATATATGTTCATCTTTCCTATTATATGTCTTATGTGGTTACTCTGAAGCTTTACAGACATCTACATCTTGTTAAGATACAACCGTAGCCCCGGCAGAGTAACCATATCAGAAATGGTATAATCTGATTCCCATAAAATAATTGTCATACCACGAATGACTTGTATGGCAGGATTAACTACTAGCCAGTAATACAATAAGAGCTGTCAATGCCTACTCGTCCCCTAATCTACTGTAATAGCAAAGGAGATGAGGATCACCGATCCACAGCAGGGACGCAGCAATGGGTGCTGAAACAAAACGATTGGCAATGGAAGCCTATCTGCAAAACACCCATGGAATGTTTGGCTGGAAACAAGCAGACAATCGCGAGTTTATGGAGTACTAGGTTGCAATCTGAAGTCGGGATGTTGCTGTCGCTTCCACGCTTGCCTAAACCAACGCAATGTCGACGTTGCTGGTACATACGTACCTACTTACCCCAGAAGTCTCGAGGCGCTGCTCCCACGGCTTGAAGACCGACTTGACGCTCCCAGCCACAGATTCGTTCAGAGCCACCAACTGTATGTCGTGGAACAATGGGGAAAACAACCGTAAGTAAGTGCAACACAGGGAAAAAGCCCTGATCGGTCGTTTCTTGAATTTCCGCAGTAATAATAATAATAAAGTTGCGCAGTCGTGACTCGTGATACAGTAGACTACTACAGTGAAGATTTGCGGAGGAGGAAATCAAGAGGAGTTCACCTCGATTGAGAGGGGGAAAAGAGATGCTAGCCCAAACTGATTACTGAGACGGGAGAGATTGGGAGGAAACCTTGGGGACGTCGACGTGGTTGTAGAGCGACCAGTCAGCGGCGCAGTTGTGATCCTCGCACTCGTGGTCGTGCAGGCACGCCATCCCTCCCTCTTCCTCGCCGGCTAGGAATGCGGCGGTGGTGTTCTTGTTTGGTTTGCTCTTCCTCCGCTGCCTTCTGGTCGGCTGACTCTTAACTAGGGCTAGGGCTTAGCTTCTCTGTGGAGCAAGTCTTTCTCGGCGTCGTGGAGAGAAATCCAGAGACTCCAGTATCGAGATTCTTCCACCCTTCTCTGTAAAGCAAGTCTCCCCTTTCCCTTCCTCTGCTCTAGCACTGCTACAGTAGGTTTGAGAGTCGCTTCTTGTGAGAACGGGGCAGAGGCCAGTGGCAAAGGTTGAAGTGGCTAAACCTGACAATCAGAGTTTGGGGGCTCTCATTTCCTCTTTTCCTTTCTCTCTCTTCACCTCTTCCGTTGAGAGTCCACCGACGCGCTCCGGATCCTTTCCCTCCCAGATCTGGCGGCGTTGCCGGCCGGAGATGGACGGGGAGGGGAGGCCGGACTCCTCTGTATAGAAGTAGTGGTAGGTTTAGGTTTTGGTTGTGTCTTTGTTTAGGGTTTGCCTCCGTGGCGTATGGCGATATGCCGTCGAGGACGAGTTCGTCGACACGCCCGAGCCGTGTTCGTCGGACGGCGGTTGTTCTTTCCATTCTGGCGGAGCTCCGGAGGTCGGAGCCGCATACAGATTAGGGAGACTCCAAGTTCTCTCTCCCTCATAAGCTCGAAGGCGGCTCTCTGGATCTGGAGGGCAGCGTTGGCTGCTTTGCTGCGGGGGCGAGGCAGATGCTTCTTCCTCCTCTGTCCGGCCATGGTGGCAGGAGGGGAAGGTATTGTTGCATCGTTACTTCGTCTTTTGCAGGAGGGTGGCCGTGGATCTTGCTGCAACATCGAGCGAACCAAGTGGTGACCGTGTTCGTCTCCACTATCCTGGGCCGGAAGGGCGGCTGTATCTCCTCCTCCTTCGCGGAGGTCCTCCGACCTTGGCGCTGGAGCTCGACGGCTTGTCGTCACCAAGTGGTGCGTCCCCGGGGACTTCAAGCTCGCCGGCGTCAACGGTTCATCGCCGGAAATGAGTGTCCGAGCATCTGCCTCGCTGATCTCGGCGTCACTGCCTGGAGGTCACCGGCGATCGGTGGCGGAGGCGCCCTGGGACCTGATTGCTTTTCATCTTTTAGTTCTAGGGTGCTTTTTGTAATTGCGAAGGCCTTATCTTCAAATAATAGGTTTCTTAGGGCGAGTGTTGTAAAAGGGCCTTTGTGCAAAATGTACCTGCCACGTGTGATATTTCAATGCAGCATCTAGGGTCTTCGTGACCCTCTCTTTGTACAAAAAAAAAAGAGTTCAAGCCCCGTCGGGGACGAATTTCTGGAATTCTCACTAAGGAGCACTTCTTCTATAAAAAGAAGCCACCATGGGCTAGTCTTGGTCGGTCTCATTTTTTTTTAGAGTCGCTTCCTGAGAACCGGGCCGATCTGGCCTCTCTGCCAGAGTAGCTGGCTGGAGCTGGTGCTGGTGAGGTGCCGGAGCTGGTGCTGGTGAGGTGCCGGAGTAGATTTAGGTGTAGATCTAGGGTAGGTGTACAGGTTTTAGTTTCTGGTCTTGCCTCTATGGCGTTTGGCGTCATGCCGGTTTGGAGCTCGCTGCGGGCGCCTCCGAGCGGTGCTGCGTGGCTTACGGCGATGCATCTTCTGGCGATGGCGGCGTGGTGCCGTGCGTGGCCGGAGTGGCCAGAGCCGGTGTCTCCCTCCAATAAGCTCGATGAGTTATGTTCTCTGCATCTGGCCTGCTCAGATCTCAGAGGCGGGGAAGGAGTTGGTGCGGATGGAGAGCTTCTGGCGGCTTCTCCCCTCTGGTGGACTTCTTGCGGGCTGTGCGAACGGCGCTCTGCGTCGACTCCGGCTCGACTGCCTGCTCAGGTCGGGGCGTGTCCCCCGCCGACGTGGCATCTTCGTCGTCATGGTCTCGCCGTCCGGCGAGCGACAAATGCGGCGACATCAACGGCGGATGCGGCGGTGCGACGGCGAGATCGAGGACGGTGGCGAAAGTGGAGATGCAGAATTCCCCAAGGTTGTGTGCGTTATTTTGTTGTTTTTCGGGGTGTTTTCTGCAAATAGGGGGCAGTTGTGTGTGTCTGGATGTTTCCGCTGTAATCCATTGTAATATCTAATAATCCAGATACTTTTCAAAAAAAAGAGATTCTTCCACCCTTTTCTTTTGGTTTTTCTCTTCTTTTCTTCGTGGAGATGCCAAATCACCACTTTGGTCGGTGCAGCACTGCAGCGGGTGGGCCCATCTATCATGTCGACTCATCTCTTGCTCTTTCAGCTCGGTGTCCTGCTTGATCCAATTCGTGTCAAGGGGGAAAGGGGACCATCGCAACCAGGCTTTCTCAGAGAACTAGGTAAATCACCCCGGCGACACGCCGCGCCCGTCCGTTAACCCGTCGGGAAAAATCATTGTTTATCACAGTCAGCTCAGGTACTAAAGCACTGTCGGAGTTGGATTACAAAGAGTCATTGAATTCAGACCTTCTGTGGTAAAATTTCTGTTCAGCTATGTAAAGTGTTAACGATAAGAGCAATTTCATATAAAGAAAGCAAGAACGAACTTTGATAAGCAGCTTGCATAAGATGTAAACAGAAATATTTTAGTGTCCAGTAAGGTGAAATTTTATTTTCAGCATTTTTTCAGTACACATCATAATTAACATTAAAAAAAATCTTTCATCTTACAAAATACATATAGCACGGAAAATGAATTAATTTCCCCTGGAACCTGCTTGGATGAAATCGAACATGTCTTAGGCATCAATAAATAATTATTTGCAGTTGGAAGGAAATTGTAATAAAGTTATGGAGCATAAGACCTGAATAGATATATTTTTAGTATCCAATAAGACAAAACTTTATTTCCAGCATTTTTTCGGTTCACATCATAAGTAGCATGAAATGAAACTATTTTAGATTACAAAAAATGCATGTTGCACAAAAAGGAATAAATTTCCCTTGAAGCTTTGTAGGACTTTCGTCGAACATTTCTCATCATGAATAAATAATAATTTGTAGAGATGCAAAAATTGCTTACCGAGTAGTTAAAGGAGCACAAATATTATATGCATGATTCCCTCAAACTCCTTTTTTAGGTTGACTCAATTAAAATGAGCATAAAATGAAAAAGAGTCATAATAAGCATAATTTCGCACCCGTCAGGATTCGAAATGTTGAAATTCGTCGTAATTTGTCGTGTATTGAAATATCTAGCGTATTGAAATAACAAAATTCTTTTTTTCCATTAATATTTAATGTATGTCCATAGTGAGTGGGAATGAATATTTATTGATTTGGGTTCTGTAATTAGAGTCAGTTCATTTAGATTGCATTTAAATAATTACCAAATTGAAATGTTCAATTTGAGTCCATAATTAGAGGTAATGCATTATTTGAGCATTTAATAAATTTACCCTCATATAATTAGAAGAAGTGCATTCGGGTGTTCTTGAAATATTGACCAAAATGGAATATCAAAACATGTTTATTTTTTGCCATAAATAGCTAGTATTTATTTTTCTGATCATTCAGATATGTTATTCATATTTTTCCAATGGATAGATTCAAAAATATTGATTTTTGAACACTTCTTATTTTATGAAAATTGTTTAAGTAAAATGGTTCCACCTGTTAGGAATCGAACATTTTTCTAAAAATATTTTTGAAAAGAATAACCTTCACGTTAATTCGTCTGATGTGGTTAAGTATTATCGTCTGCAAATTATCGCGGTTGAGATCGGTTTATTAAATTTTTTTCTTGATGCAATTTTTATGTGAAGAGTTTGAAAATTTGTTAATTTTGAAGTTTTTTGATATATTATTTGCATTTTCCTGAATAACAGATAAGAAGTTATGAATTTTGCAATTTCCAGCATTTTATTGTAATTGTGAAATTTATGACAGATAGGACCCACACGTCATTTTTTCCCTAATTTAAAAAGTCGTCTGTGGAAAATGAAACAAAGCTGACAGCGCGGGCCCGTGATGACGTCACCATGTGGCGTCACCCGCCGGCGGCGGCCGCGCCGTCGAGCTCGCGCTGGAGCACGCGAGCATGCGCGCAGACCTGGGATCGCGCGGTCTCGCCAGAGGAGATGCAGGGGAGCAGAAAGGGCGGCGCGGCGGACCATATGGTCGCTGGACTCACCGGCGGCGAGCTAAGAGGTGGCGGCGGACGGTGAGCATGGCGGGGACGATTCCGACGCGCACGCGGCGTCCCAACAGCTGATCTTCGGCGAGGAGGGAGGGGAAGCGACGGCGAAGCTCGCTGTGGGCGTCGATCTGAGCGAGGAGCAACGGTGCGGCGGTGGAGCTCGTCGACGGCGGCGGCGAGTTCAGCGTCGCACGGGAGAGAGGAAGGGGAAGGGGGATGTGGGGGCGTTTTGCAGGGAAGTCCCTGCAGTTTCTGTAATTTTCAGATAAGTCCATCTACGTGGGGAGGTTGGGACTGCTCCGCAATTTCCAGTGAACGCATGATCTTTTTCGTAAAAACGTCGCGCTGACAGTCCGTTCGAAGATCGACGGCGCGGAGCCATGCAGGAACTGTAGAAGTGTGAATTTTACCGTTGCGACACGTGGAGCAGCGAGGGGAAGTAAACCGGGTGGGCTTTGATATATAGTATAGATATATCCGCATTTGACTTTGATGTAACAACACATATTATCATTCTGTAAAAACTACGACTACCTCCATAACAAATGTCGTAATTTTGAAATAACCACAGTTTGAAACGTCCTATAAGCCATTTTACCTACTCCCTCCGATCCATAAAATTGAACTAAAGCCACGACACTTTTTTATGGATCAGAGGGAGTACCAAAATGTCTTATATTTTGGAACGGAGGTAGTACAAGGGCTGTCAATGGAAGGAGCAAAGATTTGCAAGCCACAGCTTTTATTCATATTCAGGCCAGTAAATTACGAGACAAAACAAGGGTGCAAAATGAGGAATCATACATAAGAATGTTTCATCTACTATTCCTTGGTCATCCTGGGTATACAAAACAAATGCAAAAGATCTCGACAAAACTGGATGTGGTATCCGCAGTCTACCTTGTGCCTAATTTGAATCTGGAGAATCAACTTCGAGGTACCAATATACAACAGCGTTTGTTACAGGCACACATGCGCCAATATAAACCAATGCTGTTACAAAGTTACACGCGCACACGCGGCAACGAATCTGTTAGCTACTAATTGCTGTATACCTTCTTCCGTGATGACGAAGAATCACCGCACCCGCCAACAAGTTGGTTGATGGTCAGGTGGTAACAAAACTTTTCTACCAACTGGATCTTAACTAAACATGCTGGAATGTGCCGTGCGTTATGATCTCAATGCGCCTCGTGAGTATCTCCACAAACTGGTGGCTAAGACCAGTGCGGCGGCCATGCCAGCCAAAATCTGCACAAGTAGATGAAATTTAAAATGCTGACGTGGTCATTGGGGGAAGAGTTTAATTGAAACAATGGCATGGAAAATACAGTATCTAACCTTGGCATCTCTGCTAAATCCACCAGAACTCCAACTAAGAACTGATATCAACGAATCCCAACGAGATGTCTTTGGCATAAGAATGACTACGGTGTACTGTTTCTTACAAGGGAAAGATATGACTCTTTGCAAGGCCATTTGCATCACCTCTGGTTTTAAAGCCTCTCTAACTTTTAGGCGTCCCTCATTTTGGGCCTGCAGAGAGGAAAAAATGGGTAAGTACTCAACAATGCAGGGGTCATTTCAAATATATTCAATTTTAAATTGGAAAAGAAGGAAGACTGACAAATATATGTTTCGATGATGGTCTGTAATGAATCTAGAACATGAAGCATATGTCTGATAATATGCTTTTTAAGCCAGCAAATAAAAGGAGAAACCTGAACTATAGAAAGCATCACATTACCTTGAAGGTGGATCCAACATCTCCAGAAAAAATTCTTGATTGGTAGCTCCGCAGAATTCTATCCAACCAATAGTAATTTTCCTACAATATGTACAAAATTATGATTCTCCGTAAATATTAAAATGCCAAACTATATCCACTCAATGGATAAAGAAAATGCACTAAACCTGCAATCCATTTTCATGCGCTCTTTGTTCAATTTCTAGGATAGCCAATACATCTTCTTCAGAAGGGCCTTCTGTTTGTAGATATGATATCTCTTCCAGAACGAATTCAGCCTGAAGAAATTGAGGGTGTGTCAAAACTGAAGCTGCCACCTAAATTCTGTCTGTAAATATGATATCCTTAACCAGAAAGTCAATCAATCATACGAGTTTAGATGACATGTCCGGATCACATGAGAAATTCACACTTATGTCTCCGCGAACATCTCCGCTTTTGGATGGTTTGTTGCCACCTAGGAAGACACCTACATTAACTGAGTAGACCTGCGAAACAAGAATAATATTCACTAAACACCAAGTTGAAGTGAATAATCAAATCCAGATGGTGTTTGGGTGCCCAGGATATTTTACCTGCCCATATTTGAAGCGAAGTACTTGCATGATTTTTGTTTCGAGAAGTTTACTCAGAAACCCCACATAGTGAATATCCTCAGTCTTCGCATAGAACAGGGTGCATGTTTAGCTTTTGCAACAAAGTAGTATATTATTATTATATTATATCAAGGACTGCATACCATCATAGTGCTCTTTAAAACCACAGGAAATCCTAGTTGGACAAAGCACTGAGCTTCAACCATAGGGCTGCGGACAACCTCTCTGCAAGAAATGAACACACTTCAGGGCAAGATTACTAGTGTTCAGAAGGCAAATGTAGAGAAGGAAAGAAACTGGGTGGTTGCAACGCCCTGCATGCGCGGAACTGATATAAACATACGGGCAAATCTGCTAAGAAAAGAACTTAATGCAAGAAAAGAACATCAGCAAACCTAATTATGGTTTCAGGAAACTTGAAGGGCAACCCCTTTAGATCCTCACGACTAAGTCTCTGAACTGTATCCGCTACCTTAGGTATCCCACCCTGCAAAACAAAGAGCCCACCAGCATTAAAAGGCATCGTTCTTTGCTTTGTAACAGTCAAAGAGGAACAAACATACCAGGTACTGCAAAATCAGTGGCATTGAGATAGCTGGGTCGATGTTTCCAACTACTACAACAGTAAAAGCTGATGGATCCTTGAAACAATTGTTGAAATATTCGCATGCTCTGATTGGATTCACTTTCTTCAAATCACTTATTCTTATTGGCTGCATAATGAATCTCTAGTAAATTTTCAGCAATAATAAGAAAACACTGGGAACTTACCATTTTACCAATATTCAGCCTGTTAAAGATGTACCTTAAAGAAGTATGAGTTCCCATAATTTATTTCCCTTGCACGATTTGCATATGCAGTGTAAGGATCTCTTTCCTGGGCATAGATAGCTTCCTCTGCCATTTGCATCACTATTTTTACTTCTTCCTCCCTTGGCTCCACCTTTGTTGTAAATAGTTGGTAGACAAGCTATATTTCAGAAGGCAGTCAAACATAAGCACATGCCCACTTTTCAGAGTTACAAGTGATATGGTAGTTATGTGTCATATAAGCAAACCTGCAAACCAGTCTCAAGATCTGAAGGTGAACAATCGCCAGAAAATGATCTCATGTATGCCCCAACCTTTGTACCAACTTCAGCCCTCTTGCCAGCAAGCATGTCCATCAAGACAGAAGGTCTGTATCCAAAAATACCAATTTCTCCTGCTATCGTCGAGCCCATTGTGCATGAAGTATATTCATCTTCAGATAATTCAGACAAACCACCATATGCAAATCCAGTAAAAACAACCTTCAAATAGTTCAACATACAAACAAAAAGTTGAAACGCGCCTTTGTCACAAAGTAACCAAAGGTAAATGATAACTGTAACATAAAGAATATATGGCTCGAGCTTCCAGTTAACATAACCAAAGGTAAATGATAACTCTACCATAAAGAATCTATGGCTCGAGCTTCCAGTTAACATGATCAATTAAGTAACTTTTGGAATCCACAGTTGTTCAATGTTCATAACAATATACAGCAAGATGCACACCAAGAGTTAAAGTGGCAATCCAAATGCAGTTTACTTAATTAAGCCAGAATGATTGGATTGAGATTCAAAAACAAAATGTCACTACTGTCTTGTTTCTACTGTAACACCATTAATTCTAAAATATCTATGCACCACGGTACTGGAGTTCATGCACTTGCCTAGTAGTTTGACAATAATTAATCTAATTATTTTCTCCAAAGTCACTGAATGCTACATTTTTCATATCACTCATTATAGAAGATATGTCAATGCTTTTTTTCATATGAAAAAGGAAAAAATGTCAATACTACGACAGAATTTCTAAAAGTTTGGCAAATTAATTCAAGCTGGCAAGATAGCACCACCTCAAAACATCACAGGACAGAAATGTATCCTTGTATTCCTCATAGTCCTATAGTACGTGGATGTTAGACCCCATCCCCATCCCCATTCAATCTATATCTCGTATGTGGTCTAACCTAACAAACTTGAGAAAAAAAACTGATATGGAGAGGTATGCAGATATTTATGGTAAATGTAGGAACGGAAAGTTTTCTTTCAAAAAAGGGGGAAAACTGACGGAGAAAAGGTTAATTACCAAAAAAAGTTTTGATTTGTGCGTAATAAGGACTTCCATCAACAAAATTATGGTAGAAAGGCCTGGATGTGGCCGAAGGGTTTGGAATACTAACCTGGTCATCAAGAAAGTCGGTGCACTTATAGCAAACCCGCATCCCATTAGATAGTATCATCTCAGTAGCACCTATGTCTGGGTGCTCCACTTTATCAAGAATATTTCTGTGATTTTTTTTTGGATAGTAAGAATGTGCAGAATACAAAAATACTCGTACGGGCATAAAAATATAACCAAAAGTATTTCAAATCATCCATTAAAAAGATAGTTCATCCTAAGCAAAGGTCAATTCCATTAGTATAACAGGAAATGATTGTGAAATAATACCCTGGCTCTGGACTTTGGCTAACAATTTCTTCAGGGATTTGCTCTTCATCCCAGGGAGGAATACTCTTGTTTTCTTCCAGAGTGTTCACTTTCAACACAACCGCTTTCAGATCCTCTAAAGAAGCATGAGCACGAGGCTCAACTATCTTGATAACGCAGCTACTGATTGTTGAAAAGTTTTCTGCAAACTTCACCACTTCCGCTGAAGAAATGTCTGGTTGAAAGTAAACAAAGAGGTATTGACAATTAAAAACTATGGTCACAACTCTCAAAAATAATATAATTATGCTAAACTAAATTTAGAAGAAAGGGGTTATTTAAAGAAAACTAAAATGACATGTGAAGAATTCTAAACATGAGCTCTTACACTAAGGTAGCATGCAATAGTACTTACAGGGAAGAAGGGCCTTTTGCAACTGTGCTTCATATTCAATCCCGACAACAGGCTCCTCACGAAGAAAATGCTGCAATGAACGAAGCAAATGGCATTGTATGCTTAGAAAACTGTGGATGATGGACATCACCTGACTCAATTGATATATTAAACGAAAAAAGAATACAGGAGCTAAGATATTATGAACTACATTAAGATCTGATAACTAAATTTATAGAACACATGACACTTGGCTCAACCTAGGTAAAAAAAAAAAGATGCCTGATATGCAACAAAATTAATTCTACTAACAAAAACTGTAGTAGTATTAAGAGATAGAATTACCTGCAGAAACTCATCCCGTAAGTTGGTGGACTGCATTTGATCACGCTCCAAATACGCAGACTCGATCTCTGACATCATTAAAGAGCGCACAATGGATATCTCACGTTCAGAAAATCCATGGAGCCGTGCCCTAGCAACCTTAAGCAAACATATTGCCAAAGGGATCACTTTGAAGTCAAATTCCATCTCAAGATTGGAGAAACTACTTGTTTTCCAACATAAAATGTAATTCCCTATGCTAATAAATTATTTCCGGTGTTCCAATGATTGGCCTTGCAAGGAGCATACATTTATATAATCAAGTAAAGGGTGGTATCTTTTTTTTGTAACTGACTCACAGGAACTTGCCATGATATTATGTTATATCTACTCAGTTGATTGATGGTGCAATAGGAATCGATCTAATTTTCTTCAGAGAGAAAAGGTTCTATAAAAGTACCTCAAGTAACATAGCCTCAAGAGCCTCCACGGTGCCACTTTCGCGGCAACTGGATGTCATAATATATGCCTTCACTGGACAAACAAGAGCATCTGCGGCTGAAGAGCAAGAGAAGTATGGAGGATCCCTCCTACGAGACAGTTTGAACAGCCTCTGATTCAGAGCACAATGAAACATGGATTCTGCCAATGAATCCCTGTAATCCTTCACTGTTTTGATTTCACCAGCAGGCATCTTGCAGCTAATAACAACAGCCGACTGTTTTTGGTACAGTAAAAAAACATAGAAAGGTATCTTATTAGAAACATTCACATTTACTTGCAAAATAAATCAAGATTATAGTACTGACCCCTGCAGCTTCGGATTCAACAAAGCATGAAAATCGAGGTTCAATATGTGATGGAACTGGAAACACTGGTATAACCGGTGGAGGGCAGGGAGCTGGGGCTTTCTGGCCAAAATGTTCCTTTATCAACTCAACGACAGCCTGCAGTAAGTCAAGAGCTACAGTAAATATATGGGTAAATGACTGATTTCAAAAGTGTGCTCAATGAGAGAGAAAAAAACAGACCTGTGTATCTGGGAAGTCTCCCACAGCAAAGACAGCCATATTGCTTAGATTGTACCACTTATGGTAAAACTGCCTAACAGTCTCATGTGTAACAGTCCGTATCACCTTCTCCGTACCTATCGGCAAGCGTTCTGCATACTGAACCAAAGGACATCAACAAGCCATGCTTTATATAAATACATATAAAGCTACAAATACAAACCATGAAATCACATTAGGAAACTCTAGACCCTTCATAAGGGAAGTTTACTGCTTGAACTGAAACCCGCAAAGGCGCAAACAGCTCTACTGTGCACATTGATATGATGGAATAAGCGATCATATTATACTGTTTATACCAGGACAGAGGGTAATACCTTGGAACCCTCAAACAACAATGTCCAGTGGGAGTCCTGCATCCGCCCAGTGGCATTGCGGCCGCCCCTGTATTCCTCCATTACAGCGCCCCTTTCTTTCTCCAGATCCTCCGCCGAAACCCGAATCTTCACAGCGTCATTTACGAGCATGAGCCTCCTCAAACTATCTACTACTAGTATTAAAAGGCAATGGAATGCCATAACTTACCTCGGAGCTGAACTCAGCCAGGACGGAGATGGCCTGGGAGAGCAGACCAGGCTTGTCAACGGGCACTAGCAGCTCGTAGATGGTTTCGTCGGATGACGTGAGCGCGTTCTGGCAGGCGCCGAACTCGGCCCCAATGCTCTCGAGGAACTTGACGATGTCGTGGTTGGTGTAGCGCGACGTGGCGCTGAAGGCGAGGTGCTCGACGATGTGCGCCACCCCGCGCTCGTCCTCCTCCTCCACCACCGACCTGTGCGCGCGCGAATCAGACAAACCATCAAGCACGCCCAAATCAAACAGAACAACGGACGAGCAGCTTGAAGGGAAGTGGGGAGAGCTAGGGAGTGAGTAGAGTACTGACCCGACCTTGACGGCGAGGGAGAGGGCCGCGCGCATGCGTGGCTTGGGGTTGGAGCGGACGTAGTAGGTGAGGCCGTTGGCGAGGCGGCCGTAGGCGACGTCGACGGGCTCGGTGGGGAGGGCCTCCTCCATGGCCACGTTCACCAGCTTGAGCGACCGGAACCCGACCCCGCGCCGCAGCCCCCGCCCCGCCACCGCACCGCCGCCGGCCGGCGCCTCCGACGCCGGCGGGAGCAGATCCATGGCGGCGAGAGAGGGAGAAGGAGGAGGTCGGATGTGACGGGTACGTCGCAGGCTCGGGATGTGAGATACGTGACGAGCCGGCCGCGCGGTGACGTCGGATCATAGGAGGATGTGCGGTACACGGAGTCTTTTGCTTGGGCTGCTTCGACTGGATTTGCTTCGGCTCGGCCCCTTTTGTTCGCTACGGCCCACTTGTAAAGCGTCGAGCTGGGCTTCCTTCTTAGGGCACATGTAGGGAATTGGGGGCAGCGCCTATATAGCGCGCTACGCGGAGGCTAGCCATCGCGTACCCCCCAGCGTAGCGTGGACGCTTATGGGCTTGGCCCATTTATGTTTCGTTTCGCTTCTGTTTTCCTTTCTCTTCTTCTCCATCGCGGGTTCGATTCCTTGTTTCGGCACGGTTGTTTCGGAAGCGTTATTTCTGCTTGCTGTTTCTATTTGAGACACGAAAGTTGGATGTTTCTATTTGCTGTTTCTTGTCTAATTTTTAGGAAAAAAAGACCTTTCTCAGTAAACCATATATGCGGGATGAACCATAATTAATATTAAACCGTACATGCTTATGAACCAATAAAATGATGTGGAACCAAAATAAAAAATTGCACCAAAAATTAAGGAGGACCAAAAATAATGTTCTACACTTTGCGAAGATTTTCAAAACCGGAACCATTTTAACAATCGGAACGATTTTCAAAAATCGAAACCATTTTCAAAAATCGAGAACCATTTTTAAGAACAGAACCATTTTTAAGTCGGAACCATTTTCACCTATTTCAAAAATCGGGAACCATTTTTACAAATGAGGAACCATTTTAGTCGGAACCATTTATGTTTCGTTTCGCTTCTGTTTTCCTTTCTCTTCTTCTCCATCGCGGGTTCGATTCCTTGTTTCGGCACGGTTGTTTCGGAAGCGTTATTTCTGCTTGCTGTTTCTATTTGAGACACGAAAGTTGGATGTTTCTATTTGCTGTTTCTTGTCTAATTTTCGGGAAAAAAAGACCTTTCTCAGTAAACCATATATGCGGGATGAACCATAATTAATATTAAACCGTACATGCTTATGAACCAATAAAATGATGTGGAACCAAAATAAAAAATTGCACCAAAAATTAAGGAGGACCAAAAATAATGTTCTACACTTTGCGAAGATTTTCAAAACCGGAACCATTTTAACAATCGGAATGATTTTCAAAAATCAAAACCATTTTCAAAAATCAAGAACCATTTTTAAGAACAGAACCATTTTAAGTCGGAACCATTTTCACCTATTTCAAAAACCGGGAACCATTTTTACAAATGAGGAACCATTTTAAAGTCGGAACCATTTTCAAAAATGGAACCATTTTTTGAAAATCTGAACCATTTTCAAAAACCGGAACCATTTTTTACCATTTTCAAAATGGGGAAACAATAAATCAGAACCATTTAAAAATCAAACCATTTTTCAAAATCGGAACCATTTTTTAAAATCGGGAACCATTTTTTAAAATCGTAACCATTTTTAAGTCAGAACCATTTTCAAAAAATGGAACCATTTTTAAAAATCAGGAACCATTTTTAAAAAATTAGAACCATTTTCAAAAATTGAGAACCATTTTTTAAGTCGGAACTATTTTCAAAAACCGAGAACCATTTTTAAAATCGGAACCATTTTTTAAGTTGGAACCATTTTTAAAACCGGAACCATTTTTAAAAATCGAACCATTTCAAAAACCGGAACCATTTTTCACCATTTTCAAAAAATCGGGAACAATTTTTTAAAATCGGAACCATTTTTAAAATCGGAACCATTTTCAAAATATAGAACCATTTATTAAAATTGGAAACATTTTTAAAAATGAAACCATTTTTCACTATTTTCAGAAAAACGAGAACAATTTTTAAAATCGGAACCATTTTAGAAAATAGGAAAGATTTTTAAAAATCGGAACCATTTTTTCAAATCGGAACCAGTTTTTATTTTTTGAAAACCGGAAACCATTTTTTAAGTCGGAACCACTTTCAAAAAATGGAACCATTTTCACCATTTTTAAAATTGGAACCATTTTTCACCATTTCCAAAAATCAGGAACCATTTTTAAAAATCGGAACCATTTTTCACCATTTTCAAAAATCAAACCATCTTTAAGAACAGAACCATTTTCAAAAATCGGGAACCATTTATAAGTTGGAACAATTTTTAAAAACCGGAACCATTTTTCACCATTTTCAAAATCGGGAACCATTTTTAAAAATCAGGAACCATTTTTAAAAATAGGAACCATAATCGGGAACCATTTTTTATGTCAGTACCATTTTAAAAAATGGAACATTTTTCGAAATCAAAACCATTTTCAATAACCGGAACCATTTTCGCAATTTTAAAAAATAAGAACAATTTTGAAAGCGAGAACAAAGTGAAAAACCATATAAGAAATCTACAGATAGAGAAAATGGAAATGGAAGTAAAAGAAATCGGGAAAGAAACAGAATGGAAAAGGAAAACAATAAAAAAAAAGGAGAAAAGGCAGCGTACATAAACAGAATAAAAAGAACGCAGTGTTACGCGAACAATTTTTAAAAAGTGAGCAGAAACCATTTTGGAACGATTTAAAAGTGAACAGAAAATGTAGGTGAACGGAAACTATTTTTGAACGGTTTAAAAGTTAAAAAAAAGAACATTTATCGTATTTTGAATAATATTTCAATATGAACATTTATGTTAGCTGAACGGTATTTTAACCCATGAACGTAATTTCTATGAACCTTTAAAAAAAATTAGAACTCGTTGATACGTCTCAAACGTATCTATAATTTCTGATGTTCCATGTATATTATACCAATTGTTACATGTTTATATACACTTCATAGCATTCTTATGCATTTTCTGGGACTAACCTATTAACAAGATGTCACAGTGCCAATTCCTGTTTTCTGCTGTTTTTGTATTCCAGAAAAGCTAGTCTAGAAATATTCTCGGAATTGAACGAAACTTGGACAGAACCTCTTACTTTTCCAACACGTACACGAAGTCCAAAGGAGAGACGGAGGGGATCCACAAGCCAGCCACACCATGGGGCGGCGCCGTGGGGTGGTGTGGGCCCCACGGGCGTCTCCAGCCGCCGCCCTTTCGCCTATATAATCTTCCCGACACGAAAACCCTAAATACCCGAGCCATTATCCACGAAAAGTTCCAGAGACGCCGCCGCCGTCAATCCTAACTCGGGAGGGTTCAGAAGCTCTTCCCGGCACCCTGCCGGAGAGGGGAATCATCACCGGAGGGCTCTACATCACCATGCCTGCCTCCGGAGTGATGCGTGAGTAGTTCATTCTTGGACTACGGATCCATAGCAGTAGCTAGATGGTTATCTCTCCACTTTATGCTATCATGTTTAGATCTTGTGAGGTGCCTATCATGATCAAGATCATCTTATTGTAATGCTACATGTTGTGTTTCCTGGGATCCGATGAATATTGAATACTATGTCAAGTTGATTATCAATCTATCTTATATGTTATTTATGATCTTGCATGCTTTCCGTTACTAGTAGATGCTTTGGCCAAGTAGATGCTTGTAACTCCAAGAGTGAGTATTTATGCTAGATAGTGGGTTCATGCCTCCGGTAATCTGGAAGAGTGACAATAACTTATAAGATTGTGGATGTGTTGTTGCCACTAGGGATAAAATAACCGATTCTTAGCTTAAGGGTGCGCCGTTAGGTCTAATGCATTTGTTTACATTACGCACATTACTTAATGCGATTATCCGTTGCGTGCAACTTAATACCAACGGGGAACTCGGATGACAACTTGGAGGTGGATATTAGTCATAGACTGTCGCAGCAGTGGACCCAAGATGCCAAAGTGGGTCCACCCCATGTGGGCCCAAGATGAAGATGGACAAGACCAAGACTCAAGTCAAGCTGGCGGGTTCACCGTCAGGACAAGCAAGGCCTACGTCGACAAAGGGCTCCGGTCCTGGGGGCCTGCCGGGTCCCCGAACCAAGCAAGAAGGCCAGGAAGGACCCGAGAGCCCGAGTTCCCGGCAGGAGGCCAGGCTCCCTCTCGGGTACTTCCCCACGTCACTGTGGATAAGCTCTCCACCTCACGCTGGAAGATCTCAGAAGACTTGGGAAGCAAGGCGAAGGCAGCGCGGGCGGGAAGCACACCCGTGGTGGTGTCAGCTCCTGTCCACCCCAAGGCGGACGCTCCCACCTAACCCAAAGGAGACGCTAGGCTGAGGAGAGGCCACGTCTCCCCTAAACTAGATGAGGAGGGTCCTTCACCCCGAAGGTCCCTCGTGCCCCTCACGTGACCCTGTGGCAACCCCTTAGCCTATAAAAGGAGGACCAAGGCACGGAGGGGGGAGGAGAAGGAAAGGAGAAAGGAGAAACGCAAGTAACCAGAGCAAGACTAGACTAGGGCTGCGAAGGTAGAGGGGAAGGTGATCTCCTCCGGGTCAGGATCTGTCCTTCTTCTACCTCCAGCCAAAACCCTTCCGGGTACCCCATCCGGGAGGTTCCATTGTAAGCCACACTATGAAGAACCCATCAATCCAGACATGCAGGAGTAGGGCTTTTAGCCTCCGGGCGGCCTGAACCTGGGTAGCTCCTTGTGTCCCTTTGGTTGCATGCTTTGATCGTGGAGAGGAGAGCTTGATCTAGACTCCGCCCGAGAAGACGATTCTCAGCCTCCTTCGCGCCCCGTGCCGAACCTAAAAGGGGGTATCCTATACTCCCGGTGTCCGTGCATCGAGACACGACATCTGGCGCGCCAGGTAGGGGGCGCAAGCGCTGGATTCGTCTTCTTCTTCATCGACCTCAAGTTCAGCGCCAAGTTCATCGTCAAGTTCTGCGTCGAGCTTCTCGTCCGTGGCAAGATCTGCTCCAAGACCCCCAGCGCCTTCGGAGCAGCGTTAGTTTCGGCTCTCACAAGTGAGGTGCCGAATCCGACGTCCAAGATGACAAAGAAGAGAAAGGGAAAGGCAGCCTTGGAGTTCCTGCGGTACCCTGGTCTCGGCTTCGTTCTTGACGAGTCCTCGCCAGCACCTGCAGCTGAAGATCGCGCCTTTGGAGTCCATTTCGTTCCTCCACCGCTTATGTCAGCTCTCTGGTCAGCAAGGGAAGACCTGAGGAAGGTGCCACGAACATTGATGTCCCTCTTTCCCCATGGACGCATGGAGTGAAGGAGGAACTCTGTTCCGACGCGCCAACCACAGTGCCGCTTCCGGAGGAAGAAAACCTCGACCAAGACACAAAAGGCGAGCCTCGGCAAGAAGATCCTCTCATCTACGTGCCCCAAGAGCTCAAGATTCCTCTGCGCAAAGATGGCCAGCCTGGAGTGTGGTGCATGTACCACAGATCTGATAGACACAGTCTGGAAGATTGCCGACAGTTCAACGACATCCAGATACGCCAGAAGAACGGTGATTGCTATACATGTGGAGAACCAGGACATATCAGCCGAGATTGCCCTCTCAACAAGAAGCCCAAGAAAGCCAAGGGGAGCGCCACAGCTGGGGTTCCTCAAAAGGGAAGATCTTTCCGGACTTTCGCCAATGCAGCCACTCAGACTGAAGAGCCCCCGGAACCTTGCCCACTACCGGCGCCCCCACAGACACAAAGCAGTCAAGGGCAAACTGCAGCTAGCTGGGATCAAACCTTCATCTGCGGAGATTTGGCCCAGGGAAATGGGATCTCCCGGGTCACATCGTCACAATACAGCCAGGACCAAGTGGACCCCCTCAGAAGTACCGGATTGCTAAGTGGCTGGCATCAGGATCCCGCGGGTAAAGCAGCTTCAGGGTCTCCGGACCGGCACGAGCCAGCAAGATTGACGGGTCATCAAGCAAGGAACATCCGGGTCCAGAAAGCTAAGACAACCGTAGGGTCTCCGGACCGGCGTCTCTGATACGCCAGCAAGTCGCCGGATCACCAGTTGGGTGGTCTCCGGGTAACTCGAGCAAGTAACACAATGGTCTCCGGACCGGCGCAAGCCAGCCAGTCATGCCCCTAGTCGGCATTGGAGGCTATCTCGGTTGGAAACCTTGTCCCCGCCAAGAATTGCTGGGCAAGGCAGAATTATGTCTGAAATACGGCATAGAAGACCCGCCTTGGCGGCAGCGCGACAAACGATTACCGAGGTAGCCTGAAGGAATCAAAACGCGAGCTAAGTATAAACGTGCTTGCACGGGCTTGTTCCCGGGTACATCTGTTTTATGTGCTTTGGCTAAGGCGAAAGCGGGCGTTCTCCTGGGGCAGCGCCTTCGCGATGACACTGTCAGTTTCCCTCGGGCAGTGGAGTCGTGGGCTGAGGTCCGTGCGGTCAGGAAACGGTGGGTCCTTTGGGGGGTTGCGCCCTGTGTCAGCATTTCGGATCAGTCTGAGTGCCCACGGCTGGTTAGCGCTCACACCTTTGGATCCTTCCCGAGAGCGTAAAGCCCCCACGAGTAATAAAACTTATATACTTTGGGAAGAAGTTATTTACATTCAAAAGCATGAGTTCATAAGCCAGTTGGCAATATCAGTACAAAAGCATGGTTCACGGCCCTTGGTATTGTCCTTTTCAGGACTTCACAGGTTCACGGGTCGTCTTCGCGGGAAAGGCGCTCCAAGATTTCCTCCACCTGGCGGGATACGTCTGGAGGAAGCGGCGTCTCGGGTTCAGGCGCCTCTAGCTCGGACAGCAAAGAAAGCTGCGGATGCCGCTGACGAAGCGCTGTGACAAACCGGGTCGTCACCTGCCTCACTGCCTGTTCCCCAGCAAGGCGAGTGGCTCTGCTAGCCTGCTCCTTGATACCCTTGATGAGCGAGGCCACGTACTTCAAGAACCCGGGATAGCGGACGAAGGAAGTGGAATGGTCGGCCATGAGAACAGGCGGAGAAGGCACTCCCAAGTTCGTGAACTCCCTCACGATATCCAAGGACCCGTGGTTCATCTGGAGCAAGATGTTGTTATCATCGCGGCGGTGGAGTGTGAATCGTCGCTGTTCTTTCTCAAGTGCGCTTTGCTTCCGCCAGCTCGACCTGCACTCCTTCAGCTGGTTGGACACCTGCTCGTGTTGATGCCACGCAATCTGAGCTTGAGATTTGGACGCTTCCATCGCCGTTCGCCCGTCAGCCAGCTCCTTTGCCTCCTTCTTGCGAAGGACGGTCATGCGCGCATCTTTGTCCTTCCAGAAATCGTTCGCCTCGCCCAGTTCCCGGATCCTTCTTTCCATGGCGACGCGGCCAGCCGTGGCCTCTTGCTTGAACTTCTCAGCTGCTTTGAGAGCCTGCTTCTGCGCCTCGATCGTGGCAGCCATCGCTCGACCCGGGCGGACAAGCTGTCTCTTTCGCCCCTAGCTCTCTGGAAATCCTTGGGGCCTGTTCTCGCCTCTTCCTCTCGCTCTTGAGCTCGCTCTGGAGCTTGGAGACCTGCTTGCCTAGTGACGAGACGGCTCTGCTTTTGGCTCGAAGGTCATGTTCGACCTCGCTGCGAGCCCAGCTAGCCACGTTCTCCAGGCCCTGCTCAAAGCGGTCCTCGTCCCGCTCCATTCTGATCTGGAGCTCCTCAATGGTGCCGAGGTATCGGCGCTCTTCGTCTTCCAGCTCGGCCTCTCGTCGCTCCAGCTCCTTCTCGCGGCTGGCCACTCTCAGTTCCCAAGCGTAGAGCAGCTCTTCGTCCGCCGCCAGCTTCAGCTCCTGGTGCCAAGAGCCTCCTCCCCCGAGGAAAGCCGCAGTTCGCGAGCTTGCGAGTGCTCCCCGCCGCCAGAGGTCAGGGGCACCAACCGCGCCAGTTCGGCGCGGGCAAGGACAAGAACTCCGAGACGCTGGAGAATGTCTTGGAGAACCCGGGGCCTTCCTCAACTCTCCCGGGTTCAAGGCAGGGGTCAGCGTTCCCGAGGGCCGAGCCCCTGGGGATGAACCCGCCTGCTTCAAGTATGCGCGGTCCTCGCCTGGGGATCCACGTCGCGCCTCTCCCCAGGGCCTTCCGCGCAAGCAGCTTCAGCCTCGCCTGCAACGACTGGAGCCACCTCCCTGATCCTTGGGGCGGACCGGGGGCTCGGCGCCGCCTCCGTCGGAGGTGTCGGTAGAGCTCGTCGCTTCAGCATCTTCGCCTCCCCGGGGCCGTTTGCTTGGCCACTCCGGTGTCGGGCTCCTGTGCAAGAGACCAGAACAAGAAGTCAGGACGATGGCAAAAGGGAAGCAACTTCAAATTCAAGGCCAGTTGCCAGCGAAGCTTACCGGCGGGCTCTCTTCGATCCGGAGAAGCTCCATCTCTTCTTCACCAAGTCGTCAAAGAGGTCAGGCAAGGACAGGCTCTCCTCCCCAACCTCCACGTCTGCAAGGGGAGGAGGGATAGCCTCCGACGCCTGGTCAGACTCCTGCATCGACGGCGAGCCCGGCGGCACTGGCTGCTCCGGAGGTTCGTCTCCCGGCGGGTTTGTCGCCGCCCCGGAAGGAGCACCGGGGCCTTCGCGCCCGCAAGGCACTCCCGAGGAGTCGCCTCGTCGCTTTCGTCATCCGAAGACCCAGGTTCTTCAGGGGAAACGTCCCCGTGGGCAAGGCTCTGCCCCCTTGGCCTCTCTCCTCGAAGGCTGCGTGCTTTGGGTGCCGGCGGGGGCTCAATCTTGGTAGTACCCACCACCCCGTACTCATTGCACGCTGGCATCGAAGATCGGATGCCGTCGGCGGCTGGATCCTCGAACAGCGGCAAGACCTCATCCTGGAATTAAAGGGTACCCATGGCAACACATAGCCCATGGTCAGAGCCCAGGTAGTCTCTGTCAAGTGGAATCTAGACTGAGGAAGGTTGCTACCCACCTGAGCGAGTTCCCAGAGCGGGCGGCTCTAGAACTGCAAAGGGGCAATCCCTCTGCGAAGAAAGTCTGCCAGGATCATGGCGCCCGTCACTCCCCTTGCACGGAGCGCAGTCAGCCTGTTAATGGCCGGAGCCAG
Organism: Poa pratensis; assembly: GCA_947311845.1. Lineage (NCBI taxonomy): Eukaryota > Viridiplantae > Streptophyta > Magnoliopsida > Poales > Poaceae > Poa > Poa pratensis. Next base: position 55,830,661 of record CAMZMU010000055.1, on the reverse strand, counting down.
GGCTTCCCCTTGAGAGCTTCTTTCTTTGGAATGTGCCAATCGCTCCGCTGGATAAAATGGAGCCATCAGATGGGGGTTGGTCCCATCAGCTTCAACAAAGTACCAGTTGTGCCTCCATTCTCCAACTGAGGCCTTGATGAATGTTTCCAGGTACTGATGCGCCGCATCACTCCGGAGGCAGAATATGACACCGCCAGCGATCCACTTGGACTTCCCCAGGCATGGAACGAAGAAATGGCGGAATAAGGCTACCGAGGGCATGACGCCCGCGAATGCCTCGCATGCATAGGCAAAGGTAGCAAGCATCATCATGGCATTGGGGTGCAAGTGCAGCATGTGCAATCCATAAGCCTCCAAGATTGCCGCGAAGAACTCGGAGAACGGAGGGAGAAGGCCGACGACGGAGAAGTCGTGGAAAGTAATCACCTCTCCTTCTCGTTGAGGACCGCTCCCAGGATGCACCACCACTCCCTCAGCACTGCGGAAGCGCGCGGCCAGGGATTGGCGGACGCGTTGAATGGCTTCCTCTGACGCATACTCACTGGGAGAAAAGAGGGCTTGAGTCACCCTCCTAGAAGGCGGCGCCTCGGCCAGAGAAGCTTCCATCGCCATCTTCTCGGCGGCAGATTGTGACATCTTCCTCACTCCTGTCCTATCCCGCTTAGGCGGCATGGGCTGGGGGCAAAAACAAGGAGTGGCGGCGGCCAAGGCGGGGGCGGCGCTTGGCGAAGTCAGGGAGAAGGAGTCTCCTGCGCGGCGATTTGGGGATTTCGGCGAATCTAGAGAGGTAACGGCTACAGTGGAAACCAGTCGTGGCTTATAAGGCATCCCACACGTCGCGTCGTGGCCCCATTACTCCGACGGACGTGGGGATCGAGGGGCGTGCCAATTTCTGCGCGTTTCGCCCGTTGGATTCCAAGATAAGCACGGAGTCCGTATGAATCGCAACGTTCGCCGTGATTCAGTCAGCAGGACCCGGGGGCTCGTCTCTACCTCGCCTCGGCGGGTCCCCAACAGAGCAGAGCAAGGAAGACCAGGTGCCCGGGGACCCACTTTGACCTATCTTTAGGCCATAGCCCCGGCAGCTGGAGCAAGAGCCGCCGGGACCCCCGGGGGCTACTGTCGCAGCAATGGAACATGGGGTTCCCCTAGTGCTGCCAAAGTGGGTCCACCCCACGAGGGCCCAAGATGAAGATGGACAAGACCAAGACCCAAGTCAAGCTCGCGGGTTCACCGTCAGGACAAGCAAGGCCTACGTCGACAAAGGGCTCCGGTCCTAGGGCCTGCCGGGTCCCCGAACCAAGCAAGAAGGCCAGGAAGGACCCGAGAGCCCGAGTTCCCGGCAGGAGGCTAGGCTCCCTCTCGGGTACTTCCCCACCTCACTGTGGATAAGCTCTCCACCTCACGTTGGAAGATCTCAGAAGACTTGGGAAGCAAGGCGAAGGCAGCGCGGGCGGGAAGCACAGCCCGTGGTGGTGTCAGCTCCTGTCCACCCCAAGGCGGACGCTCCCACCTAACCCAAAGGAGACGCTAGGCTGAGGAGAGGCCACGTCTCCCCCTAAACTGATGAGGAGGGTCCTTCGCCCCGAAGGTCCCTCGTGCCCCTCACGTGACCCTGTGGCAACCCCTTAGCCTATAAAAGGAGGACCAAGTCACGGAGGGGGGAGGAGAAAGGAAAGGAGAAAGGAGGAAGAACGCAAGGTTGAACCAGAGCAAGACTAGACTAGGGCTACGAGGGTAGAGGGGAAGGTGATCTCCTCCGGGTCAGGATCTGTCCTTCTTCTACCTCCAGCCAAAACCCTTCCGGGTACCCCATCCGGGAGGCTCCATTGTAAGCCACACTATGAAGAACCCATCAATCCAGACATGAAGGAGTAGGGCTTTTAGCCTCCGGGCGGCCTGAAACTGGATAGCTCCTTGTGTCCCTTTGGTTGCATGCTTTGATCGTGGAGAGGAGAGCTTGATCTAGACCCCGCCCGAGAAGACGACTCTCAGCCTCCTTCGCGCCCCGTGCCGAACCTAAAAGGGGTATCCTATACTCCCGGTGTCCGTGCAACGAGACACGACATAGACGTTGTTGGATAACGGTCTATGTATTTTGTCGTAATGCCCACATGAATATCATAGTAATCATCATGTCATATATATGCATTGTCATGCGCTTAATATTTTGTCAATTGCCCAGCTGTAATTTGTTCACCCAACATGTTAGTTATCTTTTATGGAGAGACACCACTAGTGAACTGTGGACCCCGGTCCATTCTTTTACACTGATAATACAACCAACTGCAATCATTGTTCTTTTTCATTCTCTGCAATTTACTACTGTTTTCCACACCATACGTTTAATCCTTTGTTTTCAGTAAGCCGGTGAGATTGACAACCTCACTGTTTCGTTGGGGCAAAATAGTTTGATTGTGTTGTGTGCAGGTTCCACGTCAGCGCGCCACTGACAACCTTCAGAAGTGATTTCTTGCTCCTACAGGTTCGATTAAATCTTGGTTTCATACTGAGTGAAACTGCTGCTACACTGCTTCATACCTTCCTCTTGGGTCTCCCAACGAACGTGTGATCCACGTCATCACTCGTGAACATATTTTTCAGAACCCTAAATTATTTTCCCGAACCGCCAGAACATTTTTCAGAGTCCCATGAACCATTTTCGAAGCGCATGAATAAATTTTTGAATCCATGAATGCAATTTTTTTTGAAGCAGTGAACGATTTGTTTTAAGTTGTGAAACATTTTTTGAACTCCCGTGTTCCTAGCATAAACATTATCTTAAAAAACATGAACACATTTTCCCTCTTTTACCATGAAAATAAAAAATCAGAAAGAAAACATATATTAAACAAACAAAAAACAAAAAGGAAAATCGACAAAAGATAAAGGGAAAACCAAATAAGAAAACTACGGACAGAGAAAATGGAAACGGAAGAAAAAAATCGAAAAGAAACCGGGCGAAAAAGGGAAAGAACAAAAAAAATAAAGAAAAGGCAACGTACAGAATATAGAAGAAAAAGACCACGACGTTAAGACTAGAAGTGCGAACGGAGAAAGGGAAATGGGCCAGGCCCATGACACGGAGGGGGTGTACGCGGAGGTTTGCAGCCTCCGCGGTACGCGGAGCATAGGTTTTTCCGAATGGGGGGAGCGCCTTTAGGTCGCCCCGCAGTGACGCTATTTGGCTCCGTCGGCTGAACCGACTGGTTCATAGGCCGGCCCAACGAGGCGCTGCTCCTTTTTTTCTTTAGCTCTCATAATTATTTTTCAAATTTGAACAAATTTAAATACGAACAAATTTCCAAATTCGAACAAAAATCAAATCCAAACAAATTTAAAAACTGAACAATTTTTTAAAATCTGAATAATTTTCAAATCTGAACGAATTTTGAATCTGAACAAAATTTCAAATCTGAACAAAAATTCGAATATGAACAAATTTCAAAACTGAACAATTTTTAAAATCTAAACGAAATTTCGAATCTGAACGAAATTTAAAATCTGAACAAAACTTTGAATATGAATAAATTTCAAAACGAACAATTTTTTAAATCTGAATGAAATTTCAAATCTGAACAAAATTTGAATCTGAATGAAATTTCAAATCTGAACAAAAATTCGAATATGAACAAATTTCAAAACCGAACAATTTTTTAAATGTGAACAAAATTTCGAATCTGAACGAAATTCGAATCTGAACGAAATTTCAAATCTAAACAAAAATTCGAATCTGAACAAATTTCGAGTCTGAACGAAATTTCAAATCTGAACAAAATTTCGAATTTGAACGATTTTCGAATCTAAACGAAATTTCAAATCTGAACAAAATTCTATTTTGAAAATTTTCCAAAAATATGAAAAAAATCGAAACAAAAACGTACGAAACAAAAACAGAAAAGAAATACAACAGAAAAAAGAAAAAAAAAGAAACTAAGAAAAAAGGAAAACGAAAAATAAAAATGCCGAACTGGGCCGGCCCACTAAGCGACGGCATCGTCGCCGTAAGGCGATGTATAGGAATTGCCGGAATGGGGAGCGGTTAAGGCGATCTTAAGAAAATAAACCGGTTCTTATCTAAACATTGGTGCTTATTTATAGAAGAAAGATGACATCTCTCTAATAAAAATAAGCACTGGTGCTTAACAAATAGTTTGGTTTATTTTCGTAAGCAACTCTCTAAGCACTCCCCATTGTACATGGCCTTAGAGCATCTCTACTCGGCGCACCCATATCTCGTCCGGATTAGCGTCGTAACTGTCAGGGCGTGATGGCGCCTATGGAGCCGGCCTCTCCCCACTCATGGCCCCGATATTTTTTCAAAATATTTGAACGAATTTTAACTAACACTTAAACTTAACCGAAATCTAAACCTAACGAAAGCCGCAGAACACGTCGTAGTCCTCCAGGGCCATGCCTCATCATCGTTGGCGTCGTCGCTGAAGTCGTCGTCGTCGTTGGTGAGGTCGAGCAATGGCGCCCCGATGATCATGAGGTGGTCCTCGAACGACCACACACAGGCCTTCGGGAGAGGCAGCGCCGAGACAGTGTTCTTGAACGCCTAGAGCGTCGAAGGCGAGCTACTGTTGCGCCGTGTACAGCTCATGCAGCAGCGACGACGGCACATCCGTCTTCACCTTCTTGGAGGGGGGCGAGCGGCGGAGTCCGGCTTGGGGACGCGCAACGATGATGACGTCGGCGAGCGCGTGTAGGGTGACGCCGAGCGGGAGGAGGAGGAGCCCGATCGCGAGGAAGACACCTTCACAGTCCTCCTTGGCGCCCATCGGTTCGAGCGGACGATATGCTCTAGGACGGCGTCGAGCGTGCTGCCCGCCTGCCCGGCACGCCCCCAAAATGCCCGGCGGTGTTCTTTGTCCCGTGGCGCCGGTCAAGGCCGTCCCAAAGCCTTTTGCACGGGCCGATTCGGCTTGGATTTGCTTCGATTCAGCGGGCCCAATTGTTATGTTCGCTATGGCCCAATGGTAAAGTGTCGAGCCGGGCCTCCCTATGCCCTGGGCCGCCGCAGCAGCCGCGCAGCCTCTTCTCCGTTTCCTCATCCACTCCACTGACACACTCCCCGGTCTCCAGTTGCTCCGACGTCCCGCCCGTTCCTCCCGGCGGCGCAGCGGGCCTAGAGCACGCGCCTCAGAAGAGTCTCCTCAGTCCCGCCACGGCATCAGCAGGAAGCAACAAAACCCGCCCGCGCCAGGATGCTCCTCACCCTCGTCGGCGGCTACCTCACCGCCTCCGCACCACCGCTCCCAGCCCCAACCCCAACCGCAACCACGACAACACGCCTGCCCGCTGGTCTCAGGTCATCCACCCGCCTCGTCGTCCGCCGGAGGGCAGGGGAAACCGTGCACGCAACGGCGGCGGAAGAGGAGGAGCAGGAGTGGAAGGAGCTCGAGGAGGAGGGGCTCCCGAGGCGCGGGCGGTACGACGAGCAGGACGACCACGACCGTGACCCCGAGATCGCGGACATTATGGGGGACTACTTCGATGACCCCAAAAAGGCCCAGTCCCGCGTGAGCTCTTGTTTCCTTTCTCCTTCCCTACTCTCCTTCTCTGCCTAAGCCTTGTCCTTCTAATGTTGTTTTGGTCTGGTGTTTCTTTGGTCGGGTAGATGGAGGAGAGGATAAAGAAGAAGCGGCACAAGATCGTGCAGGCCAAGGCCGGCTCACCCAATCCCATGAAGGTCGTCTTCAACAAGTAATTCTGCCTTCCATACTCCCATACATGCACCATGCGTACAAGATGTATGAAGTTATTATTTACTAAATAATTGATAAGTCACAATCTTTGGGGGTGTTGTTTTACTCGTGTAATTAATTGTGTTGCCTGTGCTAGGTTTGATTTCTCCAATTCGTTCATATGGTTTGAGTTCTACAATGCTCTATTGCCGAAAGATGTGAAATTAATTGGTGATGTAAGTTGTTTCATTTATTTCCTGCAAAATGAAGTATGCACATGATGCTCAAAAATGGATGATTATGTAGCGGATAATATATTCACAGGATGTTGCAAATTTTCCTCTTATATGATTGCAGACTCTACGTTCATGGCATATAGTTGGACGCCTTGGTGGATGCAATTCTATGAATATGCAGGTAACTTATTGTACTCTACCAGATGTTTGTACCACGCCCATTTTAAAGCTTATGGGGAGCAAATCCTCTGTTTTCTTGTTCATATCCTTCAAATGTAGTGATACTAGTGTAAGGTAATCCTTACATTCCCTAATTATGATAGGACATATATCGTTTTGAAACTGGTCAAACACCTTACGTGGCTTACCAGTGAATTCATGCATACTTTGCACTTTCGCTATCCTGTGCTGTGTGCTGTGCGCCAAAATAGCAGACACAAACATAAGATGTCAACTAACTTCTGCTCTTATCTTGCATATTGTGGCAATTTTATCTCTTTGGTTGAACTTCTATACTTTAAGAATGGAGCTTCTTACTCTGAATTTATGATTTACAGTTATCGCAGTTGAGTCTAGATTGTAAAAGACCAACTTATGATGCTCTTGAAGCGGCAAACGCTACTCCGACATCCTTTTACAACATTGGTGATCTAGAGATTCAAGATAATCTAGCACGTGTCTGGTGTGTATTCTTTCCCGACCTTTTTTACAAACTGTTGATTTAAATTTTTTCTTGTTAGTTATGACCGAGAAGTAGATTGAATAAGAGTACTGTGAGTATTGTTTCACAGTCTTGATTCATGATTTGTACTATATGTTTTATGGATGACACTGTTAGTTTTTTTTTTCGAGATAATGTTAGTTGTTTGTTTGTTTAAGCTACAATGTGAAAACCTAATATAACATTGCATGCAAGAAGATTAGTCTCAAATAAAGATAAATAAATTTGGGTTTAATTTTCGGAAACAAATTAATATAACATGTGCTACCATTTAATATAAGCATCTGAGTTATATGGTTTTCTGGAGTAGTAACTATTTCTATGTTATTATTACCTTTGTGCAACATCTACCGGAACACTGCATGAGTCAGAAATATCTGGTTCTTTCATTCGAAATACATGTTTCAAACAGAAAGTATTGCACATCTTATATGTGTTCAAGGTGTAATTACATTCGGATCAATCATGACTCTATGCTTTGATGTATCTCCACAGGGTGGACATTGGTATTCAAGATCCATTGCTTCTGGATATTCTGCTCAACTCATTAACCACCATAAATTCAGAGTAAGAATCTGAATGTCCATCTTGTTGCTACTAGTGTAAACTCAATTCAGCAGGATCTAGGATGATGCAGTTGGATACTTAGACATACTTAGCATTTTATCTATTCCTTCTGCTTTTTTCTGTTTTGTCACCTCATAAAAGGGAAGTCTGAGAATGGTAATTTGGAATCATATGGTGTGGCATCCTCCGAATAAGTTGAAATGGAACAAAAAGCATAGTTCTTAGATAGTCATCTCTGTAGGGTTCTTATAACCTGCCATAGAATAATAATGCATGTTATCTTTGGTGTCCCACGCCACATTTACAATCATCTGCTGCAACAGATTGATTTTTTGTACTCCCTCTGTTTCTGGATGTAAGGCCAATAGTTTTTTGAGGAAAATTCCAAAATGTATGGTCTATTGCAATTTATGGCCAATGTAGCCATCCAAAAATGGGTCTCAATCTCGAACGGAGAGATTTTACCATTTGTTTTTATTTGTGGCTATTAGGGACTGCTCTATTCTGATTTTTTTCAGAAGCAAACAAGTCCACCGTATGCCAAATAGTCATATCTTAATATTCGTGCAGAAACTATAGGCCTTACATCCAGGAACGGAGGGAGTATCTTTTCTTTTAAAGTGAGACGATTACAATTCCTGCTTTCTAGAGAAGTTTGTATCCATGTTATGTTTTTCGGTTACCAGGAGTAACCATTTTCCTTTCTCTCTCCAGAAAACACATTCACTTTGAAGTTCCGCTAGTTCCATAAGTTGTGAAATTTCACTCAGTTACTTCCATAAGTTGTGAAATTAAAACTCCATTAGTTCTATAAAGTTGTGAAATGTTCACTGGTGTGGCAAGCTATAGTCAAGTCAATTGTTGTTCTTTTGTTCATTCTGTTTAATCAGTGTGCAGTGCACTTGCATGAAGCTACTATATTACACCACCGGACAAAGGAATCTGTATTAATTGAATTATTGATTTACTTCTTTTTTGCGGCGAGTTTATAGCTTTACTAATCTTACACGCATGACGGTTTTGTCTGACTAAGAGCTAGCAGGTGCCCAAAACTCTTGTTTGTCTTCATATGGTAAAAGCTACTTTAGTTAGGCGCATCCTTAGTGAAAAAAGTATTTTAGGAAAGATGGGTTTAAATCGCGAGAGAAAGCCAATTTACGGTTACCTCTTATCTTAATGGCTCGGTTTGAGAGTTGTTCTGACAGACTGACACTGCTCCCTTGCATCAATTTCAAACTTACGAGTGTTTATTACCGTATTCATGTATGGAACAACAATGCAATCTTATTAGGGTTTGTTTCGTTCCCTGCAGTCATCTGGGCATTAAGCAAGTACGTTTTGGTGGGTCGGAGTTTGAGAGCTGGAACGACAGCTTGAATACCGAGGAAGCTGGATACAGTATCCACAAGATCTAGAAAATCAGTCCTGCGATTGTAGAAGCAGCTACCATTTTTGTGGCTACAGTGGGAAGTCAACAGAAATCATCAATCATGCCTCACTCGACCTTGATCACACCACCGCTAAGCATGAAATATGATGCCAACTTTTGTGCTGAAAACTATGCTGGAAGAGTGCAAGGAGTCGCCACTTGAGCAATCATGCTACCGGACACAAAGAACTCAGCTGGCACCCTGCAATATGTCATATGTGTGCATGGTCACTGTGTGCTCCACCTGGATATGATGCTTGAATATGATGCTTACGACCATACCATAGCTTAGCAGGCAACATCATGTATTTTGTCCTGTTGGCTGGAGTTTGATTCCCATCTATGCAAATTTAGTTACTCGCTAGGAGTGGTTAATTTGGTTTGCAATCTTTTTCTAAAGGCTTGCTTTGGTCCCTGCTCTCGGCCTTCAAAAAGTCTTATAGGAGTATGTGTTATCGAACTTGTAATTTTGGGCCAAACATGTCTTCTGGACAACTTGGTGTTACATGTTGATGTATAGGGAAAACAAATTATTTTATGGCACAGTTGTTGTGAAATGTTTGTTTTCCTCCTAGTTTTTCTTTCCACTTTAGTGTTAGTGCTTGCATTTCTAAACTTGATGTCCAAATGAGAGGACGCATAGACGTTTAGTACTAACTATGCACTATGTGCATGCTCTACAATCATTTGACTAGAATCAAGTATCATGCGACTGAAATAGCCTACCCTAACCTAGATCTAGGGTCGTCGGACTTCGCATCATCACACGGAAATCCCCAACCTAAACATACATGCAAGATAGATTTTGATGCAAACCGTAACCGGGGGGTTGGGGCCTCCCCTCGGCCCCATGCAGCGTCTGGGACGAAGGTTGAACCGTCTCTAGGCAGGATGAGTGCTTCCCTCGAGTGCGGTAAAATAGAGAATTGACGAGTAAAATGCTAAAAGAGGGGAGTTAGGTTTGCACATTATATTTTTAGATTAGATGAGGTTCGGACAATATTGGCTATGTATAATCTTTACTATTAAATGGGAGTATATAGGTTGGTACGTCTCCCATTTTCTGCCAGACCGATCGATGTCGCATCGCTAACATGGGCCGGCCCATCTCAAAAAGATACCCGCGGTCCGCTTTCCTTCCTCCCTCGTATCGCATGTCCCCTCTAGCACCGATGGAAGAGAGGCGAGTGGTGACGCTAGGGTTTGCCGCCGTCCCTTTCCGTCGTTCCCGGAGACACCGCCATCGCCGTGGGGAGCATCGTCCGCTCGTATGCTCAGATCCGATTCACCGTCGCCCGTGCACCACATCACCCTCATCGGCTGTTTCGGTTGTGAGATCGAGAGGATGGTCCCGGCAGCCGCCGCCAACGTCGGTCGTCGCTTTGAGCCCTCTCTTCGTCCCTTCCCCCTTGCGTGTCCGTTTTGCCGCCGTGGCGGTCTCCGGCACCGCCTCCCCGTCGAGGAACCATAGGTACGGTTCCTTCCCTTCCTGGTTCCCTATATTTTGTATCTTCTTTTATTTTCCTTAGCTGGCTGGACTCTTGATTCGATTTATTGCCTGGACGCTTATTTTCATCCATCAAGTCATTTTCGTTTGTTCGGATTAATGCAGGAATTTCATAGAATCAATAAACCAATGTAAATATATTTTATGACATAGTGAGCCAGTGTAACTACAAGCACCAACAGTTGGATACCTTTGGGCTGCTGCTTCCAAAATGACTTATCGGGATTCCTCATGCGAAGCTAATGACAGCGATCACCTTTAGGCTGCTGCTTCTATTGAATGGCACTACAATCCCAAATAGAGACAAGAGTGCTACATCAAAGGGACTGCATAAGTGCATTTGTGATGTTAAACAGTTAAAGTGCTACATCAAAGGGACTGCAAGAGCTTGCGGCCAGCACCAGAGGAGGTACAGCCTAGACAACTTTTAGTAATCTTAATACTATAATATCCCTTGCACATATATTTTCCGGAAAAAGTCTGTTGCAGTAGTAGTTTCCTGTGATGCTCGTAGCAAGAAGAACAATTGACCTATGATCTCTGTGTGATTGGAGCTTGCTGTTCTATGGGTCCCGAATAATAGCTTGTGCTATGTTAGTTTCACATGATTTGCCATGTCTCGTGTGTTGATTGGCACAGCCAGCCTAATCTAAGTATGTACTGTGTGAACAGTAATAATCGGCATCTGTTTTTGCTGTCAAGAAAGAAGTCTCCTTATACGATCTGTGTGCTCTGTTTGATAGTTCCAACAGGTTGCTATTTGATAGTTCCACGAGAAGAATTTCTTGTGCTCTGTTCGTTTCAGGTTATATTTTCTAAGGATTTAATTTTTGCCTTCCAGGACACCATGTGTCATCTGGGCACATGATTTCCAAATTTAAAATTATAGTTCTTCTATATGTCGTCAGTGTTGGACTTGGATATCAATAGTATCTTTTAGTGGTGAGTGTGTGGACCGTGCACTCATCTAGCACCTAACAGTGTGGTTTTATTCTCATTGCAGCTATGTTGGAGGGTAAGCAGTTGGTTACTGCAGATGACATGTGAGCAACATTGAACTGTGAGGTGGTGGATCTCTGCTTGTAATAACAAGCAAGAGTGAGAAAGGCAGACGTGTGACTACTCTTGGTTCCCGGCAGTTAATTCGCTATTACCCTTACAAGCCGTGGCCTTCTGTTGTAGCAGGTCGTGCTCTTGCGCTTTCCCTGGCATCCAGGTCTGAATCCTCTCTCTTCATGTCTTTCATTTAGACATTTTTGCCATGTTGCAACTAAATAATGCCAATACCTCAGTCTTAACGGTTTTATTGTTTCTGTTCACTCGCTTCAGCTACAAGAGCATGAATCTGGTGAAGGCACAGTCCAAGGAGCAGATAGTGAGGCTGAAGGTGCTCTGAGCAATGAACAAGAGTGGCGTGGAGACGATTGAGAACTAAGATTGGGATGGAGAGAAATGTGACCAGAAATCTTCCAAAGAACAGTCCGTATTAGTCGACGCTTCTTTGTGTGCGAGCAGTGTCTGGAGCTCCAGAGTCGCCTTTAAGACCATGCGTGTTCTTTTATTTTCTGTCAGCTTGTCATGTTAGGGCTTCAGTATTTAGAACGATGGAGTTTTGTCTCTGCAGAAATCCTTTATAGTGTTCAGTCCAGTTGAACCTATGACACTTTAAGATTAAACTATATTCAGCATAACACGACTTGTTAGGAATCATACTATACATTGTTAGATTTTGTTTTGTGTCTTGGCCTGATTTGCGCTGTTCAAATGCAAATGGCTTTCGTCATTGTTGCTTGTGGTGGCTGTCCCGTTTCTAAGTTAAATTGAGTGGCTACATTTTTTTGCAGGAATATGCTTTTCATGTATGTGTCAGTTATGAATATCATGCTAAATTTCGAAGCTCATGATAAGATTTCTGGATGCAATATGATGTTATTTTTACTTCTTTTCTATTCAATGACATCATTTTTCTATCTATGGACATCAAATCAACTACAGTACAATTCTGCATTTTCTCGTTGGAATTCACCATTACATTTGTAAAAAGGAGGTTGTTCTTTGATTGGACGCCATGTTTAAAAACCAATTATAGGATCAAGAATTGATGCAGATTTAGTGATGTAGGATCACAATTTTTTAGGGCTTTTGTTCTTGTTAAATGTTGTTTTAGCAATAAATAGCGGTACTTTTGGTTCCATGCACAAGTAAAAAGTAACATTTGATTAAGTCTCCTATATTTTTTTCTCGATAAGTTTGGCAATGCAAAACCGCTGAGTTATGCATTAGCCTTGCGATGCGCCCAGAGATCATAGTTGCCACTCTCTCAAAGTTTCCAGCCTGAGCAGTCGTTAGAGTAAATTACTAGAATATTTTACGCCCCGTAGCAACGCACGGGCATTTAGCTAGTGGTACCTAGTAGCTCAGTGGAAAAGACCAAGAAATGCTGAGCCCTACCCGGATGACTAGAAAGTAGAAAATATGATATGTTCGAATTCTTAGGCCAGCCCACTAAGTTTTACCTAATAATTCCTAATAGGAAATCCTAACTATCTATTTTGCCCACTCATGCAAGGTAAGAGTTGGGACTAAAATTTAGTCTCGCATTGCTAATTTAGTGAGAGTTGGACGGACACGGCGTTTTGGGTCACGGGTGCGGATGTACCTGTTACGTAAAACATTTTTATTTATTTTTCAAAATATAAAAAATCTAAATAAAATTTCAGACATACATCATGACATTTTATGTTAGCACAAAAAGTTTCGCGAAAAAAAGACATTTTTTGTGACCTGTGCAAAACGACAAAAAAAAATCACGTACAAAGTCATTTTGAAAACCCCGGATTTTTCTTTTTTGCACATCCCATAAAAAATATCTTTTTTTCACGAAACTTTTTGTGCTAGCATAAAATGTCATCTAGTTGACATTTTGAAAAATGTTTCTTGAGCAGTGTATTCATCTAGACCTATGAGGGGACCTATGAGTCGATATGGATTTACGGAATTGGACCTCCTTATAAAGAAAGCTTTTGAGGACACCTACACTTGATCCTGCCCCACCGCCTGCCTCATCACGACGCGCACGCATCGTTTTTCGTGAATGAGCCGGGCTAGCACCTATACCACGTGCACGCATTATTTATCTTTCCCTCGACTGATGAAATTGAACGATCACTATGTGAAACCGGAACTTTTTTTTTCACTAGTGGAAGACGAAACCAAAAGTGGTGGGAGACAAACGGAACAGTCCCTCTGTCTTTTCAACTGCGACGTCTCGCAGACTGTTCGCCTCCTACTGTGTCTATATATAATAGGTTTCTTTTCATTCTTTTGACACAATCCCAAACACATTTTACTGTCCCTGATTTTAGAGCATTGTCAGGTATTACACACATTGGCGGAGCTTAGTTGAGGTCGGGGGGGGCCCGCCCCCCCAGCCCAACTAGATTTTTTTTTTATGATCCGCTAGTAGTTAGCCGGAAATCATTAGAAAAAGGATTCCTTTGCGAAGAAACCCAGCGAACCGTTACGTGATGACAAGTGTTAGCTTCTCCCTTCACGCGGTCCCCCGTGGGTGCTTAAATATGTGACAAGTGGTAGCACGAGAGAGTTTTGGTGTGATTTCTGCTTCTCCGTGCGGAGGGTTGTACGTGCATTTATTTTGAGATTCGTTTTAAAAAAAATGAAATATCTTGAGAACCCGTTTAACCAAATTACGAACCGTTTTCACTTTTGAGCTCCTCGCGTCGAGATCTTCAAAACTAAATTCCATGTTGATAGGTTTCGACAAACTTTTTTTTGTACTTCCGGTTATGTATCGTTGTACAACCTGTTATGTGTTGTTATATTCCAACTTCTCTGTACTTTGTACTTCTTTTTTTTCTATACTTTTGTATGAGGAGAGAGAAGGGATAGTGGGGTGGGACGGCAGCTTTTTCCTTTTTATTTTTCTAAATCGAATTTTTGAAATGAATTATCTTGAGAACCGTTTATCGAATTACGACCGTTTTCACTTTTGAGCTCCTCGCGTCGAGATCTTCAAAACTAGATCCCATGTTGATAGGTTTCGACGAACTTTTTTTTGTACAACCGGTTATGTATAGTTGTACAACCTGTGTCTATATAGTTGTATAATCTGTGTTTGTACAAACTGTGTTTGCGTAGTTGTACAACATGTGCCTATATAGTTGTACAACCCGCATTTGTACAACTTGTGTCTGTCTAGTTGTACAACATGTGTCTGTACAATCTGTGTCTGTATGGTTGTACAATCTGTGTTTGTACAATCTGTGTATGTTGTCGTGGGTTAGTCACGGCAGATGCCATAGGGGGTGGCTTAACTCGGGTGTGAGCCAGGCGATGTAGGATTCACGAAGAGGTAGCACACGCAGAGTTACCCAGGTTCGGCCCCTCTGTATGAGGTAAAGACCTACTCCTGCTTGTATGTATTGGATCTGAATGGGGTGTACAATGGTGTGCGCAACAGAGCTTGCGGGTGCTCCAAAGGCTATGGAATGAGATGAGTCTACCTCTAGGGTTGCACCTTGCCGGATTTATATAGGGAGCCGGCTAGGGTCTACAGGGAAATGACGGGTGCCGCTGGCGGCGCTAGCTATCCTACCTACAAGTGCGGCTGCTTGAGGCGCACTCTTCGGGATACGCAGATCGTAAACCGATTCGGAGATATCCGCTGCCGCCTTCCCGAGCCGACGTACCGGGATCCTCGGGGACCCGGTATCCTGGAAGATGCTCTCCGGGTGGGCTTTGGGCCACCCGGCCTTGTGAGCCGACTCGGGGTCCTAGGCCTACCCGGTTGGGCATCCCCCCATCATTAGCCCCCGAGTTCGTCATGGACACGTCTCCGGCTTGGCCTTCGTCTTGCGAACTGCCGGGTCGTGTCGGTGAACGAACTCCTGAAACAAAGAGAGAACAAAGGCTCAGAGTGGTGGATTTTGGCGTGTCAACGTCCGGTCTGACTCAAGTTTTGTTTGATGCCGGCTCGTGCCCGTTGGGACGTTGGCCATACCGACTCGCCTCCGTGCAAGTTATCTCCTCGTATTCTCCGTCTGACATCACGGTATCTTTGACCGCTTGTCCTGTAGTGTTTGTCCGTCTGACGCCGAGTCGATTGATGGGACTTGACGGTGTATCGACTGCCTCCACCTCGGGATGGAGCAGTGGCAATGATGATGTTTTTAACCCGCACGCGCCTGATCCAACGGTTAGAAAAGTCGTGACAGGGCGACGTGGCCAAATCTGGGCCAAGTTTTCCGGCACGTTCCCGCAGAAACCGAGGCGTCGTGCGGGAACCGAGGCGTCGTGCGACGTGGCGATTAATGTGAGACATGGGTGGAGCCATTTACTGCGGTAACGGCTCCACTCACGGCGCCTATTTTTAAGAGGCGAGGGAGTGCGGCTGATGGGTACGCAATCCACTCCTCTCCCTTCTCGCGCTCGCCGCTTCTTCTGCTTAGAGTAGCTCACGCCTTAGCGCCGCGTCGCTTCGCCATTGCCGCCATCGGGCACTCCTGTTCCTCCCTTTCCCTCGCGACCAGGATGGTGGCGCCAAAGAGCCAGTGGGAGCGATCCTCGGTGACGGCGCACGCGCTTGATGGCCCTTCGCGTAGTTACCCCACAACGGCGCCAGAAAACGTCTTGACGGCCCTTCGTGTGATTACCTGCGTGAAAAGTAAATGGGTTAGGTTGAGACTCCAAGTGCAGAGTGTATGTAGTAGTGGAAGACAGTTTTCCCCACGAGGGGTGACTCGAGGGTTTAATATCGAACTCTCGGGGAACCAGTATTTCAGGTGTTATCTCCTTATCCTTCTCTTGAGAACCTGCAACAAAATAAATTGTTTTGTGCCCTCAACCTCACCAAGTGGTTGTCAAGCACAAGGTGTGAGAATGATAATAAAATAAATATGCAAACAGTAGTAAATATGCAATGATGGTAAAATAAATATGCAAGGATGATGGTAGTAATGATAAATGATATTTTTGGGTTTTTTATGATGAATGCAAGATGTAAAAGTGTTTTTGTATTTTCGGATTTAATAATGGCAGCAAACAAAAGTGGTGATAAAAGTGTTGGAAAGGTGTTTCTTATGATTAAAAATGGACCGGGGTTCATGGTTTCACAAATGCACTCTCTCTTGATAACGTGGTAGACAATGGAACACTAAAATTAACATGAAAGATGGCAAGACATGGTTTGACAAGTTATTAATAATATGGGCATCACGTCCTAACATAGAGATCTCAAGTATAAGTTGTTCTCTCTCTTATGCTCCACCAAGATGCGAACTAAATCATAACACCTTAGTAATTAAGATAAATCAGAGCATAGCAATAAGTTCAATGACATGAAGTTAAAATAAGAACATGCTAGATCTAGTCATGGAGGTAGTGGCCAAGGTCACATCCACTCTCCGGTAGCATGGTATTTTTGTTTATCCCTAGTGAGGCAACAAAGTAAGGTAGAAAACCCAAGTGGATCGCAGAACTTTCTCTCACGTTCACTGCACTAGCCACCCCCCGTTACTCCAACTAATGCACACGTTCCCCCTCACATGCTCTCATAAACATGCTTGATCATGACAAGTAAATAAGAACGGGGTACATAATATGCATCTACTTTCATAACTGAAACAAAACCATTGCAATCTCAAACATGTATTAACTCATAATAAAGATCCACCACAAAGGAATTACATAGATGACCGTAATCATGTTCAGCAGCTCATACGGTACTAATTAGTGAAGCTCATAGAGAGGAGAGATACATAAGTTACTTCCACAAACCCATAGTCCAGGGTGGACTACTCCCTCTTCATCATGGTGTCGGTGGAGATGTTGTTGGAGGGGAAGGAGACCACACCGGCAGCGCCCCGCCGGAGTTTTCCCCCTCCAATCTTCAGCTCCAGGTCTCTGTTTCGTGGTTTCTGTGTTTCGGCGGCGCTCTCTTTCGCGAAAGCCCTGGGGGGTCTATATATAGTCGTTTTTAGGTCAAGACGAAGCTTCGGGAAGAAAGATCGACGGCAGCGGAGGCCCGAGGGCCAGGATGGGGGCCCACGCGGTCAGGGAATCTGGCCGCGTGGGCCCACCCCTTTTGGCCTTCTGGTCTCCGTTTCTTCGATTCCTTTGCGCCTACGTTTCGTTCCTTCCAAAAAAGTGATCCCCGTAAAGTTTCAGGTCATTTGGACGTCGTTTGGGTCCCTGAAACATCAAAATATAGAAAAAGGGGTTTTCTGACAGCGCAGGGTTAATTCCAGAAAAATGGGGAAGTTGTTAATTATCCCCAAAACTCAATATAAATCATGAATATAACCCTTATATGATGCAAATAACATGGAATAAAATGTAAAGTTCATGTATGCATTTTACATGCATCAACATCCCCAAGCTTAACCCATGCTCGTCCCGAGTATGAAGGTGATAAAACTAACATGGACTTTGCATTTTAATACTATCAATGGATATCAAAGGTGATTACTATTGCTACATAGAGTCAAATGATTCATTCTTCAAAGGAATAACAATATGCAAGATAAATTATGAAGTGATATCAAATACTCAATGTAAAGATGTTCAATGATAAATTCACAAAGTGTAATATAGAAGAAAGTACTATGGACCAAATGTATGCATAATGAAAAGTAAAAACATCCTATGGTGGTCATAGAGTACTTCTTATGAAAACTGAATATAAAAGGTGGACACTTTGGATAGATAAATAAGTAGAGGTAAAGCATGAATAAGTTTCATCTAACTTCCAAACACTTCTACTTAAGTTAATGCTTGCAATGTGGTAGTCATTGGTGTGGAGCTCTCATTACCCCTATCATAGCATCTTGAATGATTAATGTTTAAAGTGAAAGCAAATATGAGTGGTGTGCTTGACAATGTATTGGTTGAATGTCTCATGTCCCTTGAATACAAGTACCTACACCATGTGTTACTCACTTTGGTCCACAAAGTAAATTCAAATAAAGGTCATTGCAAGTAATAATAGTATCATCAAGAACTGCACTGGGGTACCTCTTGCCCCTTGACATGAACAAGCCCATGTCAAAACAACAAGACAAACAGACAATGAACAATCTCAGCACTCTTTTATTTACTATGGGTATAGCTTTTTATTATGAGGTGCATCACTGAATGAACATTATGGTTATGCTGTAAATTTCCACCATGAATGATGCATGGCTTAGATTAGCGGCCCAGGCATTTCTCTAACCATTTATACAAACTCTTTGAACTTACTAAGTATCCACATTCATTTCACCCATGATAGGCATCCATAAACAAAAGTACATGACATCAACTAAATATAAATAAGTGCAATGTTGAAAGCTTGCCATGTGACAGCACATATGGGCTAACTCCCAACCAAAACAATTGTCAAGCCCACAACTTCATAATTTTAATCACAATGGTTCATGCTTATTAAATGCAATAAAAGTAAATTGTGCATCAAGTTCGTGAGAGCTTTTAACCAATTTTTCCCATGACAATCAATAACATAAGCATTTAAATTCAGAAATGTAGATAACACAATATAACATGATAAACATACTTGGAATAGCATAAAGCTAATAGGTAGATATGGTGGACTCACTGGAAAAACTTTGGTTGAAGGTGTTGGGAAACAAGCTTTTTACTTGTTGTAATTTTTGGGCTAGCAATAGGGAGAAAGTTGACCATCTAAATGCATGCATAAGTGTCCATAGAACTAATCAATCCATGTTAAACCAAGTAAAGTTAAAATTCAACATCTAAACATGGTAAAAGATAGCTCTTGACAACACACTTGCAAATTAACATTCATTCAAAGCACATGAATTATGCAACTATATGTATCTTTTAAAATCAACTCAAACATCCCTATCCCAATATATTTAATAGCATCCAACATAATTCAACCCAAACTTCCAGTAGCTCTCTCATATATAAATGATAGTGGTGGTCTTATTAACAAACCGAAATAACAAAAGCAAAAAAAACAGACGCTCCAAGTTTATACGATAAAGTGCTTTGATCGAAAAACAGAAGTTAGACGTGTGCAAACCGAGAGTGTGTTGGTCTAGTGGGGTTGTCTTGACATCCCCAAGCTTATGGTCTTCACCATCCTTGGATAGCTCTTGGTGCAGCTCCTCTAATCCCTGTGAAAAAACTTCAAAACACCGTTTCTCCCATTTCTTTTCTGTGGGGTGATATTAGTAGTGATAAACAAATAGGTTCCTTGCTGCATAAAATCCTTAGGCAAAAATTCATATGAATGTCCAGAGAGTATATAATGTTGTATGCCTACTCATAAACTCAATTGAATCAAAAAGATTCAAGCAAAAAGCTCAAAGAATGCATCAAACAATATCAAGACAGAATCTGTCCAGAAAAACAGCAGCAGCAAAACGCATTTTTCTACCCTACTTAAACTCGTCAGAAAAATCTGCAAAAAATCACGTATACAGAGGATGAAAAGTTGAAGCTACAGTTCAAATTACAGCTCAATCGGAGTTACAGATAAAAAATGAAAAATCAAACCGTGCACAGACTTCGTGCAGGCAGAAAACTCTCCGAAAATGAATAGCAACTTTTCAAACCCAAAATAGGTAAAACTTGGTTCTTTATTAAAAATCCCAGAAACAAAACTAACAAACTACTCTCTTGTTACAGCAAGAGGACTCAAAGAAAATCTCAAACAAAAACAACCGGGTTGCCTCCCGTAAAGCGCTTTCTTTATAGCCATATAGCTAGGCTTACTTACTTGATAATCAAAGGGGACGTAGCTCATGAGGGAGCTTGAACCTTGGTGTGTCCCTCTTCCTTGGGAAGTGTTCCATGCTCTTCTTGTGTGGAAACTGAAACTTCACATTCCCTTCCTTTGAATCAATAATGGCACCTGTAGTACGAAGAAAAGGTCTTCCCAAAATAATAGGACTAGAGGTTTTATTCCCCATGTCCATGATTAGAAAATCAACAGGCACAAAAGTCATGTGTAACTCTACCATAACATCACTTACTTTTCCTAGAGCATGTCTAATGGAATCATCAGCAAGTGCAAGTTCAATAGAGCATTTCTCAATATTTTTAAGTTCAAGGACTTCATATAGTTCTTTAGATAATATAGAGACACTAGATCCTAGATCTAAAATGGCATGGTGTGTCTCTTTTCCAATGGTTACTAGTACCTTAGGGATCCAGATATCCCCAAGCTTAGGTGGTATCATAGCTTCTTGATTGTACCTAGCAATCTTTTCTTTTAAGACATGATTAGCAATATAGGAACCAAAACCAGCCTGGTTAATATTAACAGAAGGATCACTTGCAAATTTTTGTAAGATAGAAATTAATTCATGCAAGCTACACTTCTCTAAATCAACAAATGGTTCCTTAACTTCACTAAGCATTTTAACTTCCTCAACTTTTTTCTCTAACATAACTAATATAAGAGATTCATCATTTTTAGTTTCATTAACTTCTTCCTTTAAACCAACAAGTTGAGACATAAATGGCAACAAATATTCAGGATATTCAAGCAGTTCATTAAGAGTTCCCTCCAAAGTAGAAGGGATACTTTCAGCAATATTAATAGAATTCATCCCAACCGTGGGTGGTGCTTGTGGTTTCCCTGCAGACATACTCAATAAAGTGGCTTGATTATCAGCTAGTTTTGACAAGGCTTTGTCTAGTCCTGCAGCTTGGAGTTGTAAACCTCTAATATCAGAACTAATAGAAGCAACAGATTTATTCAACTCTTGTATCATGGTATTATGACTAGCAACTTGTTCAATAAGAATTTTATTTGCTTCGAAATTATCATTGCTTGATGACATAGGCTTCCATTTATCATTAGCATTAGGATATGGCACTAAAGGACGGTTGTTAGGAACATATGGGGGTTTATTATAAGAGTTATAATTGTTGTTACCATACCCATTATTACCATAGTTCCTAATGAAGTTGACATCAACATTTTCAGGATTATTACCAACTAGTTCTTGCAAAGGCATATTTTCAAAATTTTGTTTATTAATAAAAGCAAGAATGGTGTCCATTTTAGATGACAAATCATTTGTTTCTTCTATAGAGTTCACTTTCTTAGATGAACTAGGTGCTCTATCAGTATGCCATTGACTATAATTTTGCAAGATACTTTCCAAAATGTTCTTAGCTTCTAAAAGTTTTTCCCATGAAAGCACCTCCAGCAGCTGAATCAAGTATATTTCTAGACATGTAATTTAGACCATTGTAAAAAGAGTGTAAAATGGTCCATTCATTAACCCCATGTGATGGACAAGTTCTAAGCATGAGTTTAATCCTATCCCAAGCCATGGCAACATGTTCATTTTCATTTTGCCTAAAAGAGAGGATATTGTTTCTATTTTGCAGTATTTTAACAGGGGGATAATATTTCTTAATGAAAGCTTCTTTTAAATCATCCCAAGAATTAATACTACCAGTAGGTAATGAATGTAGCCACTCTTTAGCTTTTCCTCTAAGTGAGAAAGGAAATAACTTCAGTTTTAAGACATTACTTTCAACATTTTTAAACTTTTGCATGTCACAGATTTCAATAAAATCATGAAGATGCATAGAGGCATCCTCAACAGCACTACCACCAAATTGTTCCCTAGTTATCAAGTTTAACAAACTAGGACTAACTTCATAGCTCTCAGCAGTAATCTCAGGTGTGGTGATAGGCTTAGCAATAAATTGATCATTAGGAGTGTTTGTGTAGTCACACAATTTAGTTCTATCTCCCATTTTAACAAGTTTTTATGTGTTTTTAATTTTTTATGCAAAACTGAAAGTAAAATGACACTAATGCAACTCGAAATAACAAATGCAACACAAAATGCAAAACTGAATAAAATATGCAAACCGAAATATAAAGATGATATGCAAGACAAGAACAAAACAAAATAAAATGATTGTAGGTAAAGATGGATAAGATGATGCTCACGTAGGTGCAACTCCCCAAGCTTAGGTTGTTACACAAGTTGGTGATGAAGTTGACTTGATGTGAGTGATCCTTGGATAAACCTTTCAGCTATGGTTCCCCGGCAACGGCGCCAGAAAACGTCTTGATGGCCCTTCACGTAGTTACCCCACAACGGCGCCAGAAAACGTCTTGAGCCCTTCGTGTGGTTACCTGCGTGAAAAGTAAATGGGTTAGGTTGAGACTCCAAGTGCAGAGTGTATGTAGTAGTGGAAGACAGTTTTCCCCACGAGGGGTGACTCGAGGGTTTAATATCGAACTCTCGGGGAACCAGTATTTCAGGTGTTATCTCCTTATCCTTCTCTTGAGAACCTGCAACAAAATAAATTGTTTTGTGCCCTCAACCTCACCAAGTGGTTGTCAAGCACAAGGTGTGAGAATGATAATAAAATAAATATGCAAACAGTAGTAAATATGCAATGATGGTAAAATAAATATGCAAGGATGATGGTAGTAATGATAAATGATATTTTTGGTTTTTTTATGATGAATGCAAGATGTAAAAGTGTTTTTGTATTTTCGGATTTAATAATGGCAGCAAACAAAAGTGGTGATAAAAGTGTTGGAAAGGTGTTTCTTATGATTAAAAATGGACCGGGGTTCATGGTTTCACAAATGCACTCTCTCTTGATAACGTGGTAGACAATGGAACACTAAAATTAACATGAAAGATGGCAAGACATGGTTTGACAAGTTATTAATAATATGGGCATCACGTCCTAACATAGAGATCTCAAGTATAAGTTGTTCTCTCTCTTATGCTCCACCAAGATGCGAACTAAATCATAACACCTTAGTAATTAAGATAAATCAGAGCATAGCAATAAGTTCAATGACATGAAGTTAAAATAAGAACATGCTAGATCTAGTCATGGAGGTAGTGGCCAAGGTCACATCCACTCTCCGGTAGCATGGTATTTTTGTTTATCCCTAGTGAGGCAACAAAGTAAGGTAGAAAACCCAAGTGGATCGCAGAAATTTCTCTCACGTTCACTGCACTAGCCACCCCCGTTACTCCAACTAATGCACACGTTCCCCCTCACATGCTCTCATAAACATGCTTGATCATGACAAGTAAATAAGAACGGGGTACATAATATGCATCTACTTTCATAACTGAAACAAAACCATTGCAATCTCAAACATGTATTAACTCATAATAAAGATCCACCACAAAGGAATTACATAGATGACCGTAATCATGTTCAGCAGCTCATACGGTACTAATTAGTGAAGCTCATAGAGAGGAGAGATACATAAGTTACTTCCACAAACCCATAGTCCAGGGTGGACTACTCCCTCTTCATCATGGTGTCGGTGGAGATGTTGTTGGAGGGGAAGGAGACCACACCGGCAGCGCCCCGCCGGAGTTTTCCCCCTCCAATCTTCAGCTCCAGGTCTCTGTTTCGTGGTTTCTGTTTCGGCGGCGCTCTCTTTCGCGAAAGCCCTGGGGGGGTCTATATATAGTCGTTTTTAGGTCAAGACGAAGCTTCGGGAAGAAAGATCGACGACAGCGGAGGCCCGAGGGCCAGGATGGGGGCCCCACGCGGTCAGGGAATCTGGCCACGTGGGCCCACCCCTTTTGCCTTCTGGTCTCCGTTTCTTCGATTCCTTTGCGCCTACGTTTCGTTCCTTCCAAAAAAGTGATCCCCGTAAAGTTTCAGGTCATTTGGACGTCGTTTGGGTCCCTGAAACATCAAAATATAGAAAAAGGGGTTTTCTGACAGCGCAGGGTTAATTCCAGAAAAATGGGGAAGTTGTTAATTATCCCCAAAACTCAATATAAATCATGAATATAACCCTTATATGATGCAAATAACATGGAATAACATGTAATAAAATGTAAAGTTCATGTATGCATTTTACATGCATCAGCGCTAGAGCAGGCCGCCAGCGAGGGCTTGTTGCCGCCGGCGTCGGAGGGTCGGTGGCGCATCGCCACCGCGGATCCGCGTCCGCGGCCGTCGCCGGGCGATTTCGTCGTCTTCCTCGCGTTCCTCGAGCGCGGGCTTGGATTCCCCACGTCGGAGTTCTTCCGACGTTTCCTCGACTTCTACGGGTTGCAGGTACATGACCTGACGCCCAACTCCATTCTCCAACTCGCCTGTTTCGTGGCCCTGTGCGAGGGCTACTTCGGGTGCGCCGCCTTCTTCCCGCTATGGCTGTGGATCTTCCACGACAAGCTGGGGAAGGGCGGCGACATGCCGCCTTGTGGCGGCCTCAACTTCCAAGTCCACGGCGACGTGGATTACTTGGATCTTCGCCTTCTCCCCAAGGTGTACTGGAGGAAGACCGGCTTCTACATGCGGGAGCCGGCTCCCGACGGCGAGATCAGGGTTCCCCCATTTCTCCCTCGCCGAGCCGTCCCCGTAATCTTCAGGAGCTGCCGCAGGACGCCGACTTGCCCACGGTGCACCGACAGATGGCGCGGCTCCAGGAGCTGAAGTCCGAGGGGCTGACGGATCTGAACCTTATCGCCTCCTGGGTGAAAAAGAAGATCGCGCCCCTGCAGCGTCGCCCCTCGCTGATGTGCGAGTACATGGGGCTGAAGGACCCGCAGCGCCATGACCCGTCGTGATTCCAGACGGTGGAGCAGTTCACGCACCGGATGAAGCGGATTGCCGTCCACCTGGCGCCTGAGTTTGACGTGGGCGGCTTGGAGGCCTTCAACGCCAAGCATCCGGCTCCAGAGGTGAGTCCTTTTAATTGACGATTCGGATTGCTTTCCTTTTCTTGGTCTTTTTATACCGATTCTCCTACTTGCTGAGTTTAGGAGTTCCGGTCGCTCGTTGGGATGTCTCCGATCCGTGGTGACGCTCCCGCGGTGCTTGCCGGCCCTAACGATGTTGTCAAGCGTGACTCCGACGACGAGGCCGACAACACCAACATGGCCTCCCTCTCCTCCCGCCA
The DNA here is from genome assembly GCA_947311845.1 of Poa pratensis. NCBI lineage: Eukaryota > Viridiplantae > Streptophyta > Magnoliopsida > Poales > Poaceae > Poa > Poa pratensis. The sequence goes on along the minus strand of CAMZMU010000055.1, from coordinate 55,805,606 downwards.
GCCGATCCCCATCTTGTCCGAGGGCGAGGAAGGAGAAGAAGGAAGAGAAGAACGCGCCGGGTCCAAGAACCCGGTGCTTGACGATGATGATGAAGACGATCAGCCGCTGCGCATCCAGCGGAGGCACAGGCCCGCGTCTGAGGATGCCGGGCCCCAGTCCAAGCGCTCGAGGTCGGTGAGTGTGAGGACCCCTCAGATTTACCAGTCTGAGGTGCCCAAGTTATGTAAACAGATCACGATCCCAATGATCAGTTCATCGCGATCACATAACCAACATGGTATACAGAGTTACATCATCCAACTCGATTAGTACAAGACTTACATAAATGGTGGTCACACGACCAAGCCTGCAACCATCGTCACGTAGGACGGAATTAACTACGATATAGCGGAAGCTTTAGGCTAGCGCCGGCCCTCGTCACAACCGGACGCATTCCCACAGAGCAGTTGACCGGTGACACTCAGTTGGCTTGGTCGTCGCGTACTCCTCATCTTCGGCGTAGGTCTTCTCGTTGAAAATCTAGACATTGGAATATCCAGGGACACAGCCATGAGTACAATTACGTACTCGCAAGACCACCACCAGGCTTAAGTTTTCATGGTAATGCAATAAGAGTGTTTTTGAAAACTGGGATAGCTGATATATATGACTATAGTGCTTAATTTTGGCAAACGATGCTTTTAGACATAGAGAATACAACATCCCTATGTCATTGTTGAACAAATCATTTGGATATATAATTCTACTTCTTTTAGAAGTGGCAGAAAAACCATTTTCACGTTTGAAATCACTTTTATAAAGCTTTCTTCAAAACACTAGGATAGAGATGCCCCTTTTTCCTTTCCGGGTTCCGACTGGTTGACTCCCCGAGACCAACCATCTTCTCCCAAAATCCGTACCTCCCAGGTACCTTTTTGATGCCTCCTTGCTTTCACCGAGAAACCACTTTTCTTTTGAAAACATAAAAATTGCCCGTACGCCTAGATCGGGGACCTTTCCAACCGTCCATGACCGCGGACACGGCTATTCGAATAGTTTTACACTCTGCAGAGGTGGTGCACTTTCACCACACCAAACAGTCATTCCGCCGTGATCAGCCACGGTCCTCATACGACAGTATGCGGGGTTTCAGATAACATGATCAAAGCTTTCCACTAATCCACCCTAGTACAGAGGACTCCCGATAGGTTTATTCCCCCCGGCACCGTGTGCTCCACTAGACCCCTGGTCTCTCTCGGGACGCCACACTGCCACAGCAGGGGACCCAACGTAATCGTCCGGCTGCGGGTCACTCCGCTTGTGTATTATCTCATACAGATGACAACCCGGCTTCGAGGGCCCCGCCCTTATAGAGTATGAGATCCTCCGCACTAAAATGGACAAGCTTCCGGCAAAGCCCTACCCATATCAGGTAATGTGGTTGCACGGGTTAATTGTTCAGGCGGCCGCTAGGGCAGTACTTTGTTTTCAAAAACATCTCCACCTCCGACTGCTCCCAGCAGCTCGGGTTTTCGTAATCATCTCTGATTGCTCCCAGCAACTCGGGTTTTTGTAAACATCTCCGATTGCTCCCAGCAACTCGGGTTTTGTAAAACATTTTCTCGCCGATTGCTCCTAGCAACTCGGGTTTTCCTTTAAAAACATTTCATCAAATCCAGGTTCCCATCCTATAGTTTTGAGATAAGAGTATAAGGATATGCTAATAGAAAGTATAATTTTCTTGATAGCGCCTTCAGTAGAAGGCTTCTCAAGTAAAGACTTATTCTTATAAAACCTATTATATACTAGTAGATATCTTTTGGCCAAACAATATTTTGTAAAATAGTTTTTGGGTGGCAAGATGCACAAAGGAAATAAAACATGCATTATTTTATTTTGAAAACAAAACATGCTTGTAAAAATAATAGGATTTCAGTAGAGTGGTGTGGTGGCTTGCCTAGCTCAGCAATATGTCCTTGGTCTTTATCTTGAGGTTCTTCGGGTTCACTCCTCACTTCCAGTTCCTTCCCGATCGTATCTAACGTCGCAAACAGGAAAAAGGGCAATACTCAAAACACCAGACAATACCACAAGGACATATCAAACAGCAAGCATTTGCACAAGACACTAAGCTAACTAACAAAAGCAAGCAATTCACTTAGTTAAACAACAGCAAGCAACAAGTCCATAAAGCTAAGACAAACATCCAACATGCCTAAGAAAGTATACACAACAACCCTAAAGTTAAATAGGTAGCTTTAACTAAACCCTAAAGCAAAACTCCCCTAAGGGTGATTAGGTCACTTAACAAGGGCTGCTACCGTAGTTTAGGAAATACTTTAGACAAAAGTATCTCTTTAGTTTTTCAGGAAATACTTCAGACAAAAGTTAAGTTACTAATTATTTTCTATTATTAAATTATTTCACCAAGCTAAGATAGAGACATTAACAAACTAATCATGCTAGTAATTAAACTTAAAGACTACCAAGTTTAACTAACCAGGCAAACATATTAAATCACACAGACATGTTTGGCAACTACAAAACAATTTATTAATTAATTACAAATAGGGTTAAGGTGATAATTAGACAACCTTTTTGGATCACCTTCAATTTGTAAAACTAAGCATCACTAATAAACTTAAAACAACCAGTAGCTAAGAAGGACTTATTAGTAAGGTTTACTTTATTTCATTAATCAAGTAATTAAGCAAACAAGCATGATTAATTTATTTTACTTCCTTAGGCACTAATAGCATTTTACAATTAACTTCATTTTGTTTTTACTTAAGCACTAACAGTACTAACATATTAAGGACAACATTATGTAGTGATCTACAGTCCTTAACATATCACAAACAACAGAAGTAACAATTTCATAAATGACCAAATATTTATTTTATCATTTTTAATAGGCAGAAAACACCATTTTTAGAGTTTATTAAGTCCAGGGTGCTCTGTTCAGCCAAATTTTATGAAAATCTAGATTTAGGTTCTTTGTATGAATTAGAAACTAATGCAATTGGATTTAGTCCAAAATCTTATTCACAGAAAATTAATTAAATGATAGAAAACCCTACTGGTCCAAATTCAAACACATGACATTTCAAAACTAAGCATCACAAACACATGAGGTTAATTTCTACAGAAAGCTACAGTCACAAGCATTCCAGAACAATTAGATTTACAAATTTTGGATTCTTAAAACTCAAGATAATAAAGATTTAGTGAGAAAGTAACTTTTTACAAGATTACATCTAGCACATAAAGAAAAACATATTTTTGAAAACGGCCAGTGCCACATTGTTAAGAAAACACATAGGAGTGCTACAAAATTGAAATCACTCAATTTTCATGTCTAGATCTACCGGAAATGAATTAAAGCTACACTGCATAACTAACAGGAAAATAAACAGAACAAAGATTTTTCTGAAAAAAAACAACTAAAGGGCCGGATCCCTAGCTGGGCCAAGCCTCGCGAGCTGGGCCGGCCTGCTCCGGTGCACACATAAGTGAAGGGGTAAGCTACCCCAGGATCAAGATCTAAAGGCCAGGATTAGATCGCGCTGGATTGAAAGCAAGCCGTTGATCTGAAAATCAACAGTTACTGCTCATCTTCCTCCTAGGGACGCACGGGCTGAGCAAAACGCACCAGAAAAACCATAGCAGGAGTGGAGGGGTCGTGTGGCTCACCTAGGGCGCATGCATGCCCGCGCTGAGGCTCAGAAGCCGTAGAGGAGCGTGAGGGGAGGTCGGGGATGGCCTCAAAACACGCATGCACGGACGGCTGCCTCACCGGCGTTGAGCTCCGCTTCCTCGGGCCGTTGATGGCGGCGGCACTCCAGTGGACCTAAAAGGGCAATGAGGAGGGGGGAGTTAGCTAACGCCAGAGCGAGGCCGAAGGTACAAAAATGGCAGGGAACAAGAGAGAGAGGTGACTGCAAGAGTCGTTTTCCACCGATGGCCACCTAGAAGAAAAACTTGCTCTACGGCTAGCACAGAAGGAGAGCTCGAGATCTGGTCCAAGGGTTGAGTGAGGAGTGCTAGGGGAGTAGAATGAGGGTGGTGAGAGGTGAGGGGAGCGAGTGAGCGCCTTTGACACGGGGGATGGCCGGGGAGGGTGTCTCGGGCATTAAGGAAAAGAGGAATGGAGAAAGGCGCTGGGATAGGGTAAGGTGGGCGGTGGAGGGTGAAAAGAGCGAGTGTGGTCGGGATGGCTTGCTTCAGACAGAGGGAAACGGCCAAACCGTGCTGGTTGGCTGGGCGGCGGAAAGAAGAGAGGGGAGTGGACATTGGTGCGGTGGAGAGGCTGCCAGAGGGCCAGGGGGAGGGGGTGCAGCAGGTCTACTCTCTGGACAGTGAGAGAGTCAATGTAGAGAGAGGGGGGTGTGGCTAGGTTTCGGGTAGACTAGGTTTTTTTCTTATTTCTTTTCCTTTTCTGTTTTTCTTTTTCTCTAGGTCAACCAAGCCCAAATTCACTAAACACAATTTTTTTACATAACCAGAGAGGTGATTAGGCTAAAGGTTCAGAAATAAAAAGGTTTTCAAGTCGATAAGGCCAAGAAAAACAATTGGAAGGATTAGAAAAGGTGAAAGTTGACCAAATGGTCATTGTTTCGGGTAGTCCTCTAAACCTAGATGGTTAAGTGCCAAAACAAGGGTGCAAACACTAACCAAAGGCATGGGGTGAAAATATGTGTGGCATAGACCAACTTGGTCGTTTTGAATTTCAAAATTGGTGCAAGAGTTGATTAATATTAAACCGTAGATTTGCTATCTTTTAATAAACATGAAGATCCCTAAGTGATATTATTTTATATGTTTTTTTATTCATCAACCAAGCACAAGAATTAATTCACACAACCAAATCATACCACAAGCTAATGGTTCAAAATAAATAAGAAATTTCAGACAATATATTGAAAACCCAAAGTCAAGTGTTGCAAGATTATCTACTTTGGATAAAAGTTTTTGTTAGCCCAAAAATTCTATTCTAACACCACAATACTAAATTTAGGGAAAATGGGGTGTTACAGTGAGCTCAACGCCGCCGCCACCACCAGAGCGATCGGTGGCGACCGCCGTGCAGCGCACCATTGTTGCCGAGCGGCGACAGAAGGCCTTGCGGGACATCCCCGCGAGGGTTCATGCCGACTCACCCCCTGCGCCTCACTCCCGGGGGATCCGTACCTCGACTCTGTCGCCTGCGGGTGAAAGGTCAGCTGCTGAGCCACGCCCACAGTTTCGTTGGCGATTTTATCTTGAATTTGACCCGTGCGAGTGTCGTAGGGCTGAGGACGCGTCCCTCGGCGACATGGAGGATGCGCTGGAGAACAACTCCCAGCGGGCGGGAGCCGCTGTGCGCGCCGCGGAGCCCGTTGCGAGGGCGCCGACTCCTCCGCCTTTCACCGGCGGAGGCAATGAAGTGATTGTGCCCCCTCTGAACGAGGGGGCCACTATTGATGACTCCGTGCCGGCTGGCACGGACAACGCCGCGCTTGTGCCCGAGTCGGCACTGGTGATGACGGCGACTCGGGCCGCTGCAGCGGCTTCCTCCTTGGGTGGGCTGACTGGTCAGCCCCCGAGCTCCACCCCGGGCTCCTCTTCGTCCCGGCCGAGCTTCTGAGCCGCCATCCAGACGGCAATGGATGCGCACCAGGTACGTATAAATTTTTCTTTATACATGTTGCGTCCATAGTATGTATGTAGCCCCAAGGCCCGAGCCGCATTTGTAGAAAGCGGCTTGGGTCTTTATAGTTGTCTGGTTACGGGGTTTTGACTAGTGGCGTAGCCCCCGAGTTGCCGATGCTGTGGTAGAGGCAATTCGGGGCGCAGCCCCCGAGTTTCAGACTCGGCATGCTTGTCAGGGCGAGCCCCCGGGTTGCGGAATATCGATGTAGACGCAACTCTGGGCGTAGCCCCCGAGTTCCATACTCGGTGTAGAATTTTGGAGTGCAGGGCTAGCCCCCGGGTTAGCGCTGATGTCGCTGTAACCCGGAGCGTGGTCCCCGTATATTTTTCTGTGTTTGACTTTCGCCATCTTTTTTGTTGCAGGAGCTTGCGTGGCTCCTGGAAGCCGAGCAAAACGAGACCCGCCGCCTTCAGGAGGAGCTGGCGAAGGCGCGCAAGGGCTATATCTCCCTCGCTGAGCACCAGCAGCTGCTAGACTCCTACGTGCGGCTAAGCAAGCAGAAGGAGGAGGCGGACGCAACCCTCACCCAAGCCACAAAAGGCTATGGTGAGGATCTCGAGAAGCTCGAGCGCAAGTCCGCCGCGGCCGAGCGCGAGATGAAGGAGCTGGCCGAGCAGCTCGAGAAGCTCGCTGTTGGCATCTGGGTGAGTTTTGTCACGATTTTCCCCCTTTGCAATGTATTTCGTTGCCGTTCTTGGCCATTCTTTGCTCATTTTCTTCCTTTTTATTGTTGACGGGTAGGCGAGGAGACGGCTGGCTCGACGTCGGCGGAGCATATTCGCCGCATCGGCGTCTTTGCTCGCGACGTGCACGACAAGGCCAGCACCATCATCCAGGCACTGTCTCCCAAGGAGGGGTGTCCCACGCCCGTCTGCCGGGTCCTGCGGGTGCTTGAGCTGATGCCCCAGGTGATCACCTAGGTGCGGGAGTCATCCGCCCGGAGCGGAGCGTGCGTGGCGCTCGGGCTCGTGCGCGGGTACATGCAGACGAATGTCGACAAGATCACGACCAGCATCCCGACTCGACCTGATGGTCGAGAAGTCGATATGGCACCGGTCTTCGAGTTCTGCACCCCGTACGCCTGCCGAGCCGCCAAGATGGTTGACCACACCGAGTTCGTCTTCGATGCGGTGCCCCCAACAGCGAGCTCGGTGAAGTGGCGGAGGAGGAGCCGGCAACGGAGTTCCTGTTCTCCAGGGCTTCGATTATGGCGCCGGCGGCTGCGGAGAACGAGGCGTCGACTTCTTCCGCTCGGGCAGCTCCGTCTTCCTGAACGTCATGCCCCTGCTTTCATGAGAGGGGTTATTTTAAAGTAGTTAGGTTTGATCACCTGCGGGCGAAAAAATATATATGTAATGAACAAGTATGCAAAGTGCCGGGTTGCGTTTCAGCGTGCGCCTCTGCGGCTTATGGATTTATTTATGGCACTTGATGTTTGTTTGTTGTGCGCTTATCGTCACTTTGTTTGTTTTTCGCTTTTTGTGAGCTTAGTCGATCATGCGACCTCACCAAGTGTGCCTCGCGTGATTTTTGTTCGTGACGTGCACGGTACCCATGGTGACAAAGTCCGAGTGCGGCTTCATTGTCAAATTAGGTTTGAACCGGCTGCACTACTTTTCACTTTGTGCGAGTGGCTGACGACTTGGGAGAAAACAACAATTACTTAAGTGATTTTGCTGCATGGGCAGGAGTCCAGTGGTGACTCGCGCATCATGGCGTCTGGCTCTCTTTGACGACCCATCAATCATATAACGTGTGAGTAGGAAAAATAAAGGCTCGAAAGCATGATTGAGACGAAACGGTAGCCCCCGAGCGTGTCGCCTTCCTGGAAAGATTGACTCTTGACCTGGCGGCTGTGATAGCGGCGCAGGCCTTGCTGGTATATCGCCGTCCTGGAGAGTGCGAGTTCGCGAGCTTCTTCCAGGAGATCGACGCCCACTAAGCGGGCTTCCTCATTTTCCTCCTCGTTGTAGAGGGCGACCCGTGGCGAGTCGTGCTCGAGGTCGGTAGGCATGACGGCTTCCGCTCCGTACACCATGAAGAATGGCGTATAGCCGGTGGAGCGGTTTGGAGTCATTCTGATGCCCCAGAGTACGGCTGGGAGCTCGTCCAGCCAGCAAACCGGTGCTCGCTCCAGTGGTACTTGAAGTCGCGGCTTGATCCCGGCTAGCACTGTCTGGTTCATTCTTTCCGCCTGCCCGTTTGATTGCGGGTGGGCGACCGATGCCAGGTTGAGACGGATGCCCTTTTGTTGACAGAAGGCCTTCATCTCTCTCTCGGCGAAGTTTGTTCCATTGTCGGTGATGATTCTGTGCGGGTAGCCAAACCAAAAGATGAGCTTCTGGAGGAACTTGGTTGCAGTCTTGCCGTCGAGTTTCTTGATGGGTTCGACGTCGACCCACTTGGTGAACTTGTCTACTGCGACCAGCAGGTGTGTCATGCCGCCACGAGCTGTTTTGAACTAGCCCACCATGTCCATCCCCCAGACGGCAAATGGCCATGTCAGCGGGATGGTTTTCAGAGCTGCGGCGGGTAGATGATCCTATCCGGCGTACTTCTGGCACCCGACGCAGCGACAGACGATGTCGACTGCATCCTGGTATGCAGAGAGCCAGAAGAAGCCGTGTCTGAATGCCTTGCCGACTAGGTTGCGGGCACCGACGTGGTGACCGCAATCGCCCGAGTGGATCTCGTGAAGGATGCGCCTTCCTTCTTCTGGCTCGACGCAGCGGAGGAAGACTCCCGATGTGCTGCGATTGTAGAGCTTGTTGTTGATGATGGTGTAAGCTGAGGCCCGACGCACGACTTGCCGGGCATGGACCTCATCGGCTGGCAGTTTCTTGGTGGTGAGGAACTCGATGTAGGGTTCCCTCCAATCGCTCATCTCCTGTGTTACCGCTACCAGAGCTGTGTCTGACGATGGCGGGTTGGCGGTGTCGATTTCTGCCGGTGGCCACACCGACGGGTTGTGCAAGTGGTCGAGGAAGACGCCGGGTGGGACTGGGTCCCGCTTATACCCGAAGCGAGAAAGCGCGTCAGCCGCCTCGTTCTTCCTCCGGTCAATGTGCTCCAGCTCCATGCTGCGAAGTGTCCGCCAACTTGATCGACGAGTCAGCGATAGGCCGCCATGTTGGGATCGTTTGCGTCCCATGTCCCCATCGTTTGCTGAACGACGAGGTTGGAGTCGCCGTAGCATTTGATGGGCTAACTCCCATCTCCTTGGCCACGCGTAGGCCATGTAGGAGGGCTTCGTACTCGGCGACGTTGTTGGTGCAGGTGAAGTGTATCTGCAGCACGTATCGCATCTTGTCTCCCTGGGGGAGGTGAGGACGACTCCGGCCCCCGAGCCCTCGTACATCTTGGACCCGTCGAAGAACAAGGTCCATCTACCGGCTTCATAGGTTGGAGGCGGCAACTGCATCTCGATCCAGTCGACCATGAAGTCGGGTAGTGCTTGCGACTTGATTGCAGTGCGAGCCGCGTAGCTGAGGCCAAAAGGCTGCAGCTCCGAGTCCCATTTGGCGACTCGCCCGGTTGCTTCCCTATTGCGAATGATTTCAGCTAAGGGAGACGAGCTGACCACCGTCATCGGGTGGCCCATGAAATAGTGTCGCAACTTTCTTGAAGCAAAGAAAACACCGTATACAAGTTTTTGGTAATGTGGGTAACGTTGCTTTGAATCCGTCAGAACTTCACTGACGTAGTAGACTGGCCTCTGGACCAGTTGTTCGTGGCCTTCCTCCTTGCGCTCGACGACGACCGCCGCGCTGACGACTCGATTTGTCGCAGCGATGTAGAGGAGCATCGGCTCCTTCTCCAGTGGAGATGCAAGGATGGGCGCCTCGGTCGGCGTCTTCTTGAGAGCGACCAAGGCGGCGTCTGCCTCGTCGTTCCAAGTGAACGTGTCCGACTTCTTGAGGAGCCGGTACAGAGGCATGGCCTTCTCGCCGAGTCGTGAGATGAAACGGCTGAGGGCAGCGACACAGCCTGTGAGCCGCTGCACGTCCCGGAGGTTCTCTGGCTTCTTCAGAGCTTCGATCTCCTTGATCTTCTCTGGGTTGGCTTCGATGCCTCGCTCAGAGATGATGAAGCCCAGGAGCTTGCCCGCGGGTACGCCAAAGATGCATTTTTCCTAGTTGAGCTTTATCCTGTACTTGCGGAGATTGTTGAATGTCTCCGTTAAGTCGGTAATCAGGTCCGTCTTCAGCTTGGACTTGACAACGATGTCATCCATGTAGGCGTGGATGTTGCGGCCAATCTGCTCGTGTAAGCAGTTTTGGATGCAACGCTGGTAAGTCGCTCCGGCTTTCTTCAAGCCGAAGGGTATGGAGACGTAACAAAACGCACCGTAGGGCGTGATGAAAGACGTCTTCTCCTGGTCTTCGGGCACCATCTTGATCTGGTGGTACCTGGAGTAGGCGTCGAGGAAGCATAGCGCCTCGCAGCCTACCGTCGAGTCGATTAGCTGATCGATACGAGGCAATGCGAATGGATCTTTGGGGCAGGCCTTGTTCAAGCCTGTGTAGTCGATGCACATCCGCCATGTTCCGTTCTTCTTCAGAACGAGCACCGGGTTGGCAAGCCATTCCGGGTGCATGACCTCGGCGATGAACCCGGCAGTTAGGAGCCGGGCTATCTCTTCGCCGATAGCCTTGTGTCGCTCACCGGTGAAGCGACGCAAGAATTGCTTCACCGGCTTCAGTTTGGGGTCAACGTTGAGCTTGTGCTCTGCGAGCTCCCTTGGGACGCCTGGCATGTTAGATGGCTTCCATGCGAAGATGTCCCGATTCTCACGGAGGAAGTCGCAGAGCGCGCTTTCCTATGCGCTGCCATGTGCGAGCCGATCACCGCCGTCTTGGAGGAGTCGCCCTCGACCAGCGGATGCACTTGGTATCCTGTGCCGACTGGAACTTGTCGCGTGCTTCCAGTGTCGGCTTCTTGATGATGGTCATGTCGTTGGAGTCGACTTGCAGCTTGAGCTGTTCCAGCTGCTCCGCGGCGATGACGGACTCGGCGAAGATGGCGTTGCCCTTCTCGCACTCGATAGCGCGGTCGACGTCGCCGTGCACGGTGATGGTCGCCCAAGGACCGCGTGGTATGAACTACGGAAGTTCACCACCTCGAACCAAATCTTCTCGAGCCGGAAGTTCTTGGCGTGCCGAAGACGACGTCGAGTGCAATCTTGCCTAACGGGTAGGCCTTCTTTCCCGGCACGATGCCGTGGAAGGTGGTGATGGTTGGAACCATCTGTTCGTCGCGCAATCCCATGCGCTGGAACGTCTCGTAGTAGAGGATGTTGATGTTGGATCCTCCGTCCATCAGAGTTTTGGTCAAGATGTAGCCCTTGACCTGAGGTGCGACGACCAGAGCGAATTTACCCGGGTAATCGACGCGGGGCGGGTGGTCCTGACAGCTCCAAGTGATCGGCTGCTCGGACCAGTCGAGCCACTGGGGCACGTCTGGCAGAGTCGCGTGGATGGCGCGCTTGATCACCTTCTGTTCCCGCTTGGTGTCGAGACCGACGAAGGTGTGGCCCATGAAGCCGGCAGTTGGGGGCATGCCCTGCTACTGCTCACCATCGTCATCCCCGTCGGGTGCCCTCTTCTTGGCACCAGTCTTGGCCTTGACGATTTCTGCAGTCCAGCTGCACTCGTCAGTCGTGTGGGCGGCTGGCTTGCCGGGTAGGCTGTGATACCTACACGGCATGGCCAAGATCTCCGTGGCGGTGAGCTTCTTCCGCGGGAAGTTGCCGCGTTGGCTTTTGAAGCCGCGACCTCCCGCAGTCGTGGCGGCTACGAACTCGGAGCCGCCATCACCTTTGCGCTTATGAGCACTGGAGTGATTGGCCTTGCCCTTGTTCTTGCCACCTCTCTTCTCGTCGTCCTCCTCGTCGGAGTCGTCCTTGGTGGCGTCTGACTCGGCGTACTTGTAGACGATGGCGAGCAGCTGTCCCATCGTCCTGTCGCCTTTGTGGGAACGCCTCAGCTTCTGTCGAAGCGACTTGAACGTGGTGTTGTCCTCGAGGTGAGAATGCACCGTGTCGACGCTGAGGTGTTCTGCCGAGTGGATGAGGTCGGCAACCCGGCGATACCACTTCCTAGTGGACTCGCCCTCCTTCTGGACGCAGCGCTTGAGATCTTCGAGCGTGGTCGGGCGCTTGCAGGTCCCTTCGAAGTTGGTGATGAAGAGCTTTTTCAACTCGCTCCAGGAATTGACGCTATTCCTGGGGAGGTTGTTAAGCCAGGTGCGAGCCATCCCCGCAAGCAGCGGCGGAGCTACGTGTTAGCTGTGGGGTCGGCCGACCCCACAGCTTTTGAGCAAAATAGTCTAAAAACACTATAGATTTACTGTACACTGTGAAGAATTTTTTTTAAAAATTAGCAATGACCCCACAGACTCATGAGGCTGGCTTCGCCGCTGCCCGCAAGGATGAGAGGGAAGTAGCGCGCGCAGCAGAGCGAGGTCGCGCTCTGGATGCTCATGGCGGCCAAGTAGTCCTGGACCCAGGTCTCCGGGTTCATGGTGGCGTTGTACTTGGGCGCCTCTCTCGTCCCCTTAAAGTTGCTAGGGAAACGCTCGCCACGAATGGCGGGTCCGAAGCACTTGGGGCCGACGTCATCGTCGTCGCTGTTGCGCGCCGTCTCGGCACGCTTGTCGTTGAGGTGGAGGTGCAGGTCCGGAGCGGAATGATTGGAGCGTGCCTGCGCCTGGTTGTTGTTGATGGTGTGCCGGGCGTCGTTGCGGGCGAGCCGAGGCGGGTTGCCTCCAGCTCCCGCGTTGCTCGACACCGCCGACTCCTCGTGCCGACTGCGCGGCTGCGGCGGAGCAGCGTCGTGCCTGGGGTGGTCTCTGTTCCCCTGGCTTGGGCGTTGCGCCGAAGCCGTCTTCTCGCTAGGTGGCGATTTGGAGTAGAGCTTGCCGCTGGATTGCGACATGTTCTCCTGCAGTTCTAACACCTTGTCAACCAGCTTGCACCCCTTGGACCAGTAGGGGTTGTCCTTGACGCGTATCCTCTTGAAGAGGAAGGCGGCAGCGGTCATGCAGTCGACCGTTGTGCCGAAGACGGCAAGGTCGGCGTTGTCGTCGTTCCGCGGCTGAGGTTGAGGTCGAGCCGGGTACGACTGGGGTCGTGGCGCCGGAGGCGGCATCGCTGGTCGAGGCTGAGGTGGCGGCTGATTCGAGCCGCCAGGCTGAGACCTGCGACACTCGTTGCGCTGCCTCTCCAAATCGGTCTCGCGTGCGAAAGCGTCGTCGAGCACGCGAGAGGGGATCTGGCGATGTGCGTCTGAGTTGAGCCGCGATTGGCGGCTCTTGTGTTGCCTGGTCACCGCAGACGGGGCGGTGGTCTGGGCATCCACCTCCAGCTCCTTTTGGCGGATCTTCTCCTGCTGGCGAGCCATGTCCAGGCGCAGCCGCTCGGGCTACGTGGCCTGGATGGCGGCGTTCGCCGGCGTGATCGGAGTAGCGAGCGGGTCAGGGATCCGACCCGCTTGTCCCCTGAGCGCATCAAGGGAGTCTTGAGCGCTCTGTTTGTTGCGAGCCTCCTGCTCGCGTAGCGCCTGTTCGCGCTGAGCTTGCTGACGCTCGCGCGTCTGCTTTTTTTGTGCCTGCTTCTGCAGGTCAGCCTCCATCGCTGCGGCAGATGCAGCAGCAGTGTTGGCGGCGGCTTTAGCCGCCTCACCCGTCATGCCGATGAAGGCGGGTGTGCCCGAGCCGTCCGAGGCCAGATCGGTCGAGCCCTCCGACTCGTAGTCGAGCACGGGTAAGATCGACCCGGTGTCGTCGTCGTCCGAGATCTGGACGGTCCCAGCGGGTGAAGCGGGTGCGGTGAGATCCGCATCCGTGGTGTTGATGACGACGTAGTCCGTCGCGTCGAGGGGTGTTGATGATGACGTAGTCCGTCGCGTCAAGGCGAGAGGAGGCGCTGTCATTGTCGTCGACGATGACGCCTCCGTCCACACCGCAGAAGCCGACGTAGGCGGTGACAGCCGTCCCGAATGGGATCACCATCGAGCGGGTGATGGGCCCGTAATTGGGCTTGCCCCAAGTGTGCGGGTCAGCGACGTAGCTGATCCCTCCGTGCTCGAAGTAGGTGCCGGTGACGATGTCGCCGTGGTTCGCCGTGGCCTGGCGGCTGAAGATGACGCCAGTGTCGGGTTCAGGACTCTTCGCAAAGTAAACTCCAGCGATCGCTGGCCCCACGGTGGGCGCCAACTGTCGTGGGTTAGTCACGGCAGATGCCATAGGGGTGGCTTAACTCGGGTGTGAGCCAGGCGATGTAGGATTCACGAAGAGGTAGCACACGCAGAGTTACCCAGGTTCGGCCCCTCTGTATGAGGTAAAGACCTACTCCTGCTTGTATATATTGGATCTGAATGTGGTGTACAATGGTGTGCGCAACAGAGCTTGCGGGTGCTCCGAAGGCTATGGAATGAGATGAGTCTACCTCTAGGGTTGCACCTTGCCGGCTTTATATAGGGAGCCGGCTAGGGTCTACAGTGAAATGACGGGTGCCGCTGGCGGCGCTAGCTATCCTGCCTAGAAGTGCGGCTGCTTGAGGCGCACTCTTCGGGATACGCAGATCGTAAACCGATTCGGAGATATCCGCTGCCGCCTTCCCGAGCCGACGTACCGGGATCCTCGGGGACCCGGTATCCTGGAAGATGCTCTCCGGGTGGGCTTTGGGCCACCTGGCCTTGTGAGCCGACTCGGAGTACTAGGCCTACCCGGTTGGGCATCCCCCATCATTAGCCCCCGAGTTCGTCATGGACTCGTCTCCGGCTTGGCTCTTTAGTTGTACAACTTGTATCTGTTTAGTTGTACAACTTTGTACACTATCATGTTTTGTACTTCCAATTATGTGTACTTTGTACAACTCTTTTTTTATAGTTGTACTCCCAGATCTGTGCAAGTTTGTACACCGGCTGTGTATTACGTGCTATTAATTAAGACATGTACATCCAGTAGCAGCTGGTCTGCAGCTTACAGCCCATGTACGCGGGATAGCGACAGAAAAAGGAACTCCTTGCTCTCGCACAGGCGCCTACGGCCGGCGAGCGGCGACCCAATCGATTCCCCGTCGCACTGCTGACGCTCCCCGGCCCGGCGACCTCTCCTCCGACCTGGGGGCCGGCGAGTCGCGAGCTAGCAGTCAGCAGCACCGGTCGATCCCTCCCTGTCTGACTCTTTCCTTGATTCTGGGTAAGTGGTAATTTAATTAGGATTTCACATCCTCCTAAATACCAAATTCCTAATTGGGGTTTTCTGGTTATTTGAACTACAGACTTTTCCAATTATCCTATTCAGTAGTTGATTGAACTTGGAGGAAGATATAAATCAGTGGTGCTGTAGCTTGGGAATCGGACTGAAGATGAGTAAAAGGGCAACCTTTAGTTGTACTTCAACAGACAAAGAACAGACTACAGAGTCAGTTGAGAAAGATCCTCCACCACCACCAGAACATTATTCAGTGTTGATCGGTATGATCAAGTAGTACATTTAGATACAGTTAGTTAATTAGTTCAATCATCGATTGTATAATATATATATGTATGCGGAGCGCATCATACATGCATTTTTGCGACCAATGTGGCCAATATCAATATAAATTTGTCTTAAGTCTAATTTGTTGTAGTGGCTTTTGTTTGTCTTCCGACCCCCCCACCAAATTTTTTTTCAAGCTCCGCCACTGATTACCCATCATGTATTTTGACAGTAGGCCTCTGGAATCCCGGCTTTTGCGATATGGAAGAGGGGCGATAAAAACTTTGGGGAGCGCTCTACCGTGACTAATGCCTTCTGCTCCAACACGGACGGGATGTCGATGATTACTTCCGCAAAGACGACTAATTTCCCGATGCCGACAACCTCTTCTGTTACATGGCTACCGACGACGACACTTGTGAATGGGTCTTCTTCCAACACTATGTATGTGATCTTATATCATGTATGTCCGAGATCATGATTCAAATATTATTGCATGATGACTAGTTTAATTTCTGTATTATCAGTCATGTTTTATCTACGCTTTTATGAACTAAATCATGCGCAAAATTGCTCATATCTCCAACTTGTTTATTGCCGTCGACTGGATTATACGATGGAGCTAGCAAATTACAAGTTCACGGGACTGATACGAGGATCGATCCGTAGTAGCATATCATCCACGGTGAGTAAAGATATTCGCAAAAGAAGAGCATTTGGGCAACGTAAGGGATTATCTAACCTTGGCAACTGAGCATTCGTAGCAAGTCATAAGGAGAAGATCGAGTCGTGAAAAACTGTATACCATATTTTGTTCTGTTTAAGAAAAAAAGAGGAAAGAAAGAAGAAGCCGCAATAGCTCTACAGATTTACACGCTACCGAGGAGACTCTCTTTTAAGCTTAGCTATCCTTTAGTTCACGGTGGCGGCTGGGCTCGGGGAGGGTCGTCACCCCTGGCGCTGCCGAGGCCGGACTTGGACTTCGGCGTGGCGCCGTCGCTTGACATGCGAGGGGAGGACCTCGGCGAGCCGAAGCTGAGCTGGCGCGCGTAGGCGACGACGGCCCTGGCCCACTTCCTGATCTGGCCCTTGAGCTTGCCGGCGTCGACGTCCTTGAGCGGCCCCGGCCCGATGCTGAGCTCCAGACCCGAGAAGCACCGGCCGTACCGCCGCTGATCAGCCGCCTTCTT
This sequence comes from Poa pratensis, assembly GCA_947311845.1. Lineage (NCBI taxonomy): Eukaryota > Viridiplantae > Streptophyta > Magnoliopsida > Poales > Poaceae > Poa > Poa pratensis. The sequence continues at coordinate 55,789,261 of CAMZMU010000055.1, read as the reverse complement.
CCCGCCGCTGCTCTCCTGCTGCTGCACGACGTCGGCGCCGTTCTGTCCTCTCTCTACTTCTTCCTCGACCTTTTCCGCGTCGCGCCGCGACGGCGACGACGACCTCTTGCCTACCGATATGGACGTTGCTGAATAATCGACCTGGCTGGGAGCGGAGCAAAACTGTGGTTTGGTGTTGTCTAGCTTGGCTTCTGATTCTGAGGTGTGTATATATGTATGTGGCAGCTAGCGCAGCATGCGTGGGGAGAAGTGCTACTAGCTAGGTCGTTACTCGGTGCTGTGACGTGCGAGGTTGCTTCTATCGGCTGATCCGCCTGTTTTATCTGTTTTTTACGTACGTTTACGCTGAATATTCCCGCATACTGTTCAAGCTGAGAAGGAAGGCAACAACGACTCTTCAACGAGTCGAACAAACTGATACCTAAATACATCACCGAATTCTAATAGGAGTAGAAAGGAAGGTCGCATGCACGAGCATGCTGATCAGCTTCAGTATTGGGGATTGGGGAAGAGGTAGACGGCACGAAATGATTAACCGGCGTCTCCAGAATGCCAGCTCAGATTGGGGCTTGATCTGGTCAGCCCTCCTACTTCGGAGAAAAGTCTATGCAGTCAGTGCATACGTTTTCTTCCGTTGGAGTCGTCATGTTTCATACAATACCCAAATTAGATGACTATAACAAAACTTGTTACATGATAATATGAGCTGGCACCTAAATTTACAGAACCTTGGAAAAGCTGCAAAATAATTATTTTCAGATCAATAGGGCAAGTACCCTGCTCTAATGTTTTCATAAAATGCAAGAGAATTGTTCTATTTTTTCAATAATGCAAGAACATCATTAGTCATGAGAGATGCAAGTCACACAACAATAAACTTAGGATCCGTTTGGCATCAAAGTATTTTTGAATTATTCAACCAATACCATGGTTTCTAAAGATATTACAGTATTAAATACTTTCAGGTGTTTGGATGATGTGAATATTGTGGTTTTCAAAACTGATTTTTTTGTCCCAAACTGCATTTTTTTGCTGTATTGAAAACTTTAGTCCCGACTTGTTTTTCTTTCTAAACCTAAGTATTATCCAAAACTGAACTATTCTTTTGGCTGGCGATTAAATGATCCGGCTTTTCAAATTCTCTGGTTTTAGGAAAATTATGCTGCCAAACTAGGCCTTATTAATTATGTAGCCCTAGGTCTTACAACGTCTAGTTTTTTTTAGCATCTCTTACAATGTCTAGTGCTCTAGAGGTCTTTGTGCATGTCATCGTGAAGCCCAACAAGCTGACTGGATCTCGACGCCAGAGCCACAGGGGGCCTCGGGAAACACCTTGGTCTACTGTTGTATTTGCCGGTGGCACAAACTAGGAATGACGAGCTTCCTTCGGTTCGTCGGACGCTCAATAAGGATGCAACACATACATATGACTATAAGAACTTTTAGGTTGCCCCATTATGCTGGACTTGATCCTCCAATGAAGTTACATGAAAGGTCGTGGCAAGGTTAATAAAACATATTTTATATAAGATTACTGAATACCATGAAATTCCATTAACTAGATTTATTCGGGCACTTCTAATATCATTTATAAGCAAGGTTGACAACTTTAGTTACACAAAGCAACAAAAAAACTATATAAGATACAAAAAAAACTAACACACATTTCCTACAACAACATTACAAGAGAAAATTACGTGTTGTTTCACCCTTCTTTTAGTTGCAATATAGGCAGCATGGATGGAAGGCTATGGGGAGCGTCTCGAGCAGCGTCCTAGAACGTTGACATGGGACACATCGAGGCATACTGTCGGAGACATTGCTGTGGTGACACCGACGTATCATCGGCGGACAAGAGCGTGGCCCGGTGGCTAGTAGCAGCGTGGGCGTGGCGGGGGTCATGGGCGGCGGGAATAGAGGGCGGGGCGGACCGAGATGAATCCCCACCCGAACGTCCCGACGTGATTAAAGGAGATACTTATAACTAAGGATGGTCCATCGTGTTGTGCCACATAAACACGGAGTCAATCGGAACCCTCAGATATATTGGTTAGACGGTCAGAATCGGTTGGATCAGCTCCTCGAGTCTTTTTATATTGGCGGTGATAAATGTCTAAGGATGATTAGGAAAGTTGTGTACATACTCTTTTTTTTTCATCCGGTGAGAGCGTCTTCTACACTGGGCTGAGTTGGCCCAGTACAGCCCAGGGTTGTGCTCGAGACCGTCCAACAAGCCTCATTTCTGTAGGCCGAGCAGAGACCGGCCCTGCGCAAACCCAAGGACAGTGGGCCCAGCCGACCGCCCAACGCCGCGGTGGTCCCACTCCCGGCGGAGCGGGGAGACCCTGAAGTCTGAACAGAGGAAGCAAGCAACCACCGGGTGGCCGTGGCCTGGACTCCACGAGACGTGCCCCACTCGACTACCCGGAGAGTCGACCAACCTTTTTTATTCGCCTTCCTTTCCTTTCCTCTCCCGTGTTCCTCCTCCACCTTCTCCCCAAATTCTCACCTTCCTCCTTCGTCTCCCAGCAAATCGCCTGCTGCCGTTCCTCCCTCGCCGCCCCGGCCAGCAACCTTCGCCGTCTCCGCCGCCATGAACCCCGAATAGTACGCACCTTCTCCCTCTCGTCTACCTTACCTACCTGGTTGGAATCACGGAATCCGCCCTGGACGGACGGAGGTCTGGTTGCGGCCGATCTCGCCCGACGGACGCCGATTCGTGCCCCGATCGTGGATCTGCGGAATCTCTGCTGTCGACCTCTTGTTTTGTACGGTAGCGGATCTAGTTGTAGTAGTCTCCGTACTTGCTGGAGAAAGCGGATTCTCCGATGCGCTTTTTCTCCTTCCTAGCCGACCAGATTCGTGCCGCGCCTGGCTCGATCGGAGTGCTTCGAGTTTTGGAAGTTGTAGTTTCTTCCACGTCTTAGATGTAGATGCGCACTGTCGTCGTCTTCACGTTCATTGATCGGTAGCTAGCGTGTATTAGTATCTATCTTACACGCATGTTGCAAAACCATCTCATGAGATGCTCGCGTGATTGGCTGCAGTGACTACCTGTTCAAGCTGCTGCTCATCGGAGACTCTGGCGTTGGAAAGTCTTGCCTGCTGCTGAGGTTTGCGGTAAGGGATTTGCTTCCCTATCATCTCTTTGAGTAAACTGTTCTCATGTATAGATATATAGTATATGGCTAAGGCTGCGTAAAATATTTAGATACTTTTGTTTAATTTTGGTACATCTGTCATCACAGAGTCCCAAGTAAAATATTGTTACACAATGAAATATTAGTAAACCGTAGCAGGAGTAGGCAACTTAAGTAAGCAAATAGATTTTCTCCCTGGCATGTTGCATTTTCCCTGGCAAGTTTATAGTAGTCGTTCCTGTACTCCGTTAAGGATGACATGATATGAGCTAGGTTTGGAAAAAACAGTTATCATTTCATATTTCTTATTCTACTACTATACTCCTTTTGTTGAGTTTGGGAAACCGCAACAACCACAAAAATGCTGGAAGATTGTGACTGGCATCGATTCTTGTGGAATATTGCAATTTTCTTCTCCAGTGTTGTGTTTTACTTGCGTAGGTGTTGGGAACCATACATGTGTTTGCTTTCTGCTCCAACCAGGCCTGCCATATTAATTGGGCCTTACCTAAAATTAGGCAGTGTCTGTTGGGGACACCATACACAGCTGACACTTGACATGTTATCCCTTTTGTTGGACTATCATTTTCTGATTTCGTAAGAATCTTTCCCAGGAAATAGTTCACTTTTCAATTCGTAGGCAAACAGTTCCATGACCAGAATTAGAAAGCATAATATCCCCATCGTAGGGTTTGTTCTCCCTGCAGTTGTATTGAAAACTACTAACCAAATGAGGTATTAGGGCAGCTACTAAATTGGCCCTGGCAAGGGTAGTTTCTTGTGAATGATCTGTAACGGTACATGTTTTTTTTATCGTTTGTCAAGTTATAAGCATATTATTTTGCAGTATATTGTACTCCCTCTATTCCATATTAATTTGAACTAAAACCACGACAAGAATTATTGAACAGAGGTAGTACATTATTGTGAAGTAAGCAGAGCCTAGCAAGCCAGTTGCTGGAAGCTAGCCAAAATAAACAATTTTGTGGTCAAGTTTCTGTTCTCCGTATTATATACTTCAGTGTGGTCACCAGAAGAGCACCTAATACATAACCTTCTAAAGAACATATGATGGCAACTGTACTGTGCATCAACTTTTTTTCAACTATGTCCATCCTTTTTCTATGTGACGAACTGAGGATCTTACATGCCACATTTTACAGGATGATTCATATCTGGAGAGCTATATCAGTACTATTGGTGTTGACTTTGTAAGTTTCTTTGTGAGCTTAAATGAAGTTCCTTTTTGTGTAGCATATGTGCATGCATATGTGTCATGTTTATTTGTATAGCCTTTTCACTCTCTGTGACTTGCTAGAAAATCCGCACAGTTGAACAAGATGGGAAGACGATAAAGCTGCAAATTGTACGTAACCCATTGTATTGAAGGCTCTACATTATAGTTACAAATTAGAAGTTTCAGCTCTGATGTGTCCACATCTTCTTATTCTTCAGTGGGATACTGCTGGCCAAGAGCGATTTAGGACAATCACAAGCAGCTACTACCGTGGTGCCCATGGCATCATTGTAAGCTCTCGACATTTGTCATTATATATCTCTACTAGGTTAACTCCCATGCTTGATACTTGATAGTATTGTATTGTATGTTCAATAGGTCGTTTATGATGTGACCGACCAGGAGAGCTTCAACAACGTCAAGCAGTGGCTAAATGAAATTGACAGGTATGCTAGTGAAAATGTAAACAAGCTTTTGGTGGGGAACAAATGCGACTTAGCTGAGAGCAGAGTAGTTTCTTACGAGACTGGCAAGGTAACTTTTGTATATCCATTACCCTTGCTTATAATTCCTACAGCTGATGCAATTTATCGTTAAATTGACATTTTATGGCTGTTAATCACAGGCCCTTGCTGATGAGATTGGAATACCATTCCTGGAAACCAGTGCCAAGGATGCAACAAATGTCGAGAAGGCGTTCATGACCATGGCGGGAGAGATAAAGAACAGGTAACAACATAATGCAGAACTATGTAGCTCATAGAAATATAACTTACATAACTACAGCAGTTGTATGATGTGTCATGTTTCTATTACTTTGACACATCCTGCTTACCTCTGCATGTCGGTATCTCTGTTGATTCAGTAGTCAGAACTACTATTTTGCGAGTCACTTTCTTTGTGGTTCATGTTGCAAGCCACAGCAGTTAAATCAATAGTGCAAGATAATGTCACGTGATATTTGAAGTGCACAATACACATAGTTAACTTTTAATCTCATTCTCTTCTTTTGAGCAGGATGGCAAGCCAGCCGGCTGCAAATGCTAGCAAGCCCGCGACCGTGCAAATGAGGGGTCAACCTGTTGCTCAGCAAAATGGCTGCTGCTCGTCTTGATCGTCAAGATCACAGTAGTGCGCTTGCAAAACTCAATTCGTTGCTCTTCCCCTGTAAATTAAGTATACTACTGTCGTGTCGTATGTTGGAAGAAGTGTTTATGTCCCCTAACTGTAATGGTGCAGCAGATGCTGCGGCCTGTTTTAGCTGACTGTTCATATTGCTGTGCTTCAAGTGGTGGTTTATGTTACTTCATTCAATTAATGTTTCATATGACCATATGCTTTGAAAAAACTTGCTGTTGACTACTGTGATGGTCAGCAATCATAAATGAGGAACTGGGATAGAATTAACTTTTTACGGCTGTCTACAGGACCTCCTTAGTCAACAATATGTTGACGGCAATTCTGCTGAAGACGCGCACTATCTAATGTGTGCGGCTCATTGTATTGAAACTGCTCTATGTAATGACTGATAGTAGAGGTTTAAGTAAGATCATGAAGGGTGAGCTCATTCTCTCTGTTCCGGTTTCCTCATGTACAGATTTGTGTTGACTGACTGGCGAGATTCTGCCCTCTCATCGCCCTGGAGAGCCCCCCTCCCCCCTGTTGCAGGTTTCTGGGCCTTTGTTCAGGCACTTCTAGATCTGGTTTGCTCTTCTCATTCTTGACGCCCGGCTGGGTTGCTTTCGAGCGGCGACCACGGCCTTCCTCCCACTGATCTTCTTCATGGTGGATGGCGTGATGGGAGGGCATATTTGAAGGTGTCTTCTACTTCAATGAAGTTGTCGGCCGTCGAGGCGAGGGGATGAAGCGAAGCAACGTATCGATCTGTGCCTCAACCTCCAAGTGGTGGAGGCCACTTACAAAGCTTCTCGTCCGAATCCAACGCCTTTTCGCCGCCAAGTGGTGCGTCCCCGGCGGTGTCAAGACAGTCGGCGATGGAGGCTCAATCTCGGTGGGGAGGACCAAGGGCTGGATTGATTTTCCTGTTTTAGTGAGGTTGAGGCCACTTACAAAGCTTCTCGTCCGAATCCAACGCCTTTTCGCCGCCAAGTGGTGCGTCCCCGGCGGTGTCAAGACAGTCGGCGATGGAGGCTCAATCTCGGTGGGGAGGACCAAGGGCTGGATTGATTTTCCTGTTTTAGGTTCTGGGTCCTTTGTGCAATAGTCCAGGACGATACGAAACTGTAATTGTACTTTCCTTTCAGGGTCTTGTTTGTAAAATGTACCCACTGACTATGAAATGAATGCAACACTGGGGTCCTTCGGGATCCCTTTCCCCGCTAAAAAAAGAGTAAGATCATGAAAAGCTTTATATTATCACATCCTGATGTCCCTGCAAACCTACCAGTTATGTAACCACCAGACCTATACCAAGGAATGTTGACAACAACGAAACCAGTACCTCTCAACCATTGTTCGGATCTTGCGTCAAGGCCACACCGTCGCTGAAATCCGAAGTAGCAGAGAAGGCTTTCACAAGAATCCCAACTTCTCATCGCTCTAGATCAATTTAGCCTCCCAGAGCCGAATTGACTGATTCCTATGTTTGTGCGGACAAGGGGCACGTCCCAACGGCCCACCACAAACGGACATGCGAGGACGGACATGTCCGTTTCGCCCACATCTGGCCCAAGTTTGGTCCGGGTTTGGGGCGAAACGGACAGCGTCCGCGTCTGACCTTTGTCATCTAGTGTGTGTCCCGGACCCGATCGACAGCCACACAACTCCCCCTCTCCCAGTGCCCAACCACGAGCCACCCCCCTCCTCGCCAGGGCCGTCGCCCGGGGCATTCTCGCTGTTGTCCTCTCTCGACCCGCCGCGGCCGCATCTAGTATCCACGCCGGCGTCAGTCCCGAACCTGTTCACCAGCCCGGGGTTGGACGCAGTTGCTGGTCGGAGAGTGGAAGAACTGTTCTTTTGTTTGGCAGGGGCAGTACAAGGGACATGTAGGAGAGTGCACAATCATACTTGAAGCAGTGACATCTCAAGATTTCTGGATTTGGCACTCTTTCTTCGGCATGGCAGGTTGTCACAATTATATCAATGTGCTTCAGCTATCTCCGGTATTCTCTAGGCTTGCCGAGGGCAATGTTGTAGTTATGAACTTTCATGTCAACGACAACCATACAACAAGGGGTACAATCTAGCTCAAGGCATCTACCCTTCATGGTCTACATTTGTGAAGCGAGCATTGGTGTGCTCCAATCTCATTGGGCTATTGTTCGGCACCCTGCTAGAACATGGAGCAAAGAGATAATGTGGGATGTGATGATCGCTTGTGTGATCATGCACAACATTGTCGTCGAGGATGATCGTGATGAAAAAGTATTCGACCAAGGGTGGGAATTTAGGGGAAGTTGATTGAGCCCGTGCCAGGACCGTCAATGTTTCAACAGTATCTCCACGTGCATCATGAGATCCGTGATCGAACTTACAACGATCAACTTAAGAATGATTTTGTTGAGCATATGTGGACTCACCTGAGAAACCAATAGTGTCTCATCTCCTCTCCATTTTATTCCATTGTGCGAACTATGATGTTTATTTGATTTTATTTTTTATTGTGCGAACTATGTAAATTATAAACCATGTTGTTTATCTATTTTGGACTATTTATTTGCTACTTATTTGATATTATATATGCAAATTTGAGTGAAATTGGGGCAAAATAGCAACACAAATGGCCAGGCCCGGAGACCGTTGGGTGCACCCCCCCACCCACCCCCCACCCCCACCCCAAACGGATCAGGGGTGGACAATGGCCTCTTTGTCGTCCGCATACGCTTCAAGTACACCGAAATATTCGTGATCCACCTGTCCGGCTACTTTCCGAGGAGCATTAGGCTGGATCTAGGGTTTATAACTTGGCCAAACGGGACAACGTCAGCTAGGGTTAGACCCAAGGGGAAAAGATGATCACTGTACTCTAGAATCGGAACTAAATAGGAGGAGAATAGCAACAAACAAGAGAGCATGCGAGGGAACAGATACATGTGTAAAGGTGACATTGTCGGAATTCAAACATTATCCTAGCGTTGGATTGAAGATCCACGGTGTCAAAAGCTAGTAGTAGGCACAGAGCGGTAAGTAGCGATGCCGTTCATCTGATCGAAGAGGGGTGATCCAGAATGACGGTGACAATTGAAGATGATCTGCTAACTGAACATTTAGTGTTTCTCTTCGTCAGGTTCAGTGTAATTCCTGACAAAAACAAATTCATGAAAATACTAATATATCAATTGTGACTCCACCGGTCACAGCAGTTTTCGTATCACTGCAAGTCAAAGTTCAGAATATTAGGCTGCGGTCATTTTAAGACCAACAAAGGCATTTAAAACCAGCGCAACACTATTCAGTATCAAAGATGCATCCCATCACCATACATACTTCCATTAGCTTGCACACATGCAAACACCAACAACAATTTTCTTAGGGCTATGAATCCAAATTTAGAGATTTAAATTTGGAAGCTGTGCTTATTTATAATCTGTTGTAGGCTAAGTAGGCAAAAGTCACGTTTTCTATAAAGGAAAAGAAATACTAATTCTGCTTGTTTCCTTCCCCGCTTCCACCATCAGCGCATATGTACTGATGCTGCTTATTTCCTTCCACCATGGGGATGTCCCTAACACTCGCGGTGGGTAATGATCAATTGCCTACTGCAATTACGGATTACAAGCAGATAATAATCATATTAACATGCCAGGCATCAAACTTTAAAAAAATATGTCGATTAATGTACATGAAAAGCTAGTAAATGTATGATCAGAGACTCTTCAATGCAAGTCCTGGCGGAGCACCTCAGGTAGGGTTTTCTGATCTCACTGGAAAGCTTAATGCTTCATTGATCCGACTGAAAACAAGTCGAACCGGGATGCAGGCAATAGTGGATTCACCAATTTTCTGAACTAAAGTATTCCTTTTTGCACTCTCTCTACGACTGCTAGCAAAAGATGAGAGCCTGCGCATTTTTTTTGGTGAAGATTCTGATTTCTTGGTATGTGGCCGCCAAGACTTATCCATGTCATGCTCCGAGATCTTTTTGCGGCCACTGTGTTTCGATCTAGATGCATGTGATGATCTTTGCTGACGCGGTTCTGCAACTTGCTCTTTAGCAATTGGTTAAAACTACTTGTTGCCAGATGGTGATTATCTCTACTTTCCACTGGACAACTATCATCCAAAACCACAACAGGTAAAGGGTACCCCAGAACAGGTTTACGATTCCACTGACTCATGAGAGAGACAAGAGGTGCACGGTGGTTCTTGTAGGTTCCTTCGGCTGCCAACTCAACATCATAAAGTCTGTAGTCTGTACGTACACCCTTGATTGGCTTTACCACGGGGCATCTTGTAGATTTCAGATCAGGTTTCTGCTCAGGCAGTATTACTTGAAGCGGCGACCCATAGTATGGAGATGATGCCTTAACATTCTCAGAGTATGAATGGTTGCTTAGAGTTTCAGATGACTCATCATGATCAGGTCCGCTTTCAGCATACTGTTGCTCCATATCACCGGCACCGCCGTCTCGAGGAACTAGCACAAATTTCATGTTATTCCCCAGATCAGTGGGCTTACATAAAGAAGCACTTCCCGCTCTTGCCTCCAACCCAGTAACATCTTCATCTTGTTCCTTGCATTTTCTTGTCTTTTCATATTGTTGCACCAACGAATTCTTATTGAGGTTGCAGCTTACTGGAGTTACCTGTATATTTCTGTTCTCGTAACTTGTATTATCATGAAGTGAGGGTATCTGCTCTTTGCTATAGTCAGTAGTTTGAGTATTGCGTTTTAAGATCTCATCCATTACAGATGTGCAAGATCCACGCCTACGCAGATGGCCTGACAGAATATCAGTTGAGAAGCATTAATCAGTACGTTCTGTGGCAGACAGTGCAAAAATGGACACACATTGCAACAAAATTGGTAACTTCCATGAAATAATAGATTGAAATGATGGATGTGGAAATTAAACGAAATGTGAAATTTCAGTAGTTGTATGCTAGAAATATGAAAGACCTGGCTGTAGAGGAAACATGCCAATGCCTACAGTAATTCACCTCTAACACACGATCGACTTGATTACAAAGCATGGAACAGCTTATTCTACAATACTGGTGTCGCAAAACCTTTTTTGACAAGTTGCTTGAAGAGTACTACAACCACATATGCTGTTTTTGACTTCTTGTGTATCTATCTACTAATGGCCATACAGTGTGCTTAAAAGTATAATGCAACTGAAAAGAAGGGAAGCAGTACTATGTGTTTACCTTCTGCCCTTACAGCCTCCTCCATAGTACGGGGAGCATCAAGAAATTCATCATCATCAGAGCAGCCGTCATTAAGTTGAAATGCTTTGGCAGCACTGCGATTAGTGCATAATGCATCTGCTAAGGTCTCCACACTTGAAGCGCCTGAGCAGTAGGAACAATTTACATTCTCTGACAAAGCAGATTCCCCCCTTTTGTGTCCAGGGTACTGGATAGAAGACTGCCCTGAAGGGTCCCAATATGATGGAACTGTCAGTGGTGAATCTTGACATAACTTTGACAGAGGACGTCGCCTATCTTTCTTCCTCGAATTTTCATAAGCTTGCCCAATATTGGATCGTTTCCTTTTTGTCAATGAATGAGACTGATTACTCTTGTTTATTCCATTGGAGCTAGACAACTCATAGCCAAAGCTTGGCCCACTTTCAAAAAGAGGTAGATCCCGATACCCGTTTGAAAAAGAACCTGCACTCGACTTCTGCTTGGGAACCTTATTGGATCCGATAAGGTCTCTCATACGCCGAAATCCCTTAACTGTATCAGCCTGAGATAAACCTTGACCTTTTCTTCCCGACCCCGATGCCTTCCTTTTCTTCCTTGACGATGAAGCATACCTAGTGCTTGAAGAGGATGTATTTTGTGGCAGCTTAAACAATGAGCCTTGAGATAAACCTTGACCTGAATTTTCTTCAATACCATATATATCTCTTTCAACGTGAGATCTGTTGCTAGTCCCACTTACGTTTTTAGACTTTGCAGAATATGTATTCTGGGATGCATACATTTCATCATCCATCCCATCTTCATCTGGAAAGCGAGATCTTTCAATTTCAAGGGCATGCATAATGGCATCCTCTCTGCGAACATACTTTCCTTCATTGTATGTCCTCTTTTGCTGGCGAGCTAAAAGTATCGCCTTTTGTATACACTCTTCATATTCCCCACACCGGAATGCCTTCACACGCTTAGACTTCTCGAGATTATACCAGTCACTGTGATGCAAGTTAAAGGAACAAGATGAAAAGATCAGACTTAAGATGCAAGAATAAAAAAACAATAATAACCTAAGCCAAATAGAGAAAAGGGAATTACGTGCGAGTAAACAAAATGAAAATCTCTTTTCGGAACCAATGTACAGAGAAAATATGCAAGGCCAAAGGAAGTAAATGAACATTAATGTACAAACATGATCAGGAAATTACGAACAACTCAGTCAGCCATTGAATTGTAAAGCACACAGACGACAGGAAGCCATGAGCTTATCACATACAGGAAATTTTGCTCCAAGCTAAGCTTGAGAAACCTTAGGGGAATCACAGGATTAACATTTGGATATTTTCAAACTATGCAGGACAGTATTGAGCATATGTTCAGATACAACATCACCGCATTTCCACGAGTCCATATAACAATTAAGTCCAAATATTAGTGTATGACCTTTTTGGTATACAGAGAAACTAATATGTTTCTCACCTAATTGATCATAGTTTTGCATTTTTTCTTCACATTGTGGTGGGCAAGTAGACAGTGAGAGTCAATGATGCATGTAACCTAGGTTTCACTATTTCCAAGTCTTAGCAGAAACTGAGTACTAGTGCTACTCTATGGCTATATGCCCCCAATGGCAGGCAGACCACATCTGATGTTAATCAGCATCATTAGTTGTAGTGTAAGCTATCGATGGCAAGAGCAGAAGAAGAAGAAGAAAAAAACATTCCCTGATAAGGCCAATAAACCACCATCTGAACAGATCGAATCTACGCACGCGCAAGCGCAAGAAAGAAACAGAGACAAGCAATTAGAAAGAGGGGTTGTATTGTACTACGGACATGCTGCCGTCGGGGCGGCCGAGGAGCTTGATGGGCGTTCCGGCGGAGCGGGGCGGGATGACACAGTTCTCGGGCAGCTCGTCCTGGCCGAGGATCCGGCCGGGCCACCAGGATCCGTTGCGGCGGCGCACCCAGACCAGCGCCCCCACCTCCGCGTCCGCCCCCGTGACTCCGGCGGGGAACTCGTCCTCTCCACCGACGCTTCCCATCCCGGCACCGTCGCCGCCCTCACCGCCCCGCCACCATCACCTGCCCCTCCGCCTCGGACAAGAATTGATCAAGCCAACAACGACTTTCTTGTCCAAGAACGCCTGGAGGGAAGCGGATGAAACAGGCAAAGGTGCGGAGTAGGCGCTCAGCAAGTGTAAGCGGAGGGGGGAGATGCAGCTCGCCGGTTCTCGGTGGAGGCTGGAGGTCTCCGTGCTGTGGAGAAGTGGAAAGGGGAGGAGGCGGAGGGGGAGGGGAGGTGTGGGGTCTCGCCGTCTGGGGAGGAGAAAGGGAGGTTTCGGTCCTTCTGAGCGTGGGTTGGGCTTTTTCCTCGCTTGGGCGGGCCTCTCCTGACCTGCAAAGCCCATTTCGTTCATCTTGCGCCTACCGCTGCGAAAATGACCACGACTCCTTTTTTTTTTATCTCGACTTGAGAGAGAAAAAGAAATATTCTCATTTCTGTTTCCAAAGAACTGTTTTTTGTTGCGGAAAAAACTGTGGTTGGTTGGAAAACAAGCTAAGTTTGAGCCAAAGTTAGCTCATTTTGGTTTGGCTAGATATAGCTTGAACCATATGCATTTTGACTACATGAAAAGAAATTGGATTAAACCGCTCACCTTCATAATTGTAATGTTTTCCTCTCTCAAAAGAACTGTAATGTTTTCCTTGCTTAGATATTTATCATGCTACGAATTTTTGTTTTACTACATTTATATGTGTTGTCTCTTAGTTCAAAATAGATAAATCAAGCTAGTTTACAATTTTTTAGTTCTTATTTAAGAATTTTAAATGCTTATGGGTAGTTGTTAACCTGGATATGACACATTTTTACTAATTTTTATGATATGAAATATGCTAGTAAGATAGGAAGGGAAAGGCTGGAGGCCATGCATGGAAAATGCATCGGTGATTTGTTGTACTTGGGTCATCTAGGACCCAAGTTCTCGTTATCTTGATCCAAGACTGAGCGTGTTAATCACTCATGGGAGGTACTATGGCACCCCTCTCGACCTAGTACTTCATCTTAGTCCTGTCTAGGAGCTGCATAGTGTAGGGATATGCGCGACAGAAAATCAAATTTTTCTCACATGCGGAAGCGACACCCAAAGATCTTATATAAGGAGATGCAAGTAACGGGGAGGGTAATCAACATACCCTCGAAGAACATGTGCGTTGGACGTTAATCACAACACAGCTTGGTGAAGACCTTGATGCGGTTCACTCCGATCAGCACCACAACGAGCGGCACCTCCGAGATTTACACACGTACGGCTCAGCAACGTCTCCTTCTCCTTGATCCAGCAAGCTTGAAGGAGAAGTAGATGGGATCCAAACCAACAGCAGATGGTGTAGTGGTTCGGTGAGCTCTCACGCGGGCAGGGCTTCGCCAAGCCAAGACCACGAGAAGAAGGAGCAAGAGGAAGGATGCCAGCTTAAGAGTGGATCGATCTCTTTCCCCAAATAGCACCCTGCTTATGTAGGACGTGGGGAGGGGCTGCGAGGCTTGCCTCCTAAGCCTGGAGCCGGCGGTCCCACAGGGAAACTTGGTTGTTAAGCCTCCAAGGCTTCTCAACCAAGGAACCAGCCTCCAAAGCTTCCCCACGAAGGAACCCACCTCCAAGGCTTATCCACGAAGGAATCTAGCAGTCAAGGCTTCTCAAGGAAGGAACTTGGCTGCCAATATTCCTAAGTGGGACGTTCAGGGTAGTGGGCCCCACTATGGGACCCCCGGAACATTTCTGGAAAACCCCAATACAATGCCGGTAAATTACTGAACTTTTCCGGAACCCAAAAACCACTTTCCTATATATGTAACTTTATCTCCGGACTCTTTCGGAGCTCCTTATGATGTCATGGATCCTATCCAAGACTCTAAACAACCTTCGGTCTCACCATTATAATTATCCCAAAACTACCGTAGCGATGCCAAGCTTTAAGTGTGTGACCCTACGGGTACGAGAACAAGTGGACATGATCGAGACACCTCTGCGATCAATAACCATTAGCGGGACCTAGATGCCCATAGTGACTCCCACAAGTTCAATGAAGATCTTTATCGGCGTGAACCACAATGTCGACATATTCCATTTCCTTTGTCTCACGATATTTTACTTACCCGAGATCTGATCGGCGGTATTACCATACCTAGCTCAATCTCGTTACTAGTGAGTACTCTTTACTCATTCCATAATACAACATTCCATGTGACTAACTCTTTAGTCACGTGCTTGCAAGCGATACCGAATGTGCATTACCGAGTGGGCCCAAAGTATATCTCTCCATCTCATGGAGGGACAAATCCCAGTCTTGATACATGCAAATCAACAATTACTTTTGGAGATACTTGTAAGACACCTTTATAGTAACCCATTTACGAAGTGATGTTTGATGTCCCCAAGACGTATTCTTCAGTTTCCGGGACAGACATAATCTCATGGTCAAAGAAACATGATACTTGACAATACAAGACATGGCAATATATGCTTATTGATCTGATCAACATTGCTATGCTTGGTTGGGTCTGTCCATCACGTCATTCTCCAATGACATGACCCCGTTAATTAATTGACAACTCATGCCCATGGTTAGGAAACCATAACAATCATTAGTCAACGAGCTAGTCTAGTAGAGGCTTACTAGGGACACTGTGTTGTTTACATAACCACACATGTATTAGGTTCCCGGTTAATACAATTATAGCATGGACAATAAACATTACCATGAACATGGAAATATGATAATAACACTTTATTATTACCTCAAGGGCATATTTTCAACAGTCTCCCACTTGCACTAGAGTCAATAATCTAGTTTACATTGGTAAAGATCTAACACCCATGGACTTCAGGTGTTGATCATGTTTTGCTCGTGGAAGAGGTTTAGTCAACGGGTCTGCAACATTCAGATCCGTATGTACTTTGCAAATCCTAACATCTGCCACGTGAACACTTTCACGAATTAGATGAAAACGGCGTTTGAAATGCTTGGAGGTCTTATGACATCTTGGTTCCTTGGCTAGAGCAATGGCACCAGTGTTGTCACAATAGATCTCCATAGGATCCAGTGGATTCAGAATCACACCGAGCTCGGTGGTGAACTCCTTCAACCATATCCCTTCTCTTGCTGCTTCGGAAGCAGCCATATATTCTGCCTCTAAAGTAGATGCCGCAACAATGTTCAGCTTGGAACTCCTCCAGCGAACCGCAGCTCCATTCAGAACAAAAACGTAACCTGATTGAGATTTTGAGTCATTTGGATCGGTGTCGAAGCTAGCGTCGACGTAACCTTTTACGGCGAGCTCTTCACAACCACCATAGACAAGAAACATGTCCTTAGTCCTTCTTAAGTACTTAAGGATGTTTTTAACTGTTGTCCAGTGTTCCTCTCCAGGATCAATCTGGTACCTACTCGTCAAACTAAGAGCATGAGACACATCTAGTCTAGTACACAACATGGCATACATGATTGAGCCTATGGCAGAGGCATAGGGGATTTTACTCATCCTTTCTCTTTCATCTGCCGTAGTTGGACACTGAGTCTTACTCAATGCCTTACCTTGCAACATGGGCAAGAACCCTTTCTTTGCATGATCCATTTTGAACTTCTTCAAAACTTTGTCAAGGTATGTACTTTGACTGAGTCCTATTAAGCGTCTTGATCTATCTCTATAGATCTTAATGCCTAATATATATGCAGCTTCACCAAGGTCTTTCATTGAAAAATATTATTCAAATAACCTTTTGTACTGTTAAGCAGTTCCACGTCATTCCCAATAAGCAATATGTCATCCACATATAAAACTAGGAATGCGACCGAGCTCCCACTCACTTTCTTGTAAACACACACTTCTTTATAATTTTGGACAAATCCAAAACCTTTAATCACATCATTGATGTCTACGTGTGCTTCTATTCTTGTAGACAGTGTTGGGCCTCCAAGAGCAGAGGTTTGTAGAACAGCAGCAAGTTTCCCTTAAGTGAATCACCCAAGGTTTATCGAACTCAGGGAGGTAGAGGTCAAAGATATCCCTCTGAAGCAACCCTGCAATTAAGATACAAGAAGTCTCTTGTGTCCCCAACACACCCAATACACTTGTCAGATGTATAGGTGCACTAGTTCGGCGAAGAGATAGTGAAATACAAGTAATATGGATGATTATAAGTAGTAACTGCAATCTGAAATAAAGATGGTAGCAAGCAAACATGTAGCAGAACTTGTTCTAAACGGTGTTTCAATGCTTAGAAACAAGGCCTAGGGATCATACTTTCACTAGTGGACACTCTCAACAATGATCTCATAACTGAATAAGTAAAAGCTACTCTTAAACACTCTCTTGTTGGATAACAAACACCATTCATTGTGTAGGGCAACAAAAGCACACCTCAAGCCGGAGTAAACAAGCTCCACAACGTCATAAAGGAATCACACACGGTGCACACACTGTCACCTTTACACCGTGGAGAGTACCGGAGTTCATATTAAAGTAACCTCTAGAGTGCATAATAGATAAAGAGTAACATCTACATATTCAACTAGATTACAAAGCTCATGATCACATAAAGATCACACCATGGGAGAGAGAGATGAACCACATAGCTACCGGTAGAGCCCTCAGCCTCGGGGAGAACTACTCCCTCCTCATCATGGGAGTCAGCAGCGGTGATGAAGATGGCGGTGGAGTCGATGGAGATGACTCCGGGGGCAATTCCCCGTCCCGGCGGCGTGCCAGAACAGAGATTCTGTCCCCCGAAACTTGTCGTCGATGGCGGCGGTGCTGCAGGAACTCTTCGTGGAGTATGACTTGGTATATTTAGGGTTTTCGCGTCGGGGCAATATGTAGGCCGAAGTACGATGGTCAGAGGCGCTCCATGGGCCCCACACCATAGGCCGGCGCGGCCCCTCTCCCATTCGCGCCAAGAGGTGGTTTGGAGGCCGTGGGCCTCCCCCTGGCTTGCCCTTCTGGCTCCGTGTGTCCCTCGAAAAAATAGGAGGTTTGGCTTTTGTTTCGTGCAATTCCGAGAATATTCGCAGAAGTACTTTTCTGAACCAAAAACAGCAGAAAACAGGGAACTGGCACTTGGCATCTTGTTAATAGGTTAGTCCCAGAAAATGCATAAAAGTGATATGAAGTGTATATAAAACATGTAGCAATGGTATAATATAAGCATGGAACATCAGAAATTATAGATACGTTGGAGACGTATCAAGCATCCCCAAGCTTAGTTCTACTCGTCCTCGAGTAGGTAAAACGATAACAACAAATAATTTCTGAGGAGACATGCTTTCACACAATCTTGATCAATATATTGCAAGGCTCATGTCATGAATGAAGTGACTCAAAGCAATGATCTATAGTTTGCTAACAAATAGATAAAGAGTAAACAATGAATCATATAAGCAAAAACTTTTCATGAATAGTACTTTCAAGACAAGCATCAAAAAGTTTTGCATAAGAGGTAACTCATAAAGCAATAGATTCAAAGTAAAAGGCATTGAAGCAACACAAAGGATGATTAAGTTTCAGCAATTGCTTTCAACTTGTAACATGTATATCTCATGGATAGTTGTCAACATAAAGCAATATAACAAGTGCAATAAGTAAATATGTAAGAATCAATGCACACAAAGTTGACACAAGTGTTTGCTTCTAAGATAGAAAGGAGTAGGTAAACTGACTCAACATAAAGTAAAAGATAGGCCCTTCGCAGAGGGAAGCAGGGATTAAATCATGTGCTAGAGCTTTTTAAGTTTTCGAAAGCATATAGAGAGCACAAAATAAGTATTTGAGAGGTGTTTGTTGTTGTCAACGAATGGTAGTGGGCACTCTAACCCCCTTGTCAACCAGACTTTCAAGAGCGGCTCCCATGAAGGACGTTATCTCTACCAGCAAGGTAGATCATCCCTCTTCTCTTTTGTTTACACATGTATTTTAGTTTCTTTATAGATGACACTCCTCCCAACCTTTTGCTTACACAAGCCATGGCTAACCGAATCCTCGGGTGCCTTCCAACATTCACATACCATGGAGGAGTGTCTATTGCAAATTAAGTTGCTTACTGATAAATCAGGGCAAAACATGTGAAGAGAATTATTAATGAAAGTTGTAATTAATTGGGGCTGGGCACCCCGTTGCCAGCTCTTTTTGCAAATTATTGGATAAGCGGATGTATATGCCACTAGTCCATTGGTGAAAGTCTGTCAGAAGTAAATGACAAGATTGAAAGATAAAACACCACATACTTCCTCATGAGCTATAAAACATTGACACAAATAAGGAGTAATAAAGTTTTGAATAGTTTAAAGGTAGCACATGAAATATTTACTTGGAATGGCAGGAAATACCACATAGTAGGTAGGTATGGTGGACACAAATGGCATGGGTTTTGGCTCAAGTTTTGGATGCACGAGAAGCATTCCCTCTCAGTACAGAGTTTAGGCTAGCAAGGTTGTTTGAAGCAAACACAAGTATAAACCGGTACAGCAAGAATCACATAAAAACATATTGCAAGTATTATAAGACTCTACACTGTCTTCCTTGTTGCTCAAACATTTTACCAGAAAATATCTAGACCTTAGAGAGAACAAATATGCATCCCAAGTCTCAACAAGCTCTACGGTAGTTCTCCACTACTAGGCTTTAACTACATGATGCAAGAGCTTAAACATGATCTACTTGAGAGCTCAAAACAATTGCAAAGTATCAAATCGAAACAAGACAATGATCTACAAGAATGCATATGTCTTTTCCAATACCAACTACTACATGTAGCATTTTCTTTCTTCCAAACAAACACCAATCAATTTATTTAAACATAAACTCTCCAAATGATAATATAATGCAGCAAGAGAGTATTTATAAACAAGTGCTAACAGCTCGAAGAGATGCATGAAAAACAGGAGCTAAAAGCACTGCAGTAGCTAGTTAAGAATACTCAACAAATATAAGTGAAGAACATGAGTATTCACATGAAAAAGCGGAGCGTGTCTCTCTCCCACACAAGGATTGCTAGGATCCGAATTTATTCAAACAAAACAAAAATAAAACACACAGACGCTCCAAGTAAAGCGCATAAGATGTGAAAGAATTAAAATATAGTTTCACTAGAGATGACCTGATAAGTTGTTGATGAAGAAGGGGATGCCTTGGGCATCCCCAAGCTTAGACGCTTGAGTCTCTCTGAATATGGTTGGGATGAACCACGGGGGCATCCCCAAGCTTAGGCTTTTCACTCTTCTTGATCACATAATATCACCCTTCTCGCTTGATCCTTGAAAACTTCCTTCACACCAAACTCAAGACAGTTCTCATTAGAGGGTTAGTGCATAATCAAAAATTCTCATATTCTGTAATGATACAATCAATCCCAAAGCTTCTGGACATTAGCTACAGCCACCAATGCTTTGTGGAGCAAAGAAATCCACACAAACATCGTAAAAGAGCGAATGCAAAACAAAAGGCAGAATCTGTCAAAAACAGAACAGTCTGGAATGACGAATTTTTTCGAGGCACTTAAGTTGCTCAGATGGATCTGGCCAAAATAATGAAAGTTGCGTACATATCTCAGGAAGATGCGTGATTTTTCTAGAATTTTTGAATTTTCTACAGGGAGAAAAGCTCAAATTCGTGACAGCTAAAAATCTGTTACTGCGCAGAAATCCAAATCTTGCATCAACTTTCAATATAGAACTTTACTTGGCACAACAATGCGATAAAATAAAGATACAAAGGAGTTGCTACAGAAGTACAAAACCTTGACTCAAAGAAAAAAAATAACAGAAATAAAAACAATGGGTTGTCTCCCATAAGCGCTTTTCTTTAAAGCCTTTTAGCTAGGCATAGTGATTTTGATATGCTCTCATATGTATAAGAGTTGAATATAAGAGAGCATCAAAAAGCAAATACCAAACACATTTAAGTCTAACCCACTTCCTATGCAAAGAAATCTTGTAAGAAAACAAATTATTGATGCATGAAGCTACTAGCATAGAAAGACAAAACAAGTGCAACTTCAAAAATTTCAACAAAAAGAGAGGATATTTATATGAGATATATGAATCCATGTCTCTCTCTCAAAAAATTTCAGTAGCATCATTGATAAAATCCACAATATAACCATCACATGAAACATTCTTACCATGATCCATATGCACAAAAGTATCTTATTTTCCACATAAGAAAAGTTCTTCTCATTAATAACAATGGGGCAGGATCATCATAAAGAACTCGAACATGATAGACAAGTTGTATATTAAAGGGATGGTTTTGGGTAATCTCTCCATAACTATGACAAGTTTCATGAGGATGACTGTAATTATAACCTATGTCATAGTATTCTTTATAATAATTATCAAAGACTGGAGGCATAGTATCATCATAAGTAATAGAATAGTTATCTTCCAAAGTGTGTTCATCTGTAAACATATCATCATTTTTACTAGAAGGAGATGTATCAAACATATAATCAGCAGTAGCAAAAGAATTTTCAAACACATCACTAGGAGAAGAGGTCTCATATATATAATTATTACTAGCAAAAGGATTTTCAAACACCTCATCCCCAAGCTTAGAGCTTTTCATATCATCATTGGAAGAAACATGGATAGTACTAATAGTATGGCAATCATTAATATCATCATTTTCAGAATTGGTACCCCAAAGATTTTCAATATCAAAAGTAGTTTCATTTTCCCAATCATGATCACTAATATAAGTAACAGGCATAGGTTCATCATCAAGTTCAGAATCATCGAATTCAGAATTATAAGTATCAATTGTAACAGGAGCAACAAGTTTGGGAGAAGATACCGTTTCCTCTCTCCTTTTACTCCTCTTCTTCTTCTTCTTCTTCTCTTCCCCTCTTCTTTTTATCTTTAGGAGGGAGAGGTTTGAAAGGAAGCTCCTCCACATAACCTGGTTTAGTATTAGAGACAATGGAAGAAACTTGGGGGACTCCTCTCTTTCATTAATGAGAACAAAACACATATTAGTCCTGTCATACTTTGGTAAAGTCTCATCCTTTATAATATTTTGTATGTAGGTGTTAGCATGGCAATTATTAACACAATAGAGATAACATCCATGCAACACACTATTCATATCAAGATCACTCATATCTAACAAGGAAGTTTTTCTTGATAACTCTTCACACCCCAAAAATAATGTAAGTTCATCATGTTGATTAGGAGTGATCATGTTATCACAATACAAATTTGCAGTAATTGGATTCGAAAGGCTATTATCATGACCTGAACATTGAAAATTAAAATGACCCACTTCATAGCAAAGTTCACAAATAAAAGGATGGAGGTCACAAACTTTTTCACCAAGATCTCTTAGAGCCTTGTACCATGTTCTAGTTTTTTCATTCCTATGATGGATACAATATTCATCTTCGATTTGATTAATTCCACAAGGTCTATGCATTCCACAAAAATTAACATGCTTATAAGAAATAGTATTTTCAGAAGTTTGAGCATGTTTATTGCAATCATTAACAACAATTTCATTTTCCATGCAAGTGTCTTTGAAAGGTTCATGATACACGTCCCAATTTTCTTTAGGAACATTAATATGAGAAGCAAAGGTTCTAAAACAATCAACAATAATTTGAGAATCAAGACCATATTTAGCACTAAGCTCTTGAAAACTAGCAGTTTCAACGAAAGACTTAATGCAATCATATTCATAGTTTATACCTGATTCTTTACCTTTGTCATTCTCCCAATCCTCAGCATTGTTTTGAATTCTTTCAAGAATATCCCATCTAGCTTCAACCTTCTTGCTTGTGAAAGAACCATGTGAACATGCATCTACATAATCCTTGTAATGACCTGAAAGCCTTGCATAAAAATTAGTAACAATTATTTCCTCAGAAAGCTCATGGTTAGGACATTTGAGTATTAATGTTTTCAGCCTTCCCCAAGCTTGAGCAATGCTTTCTCATCATGAGGGTAAAAATTATAAATGTAATTCCTATCTAGATGCACTTCATGAAGAGGATAAAATTTAGAGTAAAAGAGAGATTCAAGCTGTTTCCAATTCGAAGGTTGTTCATCCAGCAACCTATACCATTCCTTTGCTTTGTCCTTAAGTGACAATGGAAATAGTTTCCTCATGACATTTTCTCTTGATAAACCTGCAACCTTAAATAACTCACAAAGTTCTGTAAGTTTCGACAAGTGAACACTTGGATGGATTGATCCATCCCCTGCATACTGATCATTCATAACCCTTTCAACAATTTTCATAGGTATTTTAAAAGAAATACTTTCAACAGGTGGATTTGGAATATCACAAACATCATTAGAATTATCACATATTGGAGACAAAGCATTATCAAGGCAAAATAATTCCTCCATAGCTGAGGAGCAAAAAAGATTATTTTCATATAAACTAGCTTCCCCAAGCTTAGGCTTTTCCACAGCCTTAGCAATAATGGTGTCCAAAGAATTTATAGTAATAACATTACTACCACTATTATGCAAACAAGCCTCCATAGGTTTTTTAATTTTCTCTTCAAAAGCATCATGTCCTAATTCCATATAAAGTTCATAGAGATCTCTAATTTTTTTGTTGTTTTCCATTAAGCCTAACTAGTGAAAATAAAAACAAGAAACAAAAAGAAATAATTGCAGAATCTAAAGGAGATACCTTCCAACGCTTACCTCCCCGGCAACGGCGCCAGAAAATAGCTTGATGTCTACATGTGCTTCTATTCTTGTAGACAGTGTTGGGCCTCCAAGAGCAGAGGTTTGTAGAACAGCAGCAAGTTTCCCTTAAGTGAATCACCCAAGGTTTATCGAACTCAGGGAGGTAGAGGTCAAAGATATCCCTCTCAAGCAACCCTGCAATTAAGATACAAGAAGTCTCTTGTGTCCCCAACACACCCAATACACTTGTCAGATGTATAGGTGCACTAGTTCGGCGAAGAGATAGTGAAATACAAGTAATATGGATGATTATAAGTAGTAACTGCAATCTGAAATAAAGATGGCAGCAAGCAAACATGTAGCAGAACTTGTTCTAAACGGTGTTTCAATGCTTAGAAACAAGGCCTAGGGATCATACTTTCACTAGTAGACACTCTTAACAATGATCTCATAACTGAATAAGTAAAAGCTACTCTTAAACACTCTCTTGTTGGATAACAAACACCATTCATTGTGTAGGGCAACAAAAGCACACCTCAAGCCGGAGTAAACAAGCTCCACAACGTCATAAAGGAATCACACACGGTGCACACACTGTCACCTTTACACCGTGGAGAGTACCGGAGTTCATATTAAAGTAACCTCTAGAGTGCATAATAGATAAAGAGTAACATCTACATATTCAACTAGATTACAAAGCTCATGATCACATAAAGATCACACCATGGGAGAGAGAGATGAACCACATAGCTACCGGTAGAGCCCTCAGCCTCGGGGGAGAACTACTCCCTCCTCATCATGGGAGTCAGCAGCGGCGATGAAGATGGCGGTGGAGTCGATGGAGATGACTCCGGGGGCAATTCCCCGTCCCGGCGGCGTGCCGGAACAGAGATTCTGTCCCCCGAAACTTGTCGTCGATGGCGGTGGCGCTGCGGAACTCTTCGTGGAGTATGACTTGGTATATTTAGGGTTTTCGCGTCGGGGCAATATATAGGCCGAAGTACGATGGTCAGAGGCGCTCCGTGGGCCCCACACCATAGGCCGGCGCGGTCCCTCTCCCATCCGCGCCAAGAGGTGGTTTGGAGGTCATGGGCCTCCCCCTGGCTTGCCCTTCTGGCTCCGTGTGTCCCTCGGAAAAATAGGAGGTTTGGCTTTTGTTTCGTGCAATTCCGAGAATATTCGCAGAAGTACTTTTCTGAAACAAAAAACAGCAGAAAACAGGGAACTGACACTTCGGCATCTTGTTAATAGGTTAGTCCCAGAAAATGCATAAAAGTGATATGAAGTGTATATAAAACATGTAACAATTGGTATAATATAAGCATGGAACATTAGAAATTATAGATACGTTGGAGACGTATCAATCATCAAAGCGAGGGTATCCTATGAAGATGTGACTTTGCCTTCGGATCTGTGATAGAAAGTGTACCCAACAGTTTCCTTAGGGTATCCTATGAAGACGCACTTTTCTGCCTTGGGTCCAAGCTTATCAAGTAGCAGGCTTTTGACATAAGCCTCGCATCCCCAAACTTTAAGAAACGACAACTTTGGCTTCTTGCCACACCATATTTCATATGGCGTCGTCTTAACGGATTTAGATGGTGCCCTATTTAAAGTGAATGTGGCTGTCTCTAATGCATACCCCCAAAAATACATTGGCAGATCGGATACAAACATCATAGAACGCACCATATCTAATAAAGTGCGATTATGACGTTCGGACACACCATTACACTGTGGTGTTCCAAGTGGCGTGAGTTGTGAAACAATTCCACAAGCCTTCAAATGCATGCCAAACTCGTAACTCAAATATTCACCTCCACGATCATATCGTAGAAATTTAATCTTCTTGTTACGATGATTTTTCACTTCACTCTGAAATTCTTTGAACTTTTCAAAAGTTCCAGACTTGTGTTTCAATCAAGTAAATATACCCATATCTACTCAAATCATCAGTGAAGGTTAGGAAATAATGATATCCACCGCGTGTCGAAATACTCATCGATCCACACACATCAGTATGTATGATTTCCAACAAGTCACTTGCCCTCTCCATTGTACCGGAAAAAGGAGTTTTAGTCATCTTGCCCATAAGGCATGGTTCCACACACATCAGTATGTATGATTTCCAACATGTCACTTGCCCTCTCCATTGTACCGGAAAAAGGAGTTTTAGTCATCTTGCCCATAAGGCATGGTTCACATGTGTCAAATGATTCAAAATCAAGTAACTCCAAAAGTCCATCAGTATGGAGTTTCTTCATACGCTTTGCACCAATATGACCTAAACGGTAGTGCCACAAGTATGTGGTATTATCATCCTTCATCTTGCATCTTTTAGCATCAATGTTATGAATGTGCGAATTACTATCGAGATTCAACAAGAATAAACCTGTCGTGTCTCGGATGACAGACACCGGGAGTAAAGGATACCCCCTTTTTAGGTTCGGCACGGGCGCGAAGGAGGCTGGAAGACGTCTCACCCGGGAGGTGTTCGTCAAGTTCTTCGTCGGGACGGACAAGCAAACAACACAGGGACACAGGGAGTTTTACCCAGGTTCAGGCCGCCCGGAGGCTAAAAGCCCTACTCCTGCATGTCTGGATTGAGGTGTTCATCATGGAGTGGATTACAAGGGTGTTTCTGGGGTGAACCCGACAGGGTACCGGCCGGAGGTAGACGAAGAGCAGATCCTGTCCTGGGTAGATGACCTCTCTCTCTACCCTCCGAACCATAGTCTAGGCTTGACTTGCATCCAACTTCTCCTTCTGTCTCGGTGCCTTGGTCCTCCTTTTATAGGCTAAGGGGATACCACAGGCGCACGCGAGGAGTGTGAGGGGTTTTGGCGGGAGAAAACCCCTCGGTGGTCATTGGAGGAGACGTGGCTTCTTCTCCTCCAAGTATCTTGAGAGATGTCTCTGTCTACCTTTAAGAAAGGAGGGGAGGGCGGTACTGACAGCCCCACCGACCACGCCCAAGGCAGCGCCCTTCGAGGCGCATCCTTCATCTTGGCGCCCAAGTCTTCTACCAGCTTCCTGCACGAGTTGGCGTGCTTATCCTCTCATCGGTACAGACGGAGAACCCAGAGGCACACCCGGCCTGTCATGGGGTTGTCACGGCAGATGTTACCAGGGGTAACTTGAGATGAGGGGTAAGGCGGCTCTGGTGTCCAGGAGTTGGTCTAGCTCTACGGAGGAGAAGATATTTTTTACCCAGGTTTAGGCCCCACGGTTGGCGCCAACTGTCGTGGTATTGATAGATGACGGTATCATCTGAGGATGATCTATACGGGGCTATGTACGCGCGGGCATCGTCGATGTGGGTTAGCACATGAAAGACAAGATTTATACAGATTCGGGACCCAGGAAACATCGTCCGGTAATATCCCTACGTGCTGTTTGTGGCTAGGTCTTATTCCGTATGCTCATGGTGGAAGTCGCCGTTGTGGCGGCTCCTCTTTTGATGTAGGTCGTGTGTTGAGCCTCTCGTATGTCTGCCCTCTTGGGGCGCCTTGCCCCTCCTTATATAGGTGGAAGGGGCCGGCTTACATGTAGAGACCTAGTTGGATACAAACTAGTATCATCTTCTATTACAAGTCGGCAAGGTGACCTAGTCCTACTCTGATAGTTGACCCGGCTTACTGGCCTCCTCTTGATGGGCCACAATCACTTCCATATGGGTACCCATGTCCCATATCCTCGACAGGGCGGACAGGCTTTGTCCGTCCCACCTTTTCCAAGGGCGGACGACCACGCCGCCCTCCAGAGAATGCTTGGAGGAGAGGACGCCACGTCTCCTCCAAGGACTGCCGAAGGTTTTCCCGCCAAAACCCTTCATGCCTCTCGTGTGCCCATGTCGGATCCCCTTAGCCTATAAAAGGAGGACCACGGCACCGAGGAGGGCAGGTTAGAAGGGAAGCAAGCTAGAGCTCAGGCAAGACTAGACTAGGGTTCGGAGGGTAAATAGAGAGGTGATCTCCCCAGGGCAGGATCTGCTCTTCGTCTACCTCCAGCCGAAACTCTGCCGGGTTCACCCCAGAACACCCTTGTACACCACACCATGATGAACCACTCAATCCAGACATGCAGGAGTAGTGCTTTTAGCCTCCGGGCGACCTGAACCTAGGTAACTCCGTGTGTCTTTCTGTGTTGTTTGCTCTCTCCCACTGATACGTCTCAAACGTATCTATAATTTCTGATGTTCCATGTTGATATTATACCAATTGTTACATGTTTTATATACACTTCATAGCATTTTTATGCATTTTCTGGGACTAACCTATTAACAAGATGCCACAGTGCCAGTTCCTGTTTTCTGCTGTTTTTGTATTCCAGAAAAGCTAGTCTGGAAATATTCTCGGAATTGGACGAAACTTGGACAGAACCTCCTATTTTTCCAACACGAAGACGGAGTCCAGAGGAGACACGGAGGGGAGCCACATGGCGCCCACACCATGGGGCCGCGCGGGCCCCCTGCCACGCCGTGGGGTGGTGTTTGGCCCTCGTGGCTCCGCAACCGCCGCCCTTTCGCCTATTTATTCTTCCCGACGCGAAAACCCTAAATACCCGAGCCATTATCCACGAAAAGTTCCAGAGACGCCGCCGCCGTCAACCCTAGCTCGGGAGGGTTCAGAAGCTCTTCCTGGCACCCTGCCGGAGAGGGGAATCATCACTGGAGGGCTTTACATCACCATGCCTGCCTCCGGAGTGATGCGTGAGTAGTTCATCCTTGGACTACGGGTCCATGGCAGTAGCAAGATGGTTGTCTCTCCACATTATGCTATCATGTTTAGATCTTGTGAGCTGCCTATCATGATCAAGATCATCTTATTGTAATGCTACATGTTGTGTTTGCTGGGATCCGATGAATATTGAATACTATGTCAAGTTGATTATCAATCTATCTTATATGTTATTTATGATCTTGCATGCTTTTCGTTACTAGTAGATGCTTTGGCCAAGTAGATGCTTGTGACTCCAAGAGTGAGTATTTATGCTAGATAGTGGGTTCATGCCTCCGGTAATCTGGGAGAGTGACAATAACTTCTAAGATTGTGGATGTGCTGTTGCCACTAGGGATAAAATAACCGATGCTTAGCTTAAGGGTATGCCGTTAGGTCTAATGCATTTGTTTACTTTGCGCACATTACTTAATGCAATTATCCGTTGCTTGCAACTTAATACCAACGGGGAACTCGGTATGACAACCTGGCGGTGGATTATTAGTCATAGACGCTGTTGGATAACGGTCTATGTATTTTGTTGTAATGCCAACATGAATATCATAGTAATCATCATGTCATATATATGCATTGTCATGCGCTCAATATTTTGGCAATTGCCCAGCTGTAATTTGTTCACCCAGCATGTTAGTTATCTTTTATGGAGAGACACCACTAGTGAACTGTGGACCCCTGTCCTTTCTTTTACACTGATAATAAAACCAAGTGCAAACACTGTTCCTTTTCATTCTCTGCAATTTACTACTGTTTTCCACACCATACATTTAATCCTTTGTTTTCAGCAAGCCGGTGAGATTGACAACCTCACGGTTTTGTTGGGGCAAAGTAGTTTGATTGTGTTGTGTGCAGGCTCCATGTCAGTGCGCCACTGACAACCTTCCGAAGTGATTTCTTGCTCCTACTGGTTCGATTAAACCTTGGTTTCATACTGAGGGAAAACTGCTGCTACACTGCATCATACCTTCCTCTTGGGGTCTCCCAGCGAACGTGTGATCCACGCAATCAAGCATATTTTCTGGCGCCGTTGCCGGGGAGCAAAGCACTTCGGTTCAGCAATCTCCTTGCCTTCCTTCCACACGCCATATTTTCTGACGCCATATTGGAAAGCAAGAGGATTTCTGCAAGGGGAGTTTCACGCTTCCAATCTCTTTACTTTGTTTTTGTCTTGCTTAGTTTACTTTTTATTTTGTCTTGTTTGCTTTATTTATCAAAAACACAAAAAAAAATTTAGTTTTCTGCATCTAGTTTATTTCGGTTTGTTATTATGTCTAGTTGTTTACTTGCT
This sequence comes from Poa pratensis, assembly GCA_947311845.1. NCBI lineage: Eukaryota > Viridiplantae > Streptophyta > Magnoliopsida > Poales > Poaceae > Poa > Poa pratensis. The sequence continues at coordinate 55,759,844 of CAMZMU010000055.1, read as the reverse complement.
ATCAATGGTTTCTCTCTTTGATACTAAATATTATTGGCACGGTGGGTTCACGGAGGAACAGCAAAATTATTATGAGTAATACCGCTTGTCTCAAAAAGGGAAACACCCATGGGAACAAATAAGTAGATTGAATTATTTTGCTAAGAACTTGTGTTCTACATATGATGAATCCTACTGCTTTAATGAATCTTTTTGTTGTAGAAGGCATAAACACCTCCCTTTCCAATGTGATTATAATGATAATGAAACCTTGGCTGCTTATGCTAAAGGAAACTATGACTTTGGTAATCTTAAACAAACTAAAGATTTTTTTAAGGGTGCCTATGAAATTGCTAGTTATATTCACGATGATGATTCTCCTTATAAATCTGAAAATTTTGCTATACTTGGTTATTGCCTTGAATATTACAATGATAATCCTTGTATCACTGAATTTCTTGAGAAAACTTATTCTCCAGAACAATTTGCTACCTTTCAGGAACCCGTGGGAGAAGAAATTGCTGAAACTAAAAACTCATTGGATGAAAAAGAGGAAGAGATTGATTAACAAAAGGATGATCTACCTCCTAAAGATAGTAACTCTTTAACTCTTACATTATATGATTACCCCCCGTGCCTACCTAAGGAGGAAGAATGTTATATTGTTGAATGTCATGATTCTATTGAAATATCTCCTTTTGATAAATTTGAAGTAAAAAACTCCTTGACTCAAGTAGAAAAGGAAATTGCAGAAAGTAAAAATGTGCTCCCTAATGTTATATATGACAATGCTCTTTATGATGGTCCTATGTTGCCTAATGATATTTATTATACTATTATTGTCAAAAGTGGGTTTGATAACCCCACTGTTTTTTAGCTTAATAAAAATTATGTGTTTGTAGATCATGAAAACTATGTTTTATGTGAAAGTTATATTGTTGAGTTTGCTCATGATGCTACTGAAAGTTATTATGAGAGAGGAAAATATGGTTGTAAAAGTTTTCAAGTCGCTAAAATACCTCTCTTTATGTTGAAAGTTTTGAAGTTTTATTTGTTTCATCTTTCTATGCTAGTTGCTTTATGCTTCAATAATTTATTTTGTTACAAGAATCCTTTGCATAGAAAGTGGGGTAGACTTAAATGTATTTGATATTTTCCTCTTGATGCTCTATTTTGTTTTTCAACTCTTATTCCTATGAGAGCATCATTAAAATCTACAAGTCTAGCTAAAAGGCATTAAAGAAAACGCTTTTGGGAGGCAACCCATTATCTTTTGTTTTCAGTTTTTGTCAAGGAGTTGTTTAATTCTGTAACAATTCCTTTGTATCTTTATTCTATCGCATTGTTGTGCCAATTATTGCCTCTAATAGGAAGATGATGCTAGATTTGGATTTCTGCGCAGGAACATATTTCTGCTGTTCATCGTTTTAATTCTGTAAAATCACAGAAAAATTATTTAAATCTGAAATTTTTTGTGCGTGATCCTCAGATATGTACGCATCTTTCGTTAGTTTAAAGTTTTCCGATCTGAGCAACGTAAGTGTCTTGAAAAAATTCGTCTTTGCGGACTGTTCTGTTTAGACAGATTCTGTCTTTTATTTTTCGCATTCTCTCTTTTACTAGTGTTGAGTGGAATTATTTTTTAGGGTGAAGATCTTCACATAACATCAGTGGCAGTAGCTAATATTAAAAGTAACGGTCATGTTTGTGTCCTTATAGAACATGTGAGTTTTTGATTGTGCACTAACCCTCTAATGAGAATTACTTTGAGTTTGATGTGACGGAAGTTTTCAAGGGTCAAGAGAGAAGGATGATATAATGTGATCAAGAAGAGTGAAGAGCTTAAGCTTGGGGATGCTCCCATGGATCACCCCAGCATATTTCAAGAAGACTCAAGCGTCTAAGCTTGGGGATGCCCAAGGCATCCCCTTCTTCATCAGCAACTTATCAGGTCATCTCTAGTGAAACTATATTTTAATTCTTTCACATCATATGTGCTTTACTTGGAGCGTCTGTGTGCTTTTATTTTCAGTATTTTATTTTTTGTATGGTCAACTTGATTGGACCCCAACATTCTTGATTGGGAGAGAGACACACTCCACTTTTTCATATGAATACTCCTATTCTTCACTTATACTTGTTGAGTATTCTTGTCTAGCTATTGCTATGCTTTTAGCTCCTGTTTTTCATGCATCTCTTATTCAGAGCTGTTAGTTCTTTTAAAGAAAGTACTCTCTTGCTTCACTTATAATTGTTTGGAGAGTTTATGTTGAAATAAACTGATTGGTGTTTGGTTGGAACAGAAAATGTTACATGTGTAGATGGTATAATGGAAAAAGCTTACATATTCTTGTGGATCATTGTATTGGATAATTTGATACTTGTCAATTGTTTTGAGTTATCAAGTAGTTCATGTTTAAGCTTTTGTATCATGTAGTTAAAACCTATTAATGAATAACTACCGTAAAGCTCGTTGAAATTTGGTTTGCATGTTTGGTATCTCTAAGGTCTAGATATTTTCTAGTAAAAGAGTTTGGTTAAAAAGGAAGACAATGTAGAGTCTTATAATGCTTGCAATATGTTTTCATATAAGCCTTGCTGTGTCGGTTGATATCCTGTGTTTGCTTCAAATAACCTTGCTAGCCTAAACTCTGTACTGAGAGGGAATGCTTCTCGTGCATCCAAAACCTTGAGCCAAAATCCATGCCATCTGTGTCCACCATAACTACCTATATGTGGTATTTTCTTGCCATTCCAAGTAAATTTTCATGTGTTGGCAGGGGCCATATTGTACTTTCTATTTTCTGATTCGTTGACAATTAACAAACACCTCTCAAAACTTATTTTTACTCTCTATATGATTTCAAAAACTTAAAAAGCTCTAGCACATGATTTAATCCCTGCTTCCCTCTGTGAAGGGCCTTTCATTTACTTTTATGTTGAGTCAGTTTACCTACTTCTTTCTATCTTAGAAGCAAACACTAGTGTCAAATTTGGTGCAACAATTTTTATATGCTCGTATATTGCACTTATTGTATGCTTTGTGTTGACAAATATCCATGAGATATATATGTTGAAAGTTGAAAGCAATTGTTGAAACTTAAATCTTCCTTTGTGTTGGTTAAATACCTTTTGCTTAGAATCTATTGCTTTATGAGTTAACTCTTATGCAAAACTCCTTGATGCTGGTCTCGAAAGTACTATTCATGAAAAGTTTTTTGCTTATATGATTCAGTTGTTTGCTCATTATCTACTTGCTAGCAAACTATAGACCATTGACCTGGATCACTTCATTCATAACATGTGCTTTACAGTATTATTTGATCAAGATTATGATTGTAGCATGTCACCTCAGAAATTATTTTGTTTTTATTGTTTTACCTACTCGAGGACGAGTAGAACTAAGCTTGGGGATGCTTGATACGTCTCAAACGTATCTATAATTTCTGATGTTCCATGTTGATATTATACCAATTGTTACACGTTTTATATACACTTCATAGCATTTTTATGCATTTTCTGGGACTAACCTATTAACAAGATGCCACAGTGCCAGTTCCTGTTTTCTGCTGTTTTTGTATTCTAGAAAAGCTAGTCTAGAAATATTCTCGGAATTGGATGAAACTTGGACAGAACCTCCTATTTTTCCAACATGAAGACGGAGTCCAGAGGAGACACGGAGGGGAGCCACGTGGCGCCCACACCATGGGGCCGCGCGGGCCCCCCTGCCGCACCGTGGGGTGGTGTGGGGCCCTCGTGGCTCCGCAACCGCCGTCCTTTCGCCTATTTATTCTTCCCGACACGAAAACCCTAAATACCTGAGCCATTATCCACGAAAAGTTCTAGAGACGCCGCCGCCGTCAACCCTAGCTCTGGAGGGTTCATAAGCTCTTCCTGGCACCCTGCCGGAGAGGGGAATCATCACCGGAGGGCTCTACATCACCATGCCTGCCTCCGGAGTGATGCGTGAGTAGTTCATCCTTGGACTACGGGTCCATGGCAGTAGCAAGATAGTTGTCTCTCCACTTTATGCTATCATATTTAGATCTTGTGAGCTGCCTATCATGAGCAAGATCATCTTATTGTAATGCTACATGTTGTGTTTGCCGGGATCCGATGAATATTGAATACTATGTCAAGTTGATTATCAATCTATCTTATATGTTATTTATGATCTTGCATGCTTTCCGTTACTAGTAGATGCTTTGGCTAAGTAGATGCTTGTAACTCCAAGAGTGAGTATTTATGCTAGATAGTGGGTTCATGCCTCCGATAATGTGGGAGAGTGACAATAACTTCTAAGATTGTGGATGTGCTGTTGCCACTAGGGATAAAATAACCGATGCTTAGCTTAAGGGTATGCCGCTAGGTCTAATGCATTTGTTTACTTTACGCACATTATTTAATGCAATTATCCGTTGCTTGCAACTTAATACCAATGGGGAACTCGGTATGACAACCTGGCGGTGGATTATTAGTCATATACGCTATTGGATAACGGTCTATGTATTTTGTCGTAATGCCCACATGAATATCATAGTAATCATCATGTCATATATATGCATTGTCATGCGCTCAATATTTTGTCAATTGCCCAGCTGTAATTTGTTCACCCAGCATGTTAGTTATCTTTTATGGAGAGACACCACTAGTGAACTGTGGACCCCGGTCCATTCTTTTACAGTGATAATACAACCAACTGCAAACACTATTCCTTTTCATTCTCTGCAATTTACTACTGTTTTCGACACCATACGCTTAATCCTTTATTTTCAGCAAGCCGGTGAGATTGACAACCTCACTGTTTCGTTGGGGCAAAGTAGTTTGATTGTGCTGTGTGCAGGCTCCACGTCAGCGCGCCACTGACAACTTCCGAAGTGATTTCTTGCTCCTACTGGTTCGATTAAACCTTGGTTTCATACTGAGTGAAAACTGCTGCACACTGCATCATACCTTCCTCTTGGGGTCTCCCAGCGAACGTAGGATCCACGCAATCACCCACCGACGAAGAACTTGGTGACCTTGCTCCCGGGTAAGGCGTCTTCCAGCCTCCTTCGCGCCCCGTGCCGAACCTAAAAAGGGGGTATCATCTACTCCCGGTGTCCGTCACCCGAGACACGACATCTTACCATGCCACAAAACAAAAAAATACACGCTGGAGGGTAGCAACAAAAATATCAAACGCCACACAACTGCTTGTGTTCTATCCGTACAAAGCAACTACGCAAAGCAAGGCTCTCATACCACTGTAGGGATATGCGCGACAGCAAATCAAAATTTTCTCTCACGTGCGGAAGCAACACCCAAAGATCTTATCTAAGGAGATGCAAGTAACGGGGAGGGTAATCAACATACCCTCGAAGAACACGTGCGTTGGACGTTAATCACAACACAGCTTGGTAAAGACCTTGATGCGGTTCACTCCGATCAGCACCACAACGAGCGGCACCTCCGAGATTTAAACACGTACGGCTCAGCAACGTCTCCTTCTCCATGATCCAGCAAGCTTGAAGGAGAAATAGATGGGATCCAAACCAGCAGCACGACGGTGTGGTGGTTCGGTGAGCTCTCACGCGGGCAGGGCTTCGCCAAGCCAAGACAAGGAGAAGAAGGAGCAAGAGGAAGGGTGCCAACTTAAGAGTGGATCGATCTCTTTCCCCAAATAGCACCCTCCTTATGTCGGATGTCGGGAGGGGATGTGAGGCTTGCCTCCTAAGCTTGGAGCCGGCTGGCCCATGGGAAACTTGGTTGTTAAGCCTCCAAGGCTTCTCAACCAAGCACTAGTAGAAAAAATCTTATACGTGAATTGTTATCTGTGGCGCACAGGACTACCCGTGCGCCACAGATAGTCTCTCTCCTCCTTCGAGGGGTTTGGTGAAACTTACCTGTTGCGCACCAGCTTTTCTGTGCTCCACAGGTAACAAATTTACCTGTGGCGCACAGTGGAGCTAGTGCGCCACAGGTAAGTTTCACCAAACCCCACAAATTTCTCGTAGGAGGAGAGAGAGTCGCCACAGATAAAAAACGAGGAGAGAGAATACATGACGAGGGGTAGACTCATCAAGACCCATGGTTAAGGTCCCTAGGTTATGAATATGGGGAGAGAACATGGTAGAGCTGGAAGTATCGTCGGCTGACAAGCAGGGCAAAGATTTTACCCAGGTTTCAGGGCCCTCATGTGGAGGTAACACCCCTACGTCCTGCCTGTCTGTTATTGCTTTGTGAATATGATGGTATTCAAGGGGCATGAGACATCCAACCTTTACTTTGTCAAGCACACTACTCATATTTGCTTTCACATTAAACTTAATCATTCAAGATGCTATGATAGGGGTAATGAGAGCTTGACACCAAGGATTCCACATTGCAATCATTAACTTAAGTAGAAGAGTTTGGAAGTTAGATGAAACTTATGCATGCTTTACCTCTACGGATCCCGGCGAGATGTTGATCTCGCTAGGGTTTGTGGCTCTGGTGGTTCGTTGTCTGGTTCGATGGCCCTCCCAGTCCTTAAATAATAGGCTGGGTCTCGGGTGTTCGTAAACGACTCGATTTACAAGTATGGAAACCCTAAACCGACTATTGCTTCGCCAAACTTGGAGGATACTCCATCTTCGTGGGCCTCCCTTCATGGGCTTCATGTAGGCTCTGATAGTTGGGCCTAGTCGATACGTGCACCAGGTACCCTCATGGTAGGGTACCCGATAGGCATACCCATGTCAGTAGCCCCCGAGTACTTGTCTGATTCGAAGAGTCGGGCATGGACTCATACATCATGCACGTTATATTTTTTACATCTGCATTTAGAATTCTTATGAAATAGCACATGTCAGCTATGTCGAGTGTTTCATCGACTATGAGTTTTTGCTTATGATAGTCAAGGGATATTAGCTTAGCAGGCCCGGCACACACGACGGATCGGGGCCGGTTAACTACCATTTGTGGCAAAACCATACTAGCTTTCAATCAAACTCGAGTCCCCGGACTCGAATCTGGAACAAACTGGACAGACTCGAAACAGCCGTTGAGGTCTTACGGAATCGAACTGCAGTATAATTTTGAATCAACCCAACGCGTCCGTCGGGGATAATTCATCATGTCTGCTGACATGGAAAATTTAAGGATAACGCTGCTGGAGCGGTCCTTAGCCCAGCTCGACTGATCGGCGGGTCTTACCTTTGCACTATGCATGCAGCATCCAAGGATCGTCGGATCAACTCGGGAATATTTCGAGCATGATTTTGCTTATGAACTGAGTCGAATGATTTGTCGACTGTTATTTTGCCATAATTCTATCGGGTGCGCGACAGCGCTCCCGATGGGAGTAGCCCCCGAGATTGTGCTTTATTGCTTGCAATGGAGGATAATCTCAAAATCTTTTTACCCTGCACATATTAGTCAAAGAAATTTTTGATACGCTCCTGATGGGAGTAGTATGTTGCAGTCGAAAGAATTTCGACTGGCCTCTATGACATTTGCTAAAAACCAACCGAGACTTATGCGAGAGACCACCCGAAGACATCATCGAGTGACTTTTATGCCAGTTGTGAAAGAGAGAACAACGTCAGCAATGACGCATTTTGCGACTGCTATCTCTGACAAGCGGTGGCGTGCTTGGAGAGGCTTTGATAAGACGTGACCCTGTTTTGTGGGCCCGTTTCTGCAGAGCTGACCAGGAATGACGCCGCGTGGACTTGATTTGACCGTTCTGGCGCAATTTTCACGGGGCGTAATGATGTTTTCCTGGATTCTCGTGCGTAGTGGACGGAGTGGCCGCCGACGGTTACTCTCCGTGGTTGCCACGTGTATGGCCAGATTTCGCGCGTAGCGTATGGATTTGTTTTGACGGTTGCGATCGTTTTGTGTGATCTGTGGTAAATAAGGGGGAACGGCGCTGGCAAAGTTTTTTACTTGCCATTTGCTCCCTGCGCCGCCCCTCGTCTCCTTCCTCGCGCTGCCCCTTCATTGCTCTGCGCCCAAGTTCTTTGTCCCACACTTCCTCCACTGTAGCAATGGCGAAAGGTGGAGGTGCGAAGCGTGGTGCTGCCGCCGCCGCCACGACCGATGCGGCCAAGGGCAAGAAGACTGTGGCGGGTACATCTGCATCCGCCGCGCTGAAGATGGGCAGCGGGGACTGGGCGAAGTCCACCGTCAAGGACGCCCACTGCTCAAGCTCCGCGAGCAGGGATATCTGCCTCCGGCGGAGCAACTCGCCGTCCGCGCTCCATCGCCCAAGGAGGTATGCCCCGAACCACACGCCAACGAGCGCGTTTGCTTTGCGGAGTTTGTGTCCAGGGGCTTCTCGCTTCCCCTCCACGACTTTGTTCGTGGCCTCCTTTATGCCTATGGGGTGCAGATCCACGATCTCACCCCGAACGATATTATGCATATTGCGTGCTTTATCACGCTATGCGAGTGCTTCCTTGGCGTCACACCCAGCTGGGCGCTATGGAAAACCATATTCATGGTGCGACCCAACAGAGGAGGTGGTCGCACCTACCCCGTGGGCGGCTGCGGCATCCAGGTGCGTAGCGACACCCGCTATTTCCGCCTGAAGACCGTCGACTCCGCGCAAGGCTGGAGGAAAGGGTGGTTTTATGCGAGTGTCGAGCAAGAAGGAGTCGCTACCTTCTCGACCGCGGCTTATGTCAGGACCAAGGCTTGGGATCACCAGCTCTCAGCCGAAGAAATGGAGGAAGCACGCCCTTTGCTGACTCGAATCGACGGACTGCTGGACAAGGTCACAGGCATTCACTTGATTGCCACCTTATGAAGAGGCGGGTGTGGCCACTCTGTGCCCGAGCGCACCCCATGTGGGAGTTTGAGGGCGCGAGTGACTCACCCGGATGAGCCCAGAGGAACTGTCAAGGAACGAGCTTGTGACGCACGTGCGCCACATCACCAGCCTGACGACAGCCGACCCTTGCAACGTCGACTGCCCTGTTGCACCATATGGGTTGGAGAACCCTTTGCTTGAGGTATGTATGTGTTATAGCCTTCTTGCAACGAAGAGTTTGCCACTCGCATGTTCTGCGATATGCGATTTTTGTTCTGACTTTGCAATCTGTGATGTATGCTATGCAGGGTTACTCGACTGCTGCCTCCCTTCCTCCTCTGCCTGAAAATGGCGAGACTGAAGAAACACATGCACATGTGGTGGATCCGAAAGGGGACCAGTCGCCCATCCCTTCTGCCACCACTTCGCATGTGGAGGAGGTCGAGGAGGAAACAGCAGAAGAAGTCCAATCTGAAGACAAGGCACCTCTGACCAGAATCGATACCGCGCCACCGAAGCGGCGTCGACTGGCCAAGAAGGCGCCTTCTACTGCTAGTTCACCCGCGAAGGAGCATGGCTTGGAGGATGACGAGCAATCAGACTCACCACCTGTTTTCCAAGCCGCTCCTTTGCGTGCGTGCTCAACAAGCTCGACCCTTCCGCTTCAGTCGAGTGGTACTCTAGCCTTTGGAGGACCAATTTTTGGCGAATCCGAAGACGAGGAAGATGAGGAGCACAGGTATGTGTATTTTTGAGTATGAGAATTTTGTGCTGTCACATATTTGTGCTCACCGTCTTTTTGCTTTGTTGTGTTGTCCACAGCGCTGAAAACAATCAGCCTGGGACTCCTCCAGTCGAAAATGTTCCGACCCTAGAGCAGTCGAAGTATGCACCGACTGGAAATGAGGCTGCCCAGCCAATGGCCACTGACGCTGTCGTTGAGATAGCCAAGGGAGCAACTCCAGATGTCGGGACGTCAGTCACGGCTCCTGAGCCGTGGATGAACCACGTGAGTAACTTTTTGCTTGACCCGTTAAGTTGTAGGTCTGTTTGAATTTTGGATTTTTGCTGAATCCGTGCGCTTCGCAGCCCTTCTACCACACCTTGGCAGATTCTGCCAAGGCTTATGTCCAGGTGGAGCAGGAGAGGGACACCATGCGCGCCGAGCTCGAGCGGCTCAGTCGTGAGTTCTCCTTTTTGCTTTTGTTTTGCCGAACTTCTTTTTGCAATGCTTGATTTTGTCGAGTATTGAATGCACGTGATTTTGCTGGGCCAGGCGAGAAGAAAGAGCTGGAAGACGCACTCGCCGCGCAGCGCGAAGAGTCGAAGAAAGAGTTGGCTGCCGCCACCAACTCAGCCGCTGCACGCGAGCGAGAATATGCTGACCAGCTCGCGGCACTCGCGCAGGTCATGGGAGGTGAGTAATCTTTTCTCCTTTGGATATGACAATATAACTTGTCGAGTGTCGTAAAATGACTTATGCCTGTTTTGAATTGTGCAGAAGCTGTTGGCGCACCGGCCTCTGCGGACGTGGCGAGTGACGATCTTTCGCTGGAACAGGCTGTGGGCGGCTTAGGCGCTCTATGCAACCAGGCGAAAGAAGCACTCGCCAAATCGACGAGCACGCTTGGCGCTGTATACCAAGTGGTGTTCCCGACTGGCGTGATGCCGTCGACGGTGGATGACTTCGCCAACGTGTTTGGCCCCGGGACGTCCACCATGGCGGGTTTCGCTCGCGCCAACACGGTACGCGGATCCGAGTCCACCATCAAGCTTCTTATGGGACATGGGATAGATTGCGACTATGAGGCGCACTGTCTGCATTCCCTCAGAAGCCAGATGGGAAGCCCATTTCCCTAAAGGGGGTGAGCGGAGCCGCCGCGCGACTGGCCGAAGTTTTTATGAACACCATGGAGCGCCGGGCACTCGAGACTGCCAATCGTCTGCTTAGGAAATCGAAATCTTAGGTTTAGGGTAGCTGTACCCTTTTGCTTTTTTATGCCTTGTAATGATACCTTCTGAACTGCGCGAGTCTGCGCTTTGTTTATGCTACCTTGTTTATGCAAAGTCTTTTGCTAATGCTTTTCACTCGAAGAGTTGTATGCTTATGACATGTGTTTTAGCTTCTGACACAAACTTTGTGTTTGTGATTATGCTTTTGAACAGTCACGAGAACCTGCTACTGCGACTAGTTCCTCGCAGGCTCCAATCACCACCCGATCCCAGGGTCAGGTGGCAAATGATGCCAAGGTGATGGAGTATATGAAGGCTAAATTTGTGAGAATGGAGCAAGATCTGAAGGACGCCCAGGCTGAGCTGAGTCGATTGAGGGCCAGACCCGCGTTGGCCACCCAACGCGAGGATTATGTGCTCGGGGAGATGGAGCTTGTGAACAGGCAACTCGAGTGTAAGTTCGAGTCTTGCTCTGTTTACAGCTTTTTGCATAGCTTTTGCCTTTTTTGATCTGACTGTTGTGCCCGTGTTTGTAGGCTTTGTCGACAGCTTCCAGGCTGAAAAGATTCGCGTGGAAGGGCGTCTGGATAGCGTGGTTGACGACCCTACGACTGGGCGTCAACACTTTTGGCTTGATAGGTACCATGCCCGCATACTCGCCACCCTGAAGGATCGCGTCTGGCGAAGTGCTGAACTGCTGGAGTTATGCCGGGCGCGTTTATTCGCCTGAACGAGACTCTTTTTCCTTCGGGTCCACAACCACAAGGGATTCGTGCTGCGTTGAACATCTTCCGTCAAACAAACCCCGTTCGAGAGTTGCTGTCGCAGAGACTTGTGGTTGGAGCCAACGCTGTAATGGCGTATGTGCGTAGTCGAAAACCAAGGTTGGTGTTGCGGACACCTGCAGCCGGAGAGGTTCTCGAACAAAAAGACCTGGATGACACAATCCAAGTTGCGGAGACACTTATCGAGTGTACTCGCGAACAGCTTTGCGGTCCCGAGCTGCCCGTAAAGGACGAGCTGAGGATTAGAATAGTTTGCAAGTGCAATTTGTGTATAGGGGGCAGCCCCCGAGTGTAATTTTGACTCTTTGTATATTGTATAGTTTGTATACTTTGATTTTTTGTCGAGCCCCCGAGTCAGTCGAGCGGGGTTTGTGAAATATGGGTTGGTTGTGAACCAATGACTGTGCAGCCCCCGAGTATTCGAGTGCGGCTGCAGAGTTTTTGTGTTTTGTTTTGGATGCGGCTAAGGCATTGTGTTTCTGCAAGAGCGAGAGCTCATTTGATTGATAACACAGCCCCCGAGGGTTTCGGGTGCGGTTAAGGTATGAATTATGCGAGTAGTCACCACAAAGAAGTCAAAGGAACATTGATTTTATTCCCCTTTTGAATGTTAGGCTGCAGGCCGCCTCATTAAAAACCTTCCAGTCCCCTTACATTGTATGACTGTGAGCACTTTATGCGTAGAAACGGCGCAGATGCGCAACGTTCCAAGGATTATGAGAGAGTTCGCCTGTCTTCGCGTGCTTTAGTCGATATGCGCCTCCGCCAAGGACCTCCGTGATGATGAAGGACCTTCCCATGGGGAAGCGAGCTTGTGCACCTTCTTTTGCTTCAATCGAAGAACCAGGTCACCCACGACGAAGGACCTGGTGCGCAGTCGACGGCTGTGGTAGTTGCGAAGGTCCTACTGGTAAACAGCTGTGCGGGCCAAGGCCGTGTCGCGCGCCTCATCGAGCAAGTCGACTGCGTCTTCGAGTGCTTCTTCCGCGTCTTCTTCATTGTATGCTTCAACTCGTGGCGCATTGAACCTTACGTCTGATGGCAGAATTGCCTCTGCACCATAGACCATGAAGAATGGGGTGAACTGCGTAGAAGTGTTGGGAGTTGTGCGTAGGCTCCATAGCACAGATGGTAGTTCTTCGACCCAAGCACCCGCAGCTCTTTTGAGTGGCACCAGGAGGCGCTTCTTGATCCCACTCGTCACAAGCCATTGGCCTTTTCGACTTGGCCATTGGATTGTGGATGCGCCACGGATGCGTAGTTGAGCGTAATGTCCTGCTCTTTGCAGAAGGTTTTGAACTCCTCAGCCGTGAAGTTTGTGCCGTTATCAGTGATGATACTGTTTGGGACACCGAAGCGATAGATGATGCTCTTTATGAAGTTGACTGCCGTAGTAGCAGTCGAATTTGTGATGGGGACCGCCTCGATCCACTTTGTGAACTTGTCGACTGCCACCAGTAGGTGAGTATGCCCGCCATGCGATGATTTTTTGAGTGGCCCAACCATATCGAGCCCCCATTGGGCGAAAGGCCAGGCCAGCGGTATAGTCTTCAACGCCGATGCGGGTGCGTGCGGCCTTGTTGCGAATTTCTGGCAGCCGACGCACCTTTTGACTATGTCCTCCGCGTCTTTGAGTGCTGTAGGCCAGTAAAACCCTGCGCGAAAGGCTTTGGCTACGAGTGATCGACTGCTGGCGTGATGCCCACAGGTACCTGCATGAATGTCTCGAAGTATGGCTTGGCCATCTTCGAATGCGATGCATCTTTGGAACATACCTGATATGCTGCGCTTGTATAACTCGCCGTTGATAACGGTGTATGCTTTTGATCTTCGAGTCACGCGTCGGGACTCGGTTATGTCATCTGGTAGCTCGCCACGGAGTATGTAAGCCAGAAAAGGTTGAGTCCAGGTTGGCTCAATGAGAATACCTCGACAGGGGGGTCCTCTGTGCTAGGCATTTGCTTTTGGGTGGCGTAGTCGACGGAGGAGGCTCTCGTTTCTCCTTGATAGATCTGTGTTCGATGCGCTCGAGGAAGACACCAGGTGGAATTTGTGCGCCAGTTGAGCCAAGATTGGCTAGCATGTCTGCTTCTTCGTTGCTTTCCCTTCCTATGTGCCTCAACTCGCAGCCCTCGAAGCTGCCCTCCAGTGTGTTGTACAGGTCGCGATAAGCGATCATGTTGTCCGCGATTGCGTCGCAGGCCTTCATTGTTTGCTGCACCACGAGATTGGAGTCGCCGTAGATCATCAATCGAGTGCACCCAAGTGCTTTTGCCATCCGCATGCCATGGATCAGAGCCTCGTATTCAGCCTCGTTATTGGAGGGTAGTTTGAATCCCATCTGCAAAACATAACGTAGCTTGTCCCCTTTTGGTGATATGAGGATGACGCCTGCGCCTGCGCCTTCGTGTTTCTTGGACCCATCGAAGTACATGGTCCAGGAATTGGACACGTCTGGTGCTCCAGGTAATTGGGCTCTATCCACTCGGTTGTGAAGTCGGGTAGGACTTGTGCTTTGATAGCCTTCGGGTGCTCGTACTTGATGTCTCTTGGAGCCAGCTCGATGAGCCATTTTGCCACTCGACCCGTTGCATTGGGGTTTGTGAGGATATCACCGATTGCTGAGTTGCTTACCACGGTAATCGGATGCTCGGTGAAGTAGTGTGTCAACTTCCTTGAGGACATGAATACAGCGTATGCCAGCTTTTGATAGTGCGGGTACCGCTGTTTTGATATGGAGAGAACCTCGCTCAGGTAGTAGACTGGACGTTGTATGCTTTGGATGTGCCCCTCCTCCATGCGTTCGACTACCAGTACGGTGCTCACCACCCTGTTTGTAGCCGAGACATACAGGTAGAGTGGTTCCCGTTCCTTAGGTGCGACGAGGATCGGAGGGCTTGTGAGGATCCGCTTGAGATCTGTGAAGGCTGCTTCAGCTTCTGGCGTCCACTCGAACTTGTCCGCCTTCTTCATCAGTCGATAGAATGGTAGAGCCTTTTCACCCAGTTTGCTGATGAATCGACTGAGCGCTGCTACTCGTCCTGCTAGTTTCTGCACATCGTGAAGCTTTGAAGGCCTTTGCATTGTGAGGATGGCCTGTATTTTCTCCGGGTCTGCTTCGATTCCACGGGCAGAGACTAGGTACCCTAGAGCTGCCCGGCTGGAACGCCGAACGTGCACTTCTTAGGATTGAGCTTGATATGGAAGCGTTTGAGGTTTGCGAACGTCTCCCTCAAATCGTCGAGTAGTGTGTGTTCTTCCCTTGTGGTAATGACAATGTCATCCACGTAGACCTGGACGTTGCGTCCATTTGCTTTTTGAGGCAGTCCTGCATCATGCGCTGGTATGTTGCACCCGCGTTTTTGAGCCCAAAGGGCATAGTTGTGTAGCAGTAGACCCCGAGTGGGGTTATGAACGCCGTTTTTTCTTCGTCTTCTTGCTTCATCCTTATCTGGTGATAACCTGAGTAAGCATCCAGAAAGGAGAGTCGTGCGCATCCGGCGGTGGAGTCGACGATCTGGTCGATTCGGGGTAGCGGGAAGTGATCCTTTGGACAGCACTTGTTCAGCGCTGTGAAGTCCACGCACATCCGAAGGATGTCTGTATGCTTCTTCTCTACGAGTACGGGGTTGGCCACCCATTGTGATTTCTTGATTTCCCTAATGAATCCTGCTGCGAGTAACCGGTCGACTTCAGATTCGACTGCGGTTCGCTTTGGGCCGGAGATTCGACGCATCGTTTGCTTGACTGGCTTTGCATCTGGAAACAATTGGAGAGAGTGCTCGGCGAATTCCCTGGGAATACCTGGCATGTCGGCTGGACACCACGCAAATATTTCCCAGTTCTCACGGAGGAATTCGACGAGCGCGCCTTCCTATGCGATAGGCAGGCTCGAAGATATGTTGACTGTCTTGGACGGATCGGTCGGGTGCACCTGATGCGACCTTGTGTCATTTGTAGCATTGAAGGATCTGTCGACTGCCAACTTCTTATGCTCCGGAAGGAGTGTGCGGTCGTTGGTAATCGCCAAGTCGGCGAGTGATTCTCCACCCCGAACATCTCGGAGATTTTGCTGAACTCGCGGTCGCAAGCATCGGACCTTTGAAAGTTTCCACGGACAGTGATGACTCCCTTTGGTCCTGGCATCTTCAGCGTGAGGTACGCATAGTGTGGCACCGCCATGAATCGAGCAAACGTCGGGCGACCAAGAATAGCATGGTATTGTGATTTCCAGTCGACGACCTCGAACTCAATCGACTCTGTCCTGAAGTGGCTTTCCCCGAACGTAACGTCGAGTTGTATGGTGCCTTCTGGGCTAATTGCTTTGCCAGGAACGATACCGTGGAAGGTATTTGAAGATTTTGGGAGGTTTTCGACTGACCTGTTCATTTTGCGGAGCGTGTCCGCGAAGATGATGTTTATGCCGCTGCCTCCATCCATGAAGACCTTGGTCATGGCGTAGCCTCCTATTTGCGCGTCGAGTACCAGAGCCGCGTGCCCTGGTCGAACTACAGCTGGGGGATGATCCTCTCGACTGAAGCTTATGATGGTTTCCGATCCCTTCAGAAATTCGGGCACGGCTGGAGGTGCCATGACAGCCATGTTCACCTGTCGAGTGATTAGCTTTTGCTGCCTGTTGGAGGGGCGACCCTTTTGTATCATGTACATCTGCCCGTGGGGCTGTGGATATTGATCATCTTCCGCCCGTAGTACGGGTTGTATGGCACCTGCGAGGTTTGCGCCTGGAGCAGGCTGTGGTGGTTGCGGTGGCGGCTGTGGCGCCATGAGAGCGGGCACAGCGTTCGGCTGTGGTGCGGGTGCAGGCGTGGGCTGAGCAGGTGCTGGGCCATTCCTTGAGTCGTATCATGTAGTCAGTCGCCATTTGGTCGAATTCCCTGCAGTTCCTTAGGGTGTGATTGGAGCGTAGTTTTCCGTCGTCCCCCTTGAAGAGGTGGAATCTGCACCAGTCGTCCATCTTTTCCTCGAATGACCGCTCGGGTTTTGCGTCGCTACGTTTGCGCCATTCTTGCCTTTTGTAGCTGTCGCTCCGCTGCTCGCGATCTCGACTGTCCCGTCGATCATCCGAGCGTCGATTGCTTCTATCTTGGTCCTCCTTGGTTGTGTGTATCCAGCCGCCATGAACTCGGGTCTGTTATCGTCGTAAGGACGTTGGACGTTTACGCCTGCGATCTTCTCTGTATGAATCTCTGCGGCTCGACTGCCGCTTTCGTAGTTGTCGCGTGTTGGGGAAGCACGGGATCTGCGTACAGAATCCTCTCCATCTGCCCACTCAGTCGCAACTTTGATGAGGTCAGCCAGGGAGGTTGGCTTTTCACGACCAAGTGCCTCTTTGAAGTCCTTCCTGGCGAGACCTTGTATGAAGGCATCCATGGCCCTGTCTTCTGACACTTTGCCAACCGAATTGCGTATTTCGGTCCACCGCCGTATGTATGATCTCAACGACTCGTCTGATCGTTGAGTACATGTCCTTAATTCTCGAATGTCTTCGGGCGCTCACACAGAGGCTCGAAGTTTTTGATGAAGTCTCTGCGGAAATCATCCCACGAGTCATATGATGATGGAGGGAGCGATTTGAGCCAGTCGCGGGCAGTTCCTTCGAGCATAAGTCGTATGTACTGCATCGCCGTGGTGTTCGTGCCACGCTGGCATGCCACGGCGAGTCTGTAATCTTCTAGCCACCCAGAAGGTTCTTGGCGACCGTTGTACTTGGGTTGTTCGCCTGTCAACTTGAACCGTTTGGGCATCCGCGTCTCACGGATGCGTCGAGTGAAGCACAATGCTCCGCATGGCTCTGGTTCGCGATCAGAGTATGAATCGCTGCTATAGGATCTTCGAGATCTGCTTCTGCTGGACCTGTGCCGGCGCGTGCTTCTCCTTCCTTCATCCGAGTGGTGGCTGCGACCACTGCGATGATGTGCTGCGTGTCGTGAGTCGACTATGTCGCGATCGCGATCCTTGCTGGAGTTTTGTCTTCTGGCTGCATAGCCTGTGCCGCTAGAGCTAGCGATTTGAGTTGTTGGCGATGCAGGGCTGCGTTAGGGTCATTCGCCGGAGGTTGTATTGCCTTGAGGTAAGCACCTACGGAGAATAATGCACCCGCAGCAGTTTTGGGCACTGGGATTCCGTTAGCGTCCTCTGTCATGAACGACAGGTTACGGGTGATTGCTACCCTTTCATGTTCTGGAAGGCTTGCCAACCGCGACCTAGGTCGAGGGGTTGGTTGCTGTGTGGACCCGAGGGATTGCTCCCTTCGTCGGGCACTCGAGAGGCTGGCTTGCCTTTTGCGCTCCTCGAGCGTCGCTCGGTAGTTTTGCAGTCGAATTGACTCCTGCCAGTTGAAGTACTGGAAGGTCAACATCTCTCTGGGGTGGAGTTTGGTGGCATCATTGTGCACTCCTTTATGACTTTATCTGCTTTTGCTGCCATCTCCTCCGTGATTGTCAAGGTTGTGACCCCATCCGGCATGGTTACCGTGCATGGGAATTGTGCAGGCCTGCGAGCGGCAGCGTCTGCGGATGATTCTGCGGTGAAGGCCACGTAGACCTGATGGGGCGTGACCCGAGGACAGGTGTATGTGCTGTCGATTCCAGTCATGGACTCGACGTCGCCGTCGAGGCTCATGTCAGAGCCAGTGTGTTCATCGAGTAGATCTTCGAGGCGAATCTCGTTGTCGATGTGCTCATCACCTATGCTCATCTCGGTGTTGGCGAAGCCATTATGGATTTCTGAGTCGAGGTTGGTGTTGGTGAAGATCTCCGAGTCGACGTTGTTGTCGTTATGAATCGCGGGCTCGTAGAAGTCATCGAGGGAGATCCCGCAGTCGAAACTCTCGTCGAGTGGTAGGTTGAAGTCGATGTTGCTTGTGTTGTATGCTGATTCTGCTCCTCGCCTTGGAGTTCCGTCATCATGAACCTGTCGAGCTCGCCGGTCGACATGGTTGTTGCGGGCGAGCAGGCTTCAGGAATCGACGATGGGGCGAGCAGTCGACGGAGCCTCGAGTGCACCCAGCGCCAGTTGTTGCGGATCTGTCGAGTCCTGCGTGCCAAGATTGTTTACGAAAAAATTGAATGCTCCAACAGTCAAGCTCAAACCTGATTCAAGGCCGGAAAACGCCTCCTGAAGCTCTGGCGAGTGCGGATTGAAATTCATTGGAAGAGCAGATGCGCTTTTTGCAGGTGAAGCGGGCAGGCTGCCGCTTTTCGAGTGGATCGGCGAGTCGCCGTGTGTCGCCTGGATCGGCGAGTTGCTGTTTGCTGACATGGCCGGCGAGTTGCCGTTTGCAGATGAGATCGGCGAGTTGCCGTTTGCTGGTGTGATCGGCGATTTGCCGTTTGCTGTTGGGACCGGCGAAACTTCGAGTCCAGCGCTATTCTTTCCCACAGACGGCGCCACTTGACGAGGGGTAGACTCATCAAGACCCATGGTTAAGGTCCCTAGGTTATGAATATGGGGGAGAGAACGTGGTAGAGCTGGAAGTATCGTCGGCTGACAAGCAGGGCAAAGATTTTACCCAGGTTCAGGGCCCTCGTGTGGAGGTAACACCCCTACGTCCTGCCTGTCTGTTATTGCTTTGTGAATATGATGGTTACAAGGATCCCGGCGAGATGTCGATCTCGCTAGGGTTTGTGGCTCTGGTGGTTCGTTGTCTGGTTCGATGGCCCTCCCAGTCCTTAAATAATAGGCTGGGTCTCGGGTGTTCGTAACCGACTCGATTTACAAGTAAGGAAACTCTAAACCGACTATTGCTTCGCCAAACTTGGAGGATACTCCATCTTCGTGGGCCTCCCTTCATGGGCTTCATGTAGGCTCTGATAGTTGGGCCTAGTCGATACGTGCACCAGGTACCCTCATGGTAGGGTACCCGATAGGCATACCCATGTCAATACATGTGGCGCACGGGTTAGGTGTGCGCCACAGGTAAAATATAGGAGAGAATACCTGTGTCGCACGGTTTATCTGTGCGCCACAAGTAGTTGGCGGTAGATTTTTTTGAAAACAAGAGAGAGACTACCTGTGGCGCACGACGTTCTGTGCGCCACAGGTAAATAATACCTGTGGCGCACAGATAAACTGGTGCGCCACCGGTAATCTGTGCTGCGTGATTTAATTCGCCCACCCATGGGCAGATATTATGTCAGTGGCAGACACGGGATTATCTCTACCTTCTCTCTCCACACTAAAAAATGAAACTAAAGTTGTTGCATCTTCCTTCTCTCTCCACCACGCACACCGCACTGCACGCACACATCCATGGCCTCTCAGATCCCGTTTCTCTTTCCTCTAGTCAACACATGCATGGCCCTCCTGCCCTCACACTCGCTCGCCACCCAGGCCGACCTGCTCTGCGCCGCGCGCGTCTTCCTCGTCCTCCCCGCTCTGAGCTCGTCTTCCTCGGCCTCCCCGCGCCACGGACCGCCGGAGGCGCGCGCCGGCGGATGGCCTGGACGAGGGACATCGGCGTGATGTCGAGCAGCAGATGGATGGCGGCCAGGCCCGACGCGACGCTCGGTCAGGCCCGCCTCTATGCTCGCTGCCGGCCGTGTCCCTCGCTGGTCGCCGCCTCCGCCCGCGCCATCGCCGCCCTCCAGGCCGAGGCCGCCACCGCCTCCAGCATCCTCGCCTCCAACCGTCTCCCTCGCCGTTCGCCGACCCGCCCGCGCCTCCGCTGCCCTCAAGGCCTCGGCCACCACGGCCTCCTCCATGCTCGCCTCCAGATCCGCGCCGCCCGCCGCAACGACCTGCAGGCCCAGAGCGCGGCGAAAGTGTGGAGGCGCGGGAGTCGGCGAGCGTGGCGAGGCACACCGACTCGCAGCCCTCTCTACGTCCGCCGCGGAGGAGTCGCCGGAGTCGGCCCTGGCGGCGGCGCGGTGGGGCGGCGCGGGGCTAGGGCTGGTGGTTGTTGGTGGGGTATTTTTGTAAATTTGTATAATGTAATTAATAAAAATAATAAACGGAATTGTTGCATTTTATTTTTTATTACTGATTATTTACCCGTGGCGCACGAGATTCATTATATGTGGCGCACGCATAGAGTACTAGCCGGTCCCCAGCAAACTTACCTGTGGCGCATGAGGTGGGCTATCTATGGCGCACAAGCTTGTGCGCCACAGATAAGTTTGGTTACCTGTGGCGCCCGAGCTGTGCGCCACAGATAGCATTTATCATTGGGGTGAAGATAGTGGCGCATGCTCGTGCGCCATAGATAAGCAAAAACCGTGCGCCACAGGTAAGCTTTTTCCTACAAGTGAAGGAACCAGCCTCCATGGCTTCCCCACGAAGGATCCCGCCTCCAAGGCTTATCCACAAAGGAATCTAGCTGATGGGGGGATGATAACCCGGTAGGCCCATGGAGAGGGAAGCATGACCCGCCAGGCAGGAGGCCCGGCCAGGCCAGCTAACCATCAACATGGGCCGGGTTATGTTGCTGGGCCAGAGGCTTTGGCGGTAACCCGGTTCAGGAAGGGAAGTTTCTAGAAGACCAGAGGCGGTTCGTGACTTGGAGGATACGAAGGCTAGAAGAGCTAGAATAGGATTCCGAGTCTGGGTAGAGCCCGGGTTCGTATTGTAAAGTGCCAGGAGACCCGGTAGTCTATATAAACCGGTCCCTGAGCCCTAGTTGAGGGAGAACTTTACGATCCAAGCTTAGGCGAGAGAACCACGAGAGAAACACCACAACCTTGTAACCTAGATCGAGATCCGGCTCTGTTGTCGTAGCCGGGTTATCGAGATCGAGATCAATAACAAGATAGCAGGAAGTAGGTCTTTATCTCCAATGGAGAGGCCGAACCTGGGTAAACCTTTTGTCCCTGCAATGCTAAACAATCTCCCAGACGCTAGTGTCGCCTTGCCCATCAACTCAAGCTACCCCAAAGTAGCATCTGCCGTGTTATCTACCCCACGACAGTTGGCGCCGTCTGTGGGAATCGCGTCCAAAGGTGTCACCATCATGGGAGAAGCAAAGCAAGGAGTAGAGAACTATGTTTTCGGCGAGATCACCCTCAATTCACAAGGAGAGCCCATCGTTGATGATTTTGGCTGGGGGCCGGAATCAGATCTACTTGAATCAGGTGATGTTATTCCAATTGGCAAGTTTAACGTTTTTGTTGGTATGATTGCAACTAGATCTGCTAGTGATGGAGACTATGAATCTGTGTCAGGAGCTGCCACAATTGTTCAATCTGATGGAGAAGAATCAGTTGGTACGGCTGAAGATGAGCTGCCCCTGGACGTGCACGAGGAGAGATCGGGAAACCCGGCTCCAGTCCCGGGTGATGTGGGGACTATGCAGATTCAGAATCGATCCTGCCCTTGTTCGAAGGCCGGTTCGGATATGGAGTAGAAGAAGAGGACGAAGAGGAGCAAGAGTCCGTTCCAAGCCCGGTTAGGAGGGTGGCGGTTTACACCGCTCCTTCGATCAACGCGGGGGCATCACCGTCAACGGTTGTGCCACCAGCTTTTACTCCGGGTCAGCAGCAGCAACAATTGCCACCAGTGTTGGAGCTGGCGGGCCAAAGGGTTGATGGAGACCCGGCTTCGGTATCAGAGGAAAGTGAAAACACGGCGCGTTACAGGAATAGCTTCGGTTTTCTCAATAACCGAGCTCAGGGTGAGGAAAGAAACAATGCAACTGGGGCCCGGGCCATGTTTAACAATGGCCTGGTCCTAGATCCAACGCACTTACGAGGATTGTTACTCCAGAGAACGCAGCAGCAAGAGCTATAGAATTGGATACAGCACGCCGGGCCTTGGAGCAGGTGCGCAGAGACACAATGGCAGAAAAAGAAGATATGGAGATTAGGCGAAAGCAATTAGAGGATGAGGAAAATCGTCTCAATGAGATGACCAGGCGCACCGGAGGAGGCACCAGAGCCGGCTGGCCCCTGGAGAAAACGCCATAAACCCAGCAGTATTGTTTAGGACCCCAGAAGATCAACCAGTTGGTGTAACCCAGGTGGCTCCAGTTGTTAGAGCAAATATAGAACCAGACAGAGGAACAGGAGCAGCTGGGTTGCAGTTGCAGCGGCGCCGGGTCTTCTCGCTGGGGGAGCCAGGGGAAATCCGGGTCTGCCGCCCAGGACACCAAGGTTTCATACGCCGGCGGGTCACTATTCCAATCCAGCAGATAACGTATATGCCGCAACTTTGGCACTAGATCGTATTCCATTAGGAGACTCGCCAGCAGAGGTTGAAGCTCGGCGTGCCATTGACATGTTACGCACTGCGGTTGCTCAGCAAGTTCAGTATTCAAAAGAGAAAAGTGCGCTTCATTCTACAACATATCGTAGCAAGAGTCGCCATGGGGGAAACCCGCCATTGGCCGGGTTTGCCGCGGCACAGCAGCAAAACCCGCCCCAGCAGAACCAAAACCAGAATAATCAGCAGTATCAACCCGCCCCTGCAATTTCTGTGGCTCAGCAGATAGTCAATAGATCGCGGGCAGGAAGGAGTGCAGCTAATGCAAACCCGGCAGTACCAGCAGCTGGAGCACCACAAGGAGGACCGGGTCCCGTGCCAGCAGCATCTGCAAGCTCGCCGGGTAACATTAATCTTTTAGCAAGTTCTTCCACTTTGGCGGGTCCCAAGTGTCTTTCAGATGCCATTAGAGCAGAGCCTTTCCCTGAGAAGTTCAAGGAGCCAAGCAAGATTGCCAATTATGAGCCGAGCACAGACCCGGCGAGTTGGTTGAGCAGTATGAGATGGCGATGTGTATACGCAATGCCACAGAGAACGTTTGTGCAAAGTATATGTATTTGATGATGAGTGATGGTGCAGCAAAGTTGTGGTTCAAGAATCTGCCAGAGAAATCTATCAATTCTTGGGATGAGTTGAAAACAATTTTCATCAAGCACTTTCAGGGCACGTGCAAGCGTTTATTTTCCATTGAAGATCTTGATCGTTGCGTACAGAGGAAGGGCGAGTCAGCTCGTCACTGGATGGGCCGGGTCACGGAGATCCTGCACTCTTCATCAGGTATCGAGCCCAAGGATGCAATTTCATCGATGGAGAAAACTTGCAAGTACGCTCCCTTGGTCCAGAAGCTGGGTCGCATGAAGGAAGGACACCGGGTTAAGCCCGTTACTATGGCAGAGTTGATGGATGCGTGCAACAGACATGCAGCCACGGACAAAACCCAGGATGATAGTGAGGAAGAAAAAGGGAAAGGTGCTGCGAACAATGGAGGAAAGAACAATGGCCCGGGAAACAATAACAACAGCAATCAGAACCAGCACAAGCGTGGGCATCAGGAAGGAAACTCAGAGCTAGTTGCAAATGCAAATGCCGGGTTTCAGAGGCAAAGGATGGATGGGAATTATCAGGAAAACAGAGGTTATCAGGAAAAAGAGGTTATCAGGGAAATAATGGGAGTTATGGTGGTGGAAATAGTTATCAAGGAACACGCCCAATGAGCACTGAAGAGGCCTTCAGGATGCCGTGTCCTCGTCATAGCAAGAACGGCAGACCCGCCAATCATTCATTGGCCCAGTGTGTGATTTGAACAGGTGGAAAAACAATGAGATTCAGAGAGCTCTGCAAGGAGCAAACAGGAGTGGAGGACCCGGCCCGAGTGCTAACCCGGCTGCGGGACCTCTAACTGGAGCAAACGCGGTACCAACTGGAAATACAGGACCCGGCCAAAATACAGGTAATCAGGGTGGATTCTCGAACCAGCCGAGGCAACTTGGCCAATATCATATATATACCAGTGGCACGACCAAGAGAGAAAGAAAGATAGTCAAAAGGGCAGTTAATTCAGTGGCTGTAGGGGTACCAAGGTATTTGAGATGGTCAGAGCATACTATTACTTGGAGCAGAGCAGATCACCCGGATGTGGTGGAGCACCCGGGTCTGCTTGCGTTAGTTGTGGCTCCTCAAGTTCATGGCTTTGAGTTAAAGAAGGTTTTGATGGACGGTGGCAGTAGCATTAACATCTTGTACTGGGAAACATTTATGCGTATGGGTCTGAAGGAGTCACAGTTGCAGAAAACATCAACAATATTTCATGGTATAGTTCCTGGGAAGTCTGCTACACCTGAGGGAAAAATTTCATTAGAGGTTGCTTTTGGCGAGTCTATCCATAACTTCAGATCAGAGTGGCTCACCTTTGAGGTGGTGAAATTTCCAAGTCCTTATCATGCGTTGTTTGGAAGGCCGGCCTTTGCCAAGTTCATGGCGAGGCCGTGTTATGTATACTTGCAGTTGAAGATGCCGGGTCCCAAGGGGATCATCACTGTTCATGGTAACAGAGAAATTGCAGCAGAATGTGACGAGGGAGATGCAGCCCTGGCAGAGCGAACTTGTGCTAGAGAGGAGTTGAAAGCTTACAGGTCTAATCTTGACCCGCAGGATAACAAGGCGCTCAAAAAACCAACAACAGAAGATGACAGGGCAAAGTTTAAAGCAGCAAAGGATACTAAGATGGTGGATTTTGTGCCTGGGGATTCCTCCAAGCAGTTCGCCATAGGGACCAGCCTAACTGATAAATAGGAAAGCGCGCTCATCGAGTTCATCCGTGAGAATCGGGATGTTTTTGCGTGGACACCTAGTGACATGCCAGGCATTCCGACTGAACTCGCTGAGCACCGTTTACATGTTGATCCAAAGGCAAGGCCGGTGAAACAAGGTTTGAGAAAAATGAACGCAGAGAGAAGAAAAGCTATAGGAGAGGAGATAGCCCGGTTATTGGAAGCCGGCTTTATCATGGAGGTTTTCCACCCAGAGTGGTTGGCTAACCCGGTTTTGGTTCTGAAGAAAAATAATGAGTGGAGGATGTGTATTGATTTTACAAGTCTCAACAAGCATTGTCCAAAAGACCCGTTCGCACTGCCGCGCATCGACCAAATTGTTGACGCAGTGGCAGGCAGCGAGCTCTTGTGTTTTCTGGACGCATATTCAGGTTATCATCAGATCAAGCTTAACAGGCAGGATTGGGAAAAGACATCGTTCATCACCCCTTTGGTGCTTTTTGCTACAAGACCATGACTTTTGGGTTGAAGAACGCAGGAGCAACTTATCAGAGGTGCATTCAAAATTGTTTTCATGATCAGATTGGGCGCAATGTGCATGCTTATGTGGATGATGTGGTGATCAAGTCAGAAAAAGCCGGGTCATTTATCAGCGACCTTACAGAAACATTCAAAAATTTGAGGAAGTACAAGATGAAGCTCAATCCTACAAAGTGCGTGTTTGGAGTTCCAGCGGAAAATTGCTCGGTTTCATTGTGTCAGAGCGTGGAATTGAGGCAAACCCGGAAAAAATCAGAGCCATCCAAGTTTGAAAAAACCTGAGGAATTGGCAGATGTTCAGAAGTTGACAGGATGTGTGGCTGCGCTAAGCCGGTTTATATCCCGGCTCGGAGAAAAAGCAATACCTTTATACAAGTTACTGAAGAAAACAGACAATTTTGTGTGGAATCAGGAAGCAGACGAGGCATTTGAAGCTCTGAAGAAACAATTATCAAAAGCGCCAGTTCTGGCGGCCCCGGGTCCCAAGGAACCCATGCTGTTATACGTCGCTGCCGGGCCTCAAGCTGTGAGTGCTGTGGTGGTGGTCGAGCGTAAGGAGGAAGGCAAGGAAAACCCGGTTCAGAGGCCGGTTTATTATGTTAGTGAGGTGTTATCAGAAGCAAAGCAGCGCTATCCGCATTGGCAGAAGCTAGTATTTGGTGTTTTCATGGCAAGCAGAAAGTTGAAGCCATATTTTCAGGAGCATCCAATCACAGTGGTGAGTTCAATACCCTTAGCAGATATTATCAGGAATTCAGAAGCTACAGGAAGAATTGCCAAGTGGGCAATAGAGATGGGGCCTTACCACATTGACTATGTGCCTCGTACAGCTATCAAATCGCAGGCATTGGCGGATTTTCTTAATGATTGGACACAGTTGAGTGCACCACCTCTTGCGCCGGGTCTCAAACCTTGGGTTATGCACTTTGACGGGTCTAAGCAGCACAAGGTTCAGGAGCTGGAGTTGTGTTAACTTCTCCCAAGGGTGATAAGCTGAGCTATGTTTTGCAAATTCACTTTGATTGCTCTAACAATGTGGCAGAATATGAGGCTTTGTTACATGGTTTGCGTATGGCAAAGGAGATGAGCATCAAGCATATTAATTGTTATGGGGATTCAGATCTGTGGCACAGCAAGTTTCAGGAACATGGGATAGAAAAGATGCGACAATGGCGGCTTACAGGAGAGAGGTGGACAGGGTAGCCGGGTTTTTCTCAGGCTATCAGGTGGATCATATTGACCGCAGGAAAAATGATGCTGCAGATGCTTTGTCAAGACTCGGCTCACGCAGAGAGCCGGTTCCACCTAACGTTTTCTTGGACGAGCTATGGACTCCATCAGTTAAGCCTCAGGGCGTAGAGGAACTGGCGGGTCAGGAAGACCCGGATTCGCAATTGGTAGCAGCAACTCATGAAATTCCAGAGTGGACAGAACCTTATTTGGCGTATCTTTTGCGTGGAGAGCTGCCAGAGCAGGAAGTTATATCCCGGCAAATTGTGCGCCGGGCTAAGGCCTACGTAGTTATTGATGGCGAGTTATATAAGAGAAGTGTTTCTGGAGTATTTCAGAGATGTGTGTCTGGAAAGGAGGGCCGGCAAATTTTGAAAGAGATTCATGAGGGAGATTGTGGTCATCATGCTTCAACAAGGTCTTTAGTAGCAAAAGCTTTCAGACACGGCTTCTTCTGGCTCACAGCTCAGGCAGATGCAGAGCGCTTGGTGAGTAGATGTGATGGTTGCCAAAGATATGCAAGGCAAATTCATGTGCCGGCTCAGGAGTTGCGAACAATACCCTTGACTTGGCCCTTTGCAGTTTGGGGGCTTGATATGGTGGGTCCTTTTAGCATGTCTCCTTGCAAGAAAACCCACCTCTTGGTTGCCATTGATAAGTTTACAAAGTGGGTTGAGGTGATGCCTGTTACTAATTGTGAAGCAGCTACAGCAGTCAAGTTTTTGAAGCAGATCATACACAGGTTTGGGTATCCTCATAGTATCATCACAGATAATGGTACTAACATGTCCCTTGGTGAGATGGCAAAGTTTTGTGGAAATCAGGGTATACGTTTAGACGTTGCTTCAGTTGCTCATCCACAGGCCAATGGACAAGTAGAACGAGCAAATCAGGAGTTGCTTCGAGGTTTGAAACCACGTCTCCGGGTCCGTGTCTCAGAGCTGCTGGAGCGTGGGTTGAGGAGTTGCCATCAGTAGTTTGGGGAATCAACACAACACCAAACAGATCCACAAAGATGACCCCTTTCTTTATGGTGTATGGGGCAGAGGCAGTTTTGCCAAGTGATATAATTCATGACTCGCCTCGCGTGGCGGCTTATGTTGAAACAGAAAATGAGCAGACCCGGCAGGATTCTGTGGACCTGCTTGAGGAGCATAGAGAACAAGCACTGGAGAGATCAGCAGTGTATCAGCAGATTTGAGGCGGTATCATAGTCGCCGGGTTAAAACTCGCACTTTCCAGGAGGGAGATTTAGTGCTACGATGGGTGCAATCCAGAGAAGGGATGCACAAGTTATCTCCCCCTTGGGAAGGGCCCTTCATCATAAGCAAGAAATTGAACAATGGTTCATATTATTTGGTGGATGCAAGAGAAAAGTCCGAGTCTGTTAATGACACATCGCACTCTACCTTTTCATTGGAAGAGCGTGAGAGGCCATGGAATATTGCGCAGCTGCGCCCATATTATACTTAGCATGAGAAAGAGATATGAGATGTAAAACACGATGTAACAGGCAGCAGGTTTCAGACGCGCTCTTTTCCTTACCAGGGTACCTAAGGGGACTGGAAGGTTTTTAATGAGGCGGCTTGCTGACCTAACCTTTTCTATCAATAAAGTGAAGGTTGAACAGAAATTTGTGTCTTTTCGTTTCTTTTTTGATGTTTGATAGTAGTGTTGCATAGTTCTATGGTTAAGTTTGGTCTTGGGGGCTTGCCTTGGGGGCTCGCCCAAGACCCGGCTTTTCACGGTCATCCGGGTCTCGATGTTTCGTGACCCGGCTGTGCAGTTTTCGTTACAGTATCCATAACTTTGGATTCAGAGGTATGAAGGTGAAGTTTACGTTTTATTTGTTTATGTTTTTGTCATAAGAATAAGTGCATAGTTATCTTTGAGGACGCCCAGAGAGCGTGTCCCACCAGTATGAGGATCAATGGGGTAATGTTGCATAGTTAAGCCATTACTTTATAAACATTGATCCAGGTCTTGGGGGCTCCTACTACAATAGTTTGCAGCTGCAATCCCAAGACCCGGCTTTATGCCACTAGTTTATTCTTGGTTATCTTGCTGTTGAGCTGATGTGACTCGCAATTTTATGGCCTGATTGCTCACCTGGAAATTCAATCAACCATGAAGCCCATTGGGACTTGGTTCGACCCTGTTTTTCTCAGAGAAGTAGCGACAGGGTATCCATGCGAAAGCCGGCTCACAGTTAAAGAAATCAAAAGGGTCATCAAAACCACAGAAGAGGCATATTTCATAGCAAAAGTTTGAGAGTAGCATAAAAAGTTTCATCAGGTGCATAGGCGCACCATCACAGGCATAGTGCAACAGTGCAAAAGTTATTACAATAAACGCCCAAAGGGCCGAATAAAGATTGTTTTCTTGCAGAGATAACAGCATCTGCGTAAGTTTTCAAGCTTTGGCTTCAGGAGCCGGGTCACGGGGAGGAGAGCCGGTTGGTTGATCTTCGACGGTCTTTGCCGGGTCTTCTTCTTCGGCGGCCGCCGGGTTAGCCTCTGGCTCCTTGGTCTCGTCGGTTTCTTTGGCCTTGGTCTTGCGCCGGGTGATTTTTCGAAGTGGCTGGAAGAAGTTTTCATCATCTTCTTCAGCTATCGCCCGTGACGGAGGAGGAATAACTGGCGTAGAGGAGCTGGGAGCAGTGGAGGTACCAGGAGCATTTTTGCCGGGTCAATGGAATCCTTATAGCTTTGGAGGAGATCGACGCGTTGTGGCTCGTCATCCATGATCTCTTCATCATTCATTATATCCAAGCTGTAAAGTGGTGAGCTTCATCTTGCTGGCAATAACAGTGGCAACATGCCGGGTTTGCTTCACAACCCGGGCATAGCACTTCTTATCGAACTCCTTGCCATCAGTGTCAAACTGAGGAAAGCCCTTCTTCAGTGGAGCCGGGTTTAGCTGGGGATGGTAGGCCTTTGCCAAGGCAAGACCTCGCATCACCCCGGCCCTGCAAGCTGATCTCTTGAGCAGATGGATCCATTGCGGCATTGTTGACAGATGCCCAAGGACTTCAGTGTACTTGCTTGGCGGGTTCTCCCAGAGCCTAGCGGCTTTGATGACCTCGCAGCTGCCAAAGTACAGCTGTGGGTCAGCGTGTACATGCATTTGATCTTCTCTGCAGCGGTTTTGCGGAGGTTACCATCACGAGGGCCTGTGTAAGAAAAAGTGTAGCAGTGAAATTTCAAAAACCGGGTCTGTTTGATCAGTTTAGGTTGAAATTCAAGGAGTAGTGCTTACCCACTAAAGATTCAACCATTGAGGTGATCATTCTTTTTAGCCGGGTCAGCTCGTTGTTGGTTTCATCCAGCTGCTTCTGCAGGGTCTCCTGTTGCTCCTGGAAGTTCTCCTCGTTCTCCTGCATGTCCTTCTTCAGATCGGAGTTTTCTTGCGTCAGGCAGTAATCTTTTCTTCCAAGGCCTGGAGTTGAGCTGAGTGATCAGCCCGGGTCTCAGATTCAGTTTGGCAGCGTCAGTGAGCCGGGTGATCTCAGCCTGGGCCTTGGCATGGTCTTCCTGTTAAGATGCAAAAGTTATGTTAGTCCCAGGTCGCCGCAGGCGTGCAACCCGGCACTTGGGGGCTACATGCGCAAAAAGTCTAAAATTTCTAACTGTAAGTCCCAGGTAGCTGTGGACAGCTAACCCGGCACTTGGGGGCTACTCAGTTTGAAGTTCAATTGTTCAACGTAATAAAGAAGTCCCAGGTTGCTGCAGGCACACAACCCGGCACTTGGGGGCTACAGTGTTCAAAGTTTCGATGTGAAAATGGGCAAGTTTTAAATGATGGAAGTTTTTTAGTCCCAGGTTGCTGTAAACAGACAACCCGGCACTTGGGGGCTACAGGTTTGAAGTTTTTACCTAAGGAATGCATATTAAGCACCAAGCTCATCACAAGTGATGAACTTAGAGCTTGGGGGCTACTCAGGGTATAGTTATGCAAGAAAATATATAGGCAAGAAGTAAAAATGGGTACCTGATATCGTTTTTGGATCAGGGCGACCAGTTCTGTCTCCAGGGTCTTGTGTTGAGCTAGGCGAGAAAAATATTCGTCGCAAAGTGCTGGAACAGACATGGTGTCCAGAGCCGGTGAATTTGAGGAGGAAGCCGGGTTCTTGTTCTTGGCAGGAGTTGCCGGGTCAGCATCTGGGGCTGGCACCTTGGCAAGAGTCTCAGGAGCATTTTGTACTGGAACGTGCCGGGTCCCAGTAACCTGCACTTCATCTTCTTTAGTCCCAGAGCCTAACCCGGGCGAGTGAGCAGCTGGGGAGGATTCTGGCACCGGGTCAACAACATTTTTTGGAGAAGCCGCGGGGGTTGCTTGCTCCCTTGGCTCGTCTTGTCCTCTGGTTCTCTATATGTGCCTCCATAGGAGAAGGCTCTGTGGTTGCTGGAGGAGGGATGCCGCGGGAGGAGATTCCGGGTCTTCTCCATAAAAGCCCTGGCACTGGAACAAATAATGTCTTAGTTAAACAAGAATGGGACAGTGAAGTATAAAGGTATGGAAAAGATGTGAAGTATTTCTAACCCGGCGTTGATCTGGAAATCCTCGGGTGTGCTAACACCATCCGAGGAAGAATCTGACAAACGAGATGGTTTAGGAACCCGGATCTTGCCAGCTAAAGGGAACTGTTTGCTGGGCGTCTTCTGGATGGATTTGGCCCAGCTTGATAAAGAGCGTTGAGGGATACCTGGGCTCAGGGAAGCTTGGCTTGTAGAAGACCGGGTTCGGCGTCTCTTGTTTCAGCCTCAGCCTCCTTTTCCTGTGATTGTGCTTAAGTTTGAGATGAGTTCATCATGAAGATTGAGAAAAGAGAATGTGGTACCTTGGCAATGGTGGCCCGGGTCCTCTTCTGAGTAGGAGCTGCAGTAACTTGGGGACCCGGCGCTACGTCAGAAGCCGGGTCAGTGGGGCCTGGAATAAAATTTGCCGGGTTATCAGTAGAGGTGTCCTTGTTGGGGACTTCGTTGTTAATCAACTGGAGGAAGAGCCGGCCTACGGAGTCAAGCTCACCTTCTTCTTCTTCTTCTTCTTCTTCTTCTTCGTCTTCACTTTCTGTGTCCTCTCCTCAGGAGAGGATGTTGGGGTAAAATCCACGCTCCACCATTTGGAGTCCTGAGAAAAAGCAGTCACAGTAAATAACAGTCTATGGATGAGTTTACCGGGTTAAAGTAAACAAATGGATTGAGTGTTAGCTTTACCGTGGGGGGTTTGTTCTTGGCACTAAATGGGGCGAGCCCGTTCAGTGCAATGGCGTCTTTCTTTCGCCAAGTAGTCTCTTGGCATTCTTCACAGCTGATCATCAGTGAGCGTCATCTCTGAGTAACGCAATTGTCTGTGGTTTCACCAGTGTACTGGCAAATTAGCCGGGTCCTGATGCTGAGTGGCTGGATGAACCAACCGATCCAGCACTTGACCAGATCTGTGCCCTTGAGACCATGGGCGAGCAAAGCTCTGGCCCGGCGAAGAATGGGCTCGAGCTTGACCCGCTCGGCGTCATCGGCATAACTGTTCATTTGGCGTCATATGTTAAACCCGAGTTCCGGAAAGCCGGGTAACGGGCATCGTCAGATTCTGGTGAAGTGTCTTGGCAGTAAAAATATGTGTTTTGCCACCCCTTGGGATGGCTGGCTAGAAGGAGAGCCGGGAAATCGCATTCCCTTCGGCGCTGGATTGCAACTCCCCCATATGGAAGTACTTGATCCTTGCGAGAGGGGGCAGTAGAAGAACTCGAGGAACAGCTCGAGGCTTGGAGCCATTTGCAAAAATCTTCGCAGAACACCACATAGTTACTGATGTTCAGCATGGAGTTGGGCGCGATGTCTTGAGGCCTAAGGCCGTAGTACTTCAAGACCCGGCGAAAAAACAGGGAACCCGGGGGGCGAAGGCCGCGCTGAACGTGGTCGAGGAAAACCACCACTTCACCTTCCTTGGGGCTGGGGCGGATTTCTTCTCCAGCAGCGCCATTGGATCTCATCCTTTGGAGGGAGCTCGCCGCAGTTCACATATTCCTGCAGCATCAAGGTCGTCACCGTGGATTTGGTCCAGTTGACCTGAGTAGCAGCGGGGGGCGGAGCCAGATGCACCGGCGTGGGTGCTGTGGGGCTTCTTCGCGAGCTTCTTCGCCGCACGGGGAGCTCCGGCCTTGGTTTTGTCCTTCACCATGGCTGAGAAGCTTCGAGGTTCTCTGAGCGCAACAATGGTGTGAAACCCTAGTTCTAGATGTAGATGCGTGGAGAGGGAAATGCAAAGCAAATCTGGACGAGATTCAAGTTGAATCAAGTGCGGAGCACGGATGTGGATAATCGTACCTGTGATCTTCTTGCAGGAGATTGGAGCTCGATTTGAGATTGGATCCGCGGTGCTACAGTGCGCGCGAGGAAGAAGATGAACTGGATGGGGAAAAATGACCGTGGTGTCTCTGGCCTTCTATTTATAGGCGCAGTGAAAACCCTAGGGGTGTTGTGGTAAAAAGTGAAGAGATAAGGATCTTTGACTAAAAGTCAACGACAAACGAATGAGATAATTACGGAGTATTAAATGATAAGATCGTGATTAAGATGGATAAGGATGGAGTTATAGTTGGGAGATAGTTTTCGCTAAGTGTTGAAAGTGAAACCCGGGCGTCGGAACCCGGCAAGGGATAACCGGGTTACGGCGTGAACCGCCAAAGAAACTGGCCAAGCAAAGGAGAAAAGAGGCATGTTCTAATGTTAATTTGTTATCTGTTATCTTATGTTTCAGGTGATTAACCCGGCTGGCCAGGATATCAGCTCTGTCAAAGAAGCAATATTCAAGAATAAGAAGCCGAGCATGCCAACCTGGCAACCAGGTTAATCTGGGGGCTACTGATGGGGGGATGATAACCCGGTAGGCCCATGAAGAGGGAAGCATGACCCGCCAGGCAGGAGGCCCGGCCAGGCCAGCTAACCATCAGCATGGGCCGGGTTATGTTGCTGGGCCAGAGGCTTTGGCGGTAACCCGGTTCAGGAAGGGAAGTTTCTAGAAGACCAGAGGCGGTTCGTGACTTGGAGGATACGAAGGCTAGAAGAGCTAGAATAGGATTCCGAGTCTGGGTAGAGCCCGGGTTCGTATTGTAAAGTGCCAGGAGACCCGGTAGTCTATATAAACCGGTTCCTGAGCCCTAGTTGAGAGAGAACTTTACGATCCAAGCTTAGGCGAGAGAACCACAGAGAAACACCACAACCTTGTAACCTAGATCGAGATCCGGCTCTGTTGTCGTAGCCGGGTTATCGAGATCGAGATCAATAACAAGATAGCAGGAAGTAGGTCTTTATCTCCAATGGAGAGGCCGAACCTGGGTAAACCTTTTGTCCCTGCAATGCT